>JAYESA010000016.1:9517815-10117815 GCA_036927795.1 Iris macrosiphon | reverse complement strand
TATAGCAATTAATACCCAGATTAAATAAATTGTACTCCCACATCCTCGTATAGGATTATATTGTACAAGTTTGTTTGTAAACAAAAGGGCGCGGGTCTCTTATAAACCCCGTCATTGAAATACACTTTCATTCTTTCGTTTAATACCACAAACAGATAGTAGGTATTATTATTTTATTATAACAGCAATTGATGATAATATTAGAATAGTGATGTCCTAGAGAGGACACTTCGTATGTCATTATTGTTTTCTTCGCATTGCTCTTGTGATTGATCATATTGCGCAAGTCGCGAGGGCTGACTCACCTTTGCACCCTCCTTATGAGGTCGGGTAGACCGAGCACACGGGTGTACAGGTGTTGATTTTTCTTTCTGACATGGGGTCCGTACAAGAACTTGTCCCAAGTTGCCAACGGAAGACTCTTTAGACCGACCCTGTCTGATTGCTACTGCGGGCTGGTCGTACGGACCAATTTTGTACAACTTTTTATCTGGGACACGGATAGTATGCGGCGCCTGCTGACGGTCGGTCGAATGAGCAATTGCTTGAGCTTGTCGAGCTCGTATTTTCCTAGACTTCTTTATCCTAGCACGTGCCGGTGCGTAGTATAAAGATTCCAAGTCCCATCTTCCCCTTTTTCAGCAAGGCGCATGGAGTCAGCGATGCGTGAAATTCGGTCGAAGATAGAACTTCGGTGGCTCTTTTGGCCGCACACGGCCATCTGCTTGCGGCTATCGAGCGGTGCCGCGTAGTCCTCCTCATGTAACTTTTGACGTGGACGCATGGAACGTGTCTTAGCGCTCGAACTCCTGGCATCGAAGGATTTTTCTCTCCCAGAGCTCAAGTGCTGAGCACTTTTCTTGGCAGAGGAGGCTGATGCATGAGAGGTGGACGCATGATGTACGATCCCTGCGGCCGAGAAAGACAAAAAGAGCATGCTCTGTAATTAGGTGAGGCATTGCGGCCTTTGTAACCCATGTATTGCGGGTCTTCAGGTGCTGAGCACTCTTCTTATTTGAAGAGGTAGCCACATGAGAGGTGGATGCATAATGTACGGTCCCTATGGCAGAGAGAGAGACGGGGAGCACGTGCTCCGCAGTTGGGTGAGGCACAATGGCCTTTGCAACCCATGCCCTGCGGGTCTTTTTAGACTTTGCTAGCCTTGGAGAATCATCGTCCTCAGAAAGAATTTTCTCAAAGACTTGCTGGTTGAAGCATACAACTAGCATCCCCTGGGTCGAACCCAGCTTCGATGCATCGTACTGTGTCACAATCTTCTCATCAGAGGAGAAGGAAGTCCCCAACAAAATTGCCACCATGTTCACCATTACGTTTGGTTTGGGAAAATATTATTTAATAACAAACAAAAAGAGTACAAAAAATTACTAGACAGACAATCAAAGTACAATATTTTTTATCTGGATAGTACGACGATGGAGATCGGGTACTGCAGCGACTCTTTTACTCAGTTAACAGTCCGAAGAGTGAATGAGGGATGCTCTCCTCTTCTTTCTCTCTCTTTTGTGTTTGTGTGCACGTAAATAGCTCGCTTGGAGGGGTATAGTCTCTCTGAAGCAGAAAAAGTCGACCTTTGGGATGTCCAAGTTACCTCTATTTATAGCCATCATGTTGATGGGCTATAGGTGCTGCATGTGCTTCTATTTGGTGGACGTAGGGGACTCCTTCAACAGAATATGATTGCAACTGTGGACGCATAGTATGGGTTGAGTCCAGGGTACGCTGCCACGTGGACGTTTTATTAGGATTTGTTGTTTGTTGGAGATTCTGGCGGTTCTCGTCTTCCGTTTGCATGACTTGGTCAGCTTGACACATGGATCATATTTAGTTGGAGAGAATCGCAATAGAAAGATTTTGTCTCAAGGTGCTTTGCCACGTTGAATGTTTGGATTCTGAGACACATGGGACGCATGGCGTCTGGAACGCACGGGGCCAGGGCACATAGGATACATAGAATTTGGAATGCATGGGGCCAGAGATGCACGAAATGCATGGAGCCTAGAATGCATTGGAACTGAGTCGCATGGAGCGCATGAAGTCTGGGACGCATGGGGCCAAAGACACATGGAGCACATGGAGTCTGGGACACATGAGGACCGTACACGTGACGTTGTACCCTTTTCAGAAATTATTATTAGTCTAACGAGAGCTTTTTGTCACTTAGTGATCTCACATCTTTTGAGGCGTTCAAAAAATCCTTTTTGTTAGGATTTTCTGTCAGACATAATCTTGGTGTCAGGCCTTTAGGCAGTCAATATTTGGGGGGGCATGGATACTATTTTTTCTTGATCGCATGGTCATCCTGTGGCTTGGTTTCTTCGTAGTCGACTGTGGGGCACATGTTCGTTGAGCGCATGGATCTAGATTTTTTATGCTTCTACATTACTTACTGTCTTTTTATATTTATATTGTTAGCAAACTGTGTTAATTTTTATTGGGTATTTTTTATTCCGCCGTATATACACGCACTCTATTCACTCCCCCCTCTAAAGGTGCTTATTTGATTCTATAATTGGTATCAGAGCAGGTTATATTAACTGTGCTTAGACTATACACTCTAGAATACACATGGCTAACATGAAATCTATCTTCACATGAGAGTGCCAATCCACTAATAGACCCCTACTACTTGATGGACCAATTACACTTATCGGAATACACGGATGAGCTTTTACTTAAAATTACTTAATTTTGGTCTATGGGTAATTGTTACTGATGGCTACTAAAAGCCACCAAAAATTATTGTATATAGTGCACTTGTAGATAAGCTACATGACAAGTACACTGATCACGAGAAGAAGCAAGCTAGTTTAGATATATATTCTATTAATGCTCTATTTTGTCCTGTAGATAGGACAGAATTTAATAGGGTATCAACTTGCACGACGTTACATGAAGTATGGAAGCTGCTTGAAGTCACACATGAAGGGACATCACAAGTCAAAGAATCAAAGATCAGTCGGCTTACACAAAAGTATGAAACCTTCAAGATGAAGCCCAACAAGACCATTGTGCAAATGTTCACTCGTTTCTTGACACTGTCAGTCCTTTGTTATCTCTTGGCAAAGAATACAACAACCATAAGAAGATTCGCAAAGTTCTTTAGGGATTCACCAAGAAATAGAACCCCGAGACTACAGCAATCATCGAATGGAACGATCTGACTACAATGTCACTAGAGACACTCATGAGCAAATTGATGACATATGAGCAGGACCTCCAAGACCTCGAAGAGTCAGCACCCAAGGAGAAGATGATTGCACTTAAAGCATAACACAAGAAGATCGT
Organism: Iris macrosiphon; assembly: GCA_036927795.1. NCBI lineage: Eukaryota > Viridiplantae > Streptophyta > Magnoliopsida > Asparagales > Iridaceae > Iris > Iris macrosiphon. Next base: position 10,114,509 of record JAYESA010000016.1, on the reverse strand, counting down.
CAATGAAGACTCCAAAGATAAAGAATCTGACAGTGAAGAACAATCTCTCATGGTCAGAAAATTCAATATTTTCTTGAAGTTCAACAAAAGAAGCAAAGACTACAACAATGATGACGAAGAACAAACTTGCTACGGATACAAGAAGAAAGGACACTTCAAGAAAGATTGTCCGTCAGAAAAGAAGGGGAACAAATATAAAAATTCCATAAGGTGACCATCCTCCCGAAAGTATGATAAAACATGCATTTGGAACGAAAGTGAAGCCAGTGACTCAGACGATTATCAATCACAAGATGCTGCCAATGTTTGTCTAATGGCATTCGATAAGGTATCTAACAACCCCCTTTATCACGATTTTACTTTTGATGAATTGGGTGATGCTTTTAGTGATCTTCTTAGTGATCACAAGACACTTTTAGATAAATACAAAGACACCAAGAAGTAACTCAAAGCACACAAGCTAGAGATTAATAGATTATCTGAACTTTTAGATGATATTAAAGAGACACAATCATCTAGAGACACAAATAAATTGTCTGCTATTAGATTAAACTTGCATGAAGCATTACTGAGTATTGAACAGAAAGACAAGGACTATGCCAAGTTCATGGAAGAGTTTATGATAGAGAAGAAGAAAAATTGTTGTGCTTATTAGATTAGATGCCTTGACTACTAAATACATTGAACTGTATGACACATCCAAAAAGTTAGAAATTAGATTAGAAAAACAGTCGGTACAGACTGCTTCCCAATCTAACACGAGTCACTCAAAACCCAAGAACACTCATAAGACACAGTCAAGAAGGTCAAACCTTCTAATCATGCATTCTATTACAAGTATCCACACACTTTACATAAGACCACACAGTATTCCCATTATACCAACAATAGATTCAATCATTATATCAATGATAAATGTTATTATTGTGGTACTAATGGACACATCTCTTCATTCTGTAAACTTAGAAAACTGGTCGATATGAATGTATATAAGTGGGTACCAAAGACTAACACTCCAGGATCCTTCAATAAATGGGTACCAAAGGTTACATCTGCAAATTGTCTTGTAGATGGCCCGCCCTTCCCATTATAAAAGCAAATGGATCCTCGACAGCAGTTGCTCACGGCATATGACTGGTGATGCATCTCTATTTACAATATTGTCGATAAAGAAAGAAGGATATATTTTCTTCGGTAACAACTTGAAAGGGTACATTATAGGTAACGGTTATGTTGGTATGTCTCCCTATCCAGTAATTAAAGATGTTTATCTTATTACTGATTTCAAACATAACTTTCTGAGCATTAGTCATTTAGATGATCATGGTTATGGCATTAATTTTGCAAAAGATAAATGCTCTATAATTGATGGATCAACTGGTAAAACAGTATTTGAAGGAGTAAGGAAAGACAATATTTATGTATTTTATCTTTCAGAAGACACTAACCATACAGGTAGATGCCTATACCCTAACAAGGATGAAAGCTAGCTATGAAATATGCATCTAGGACATGCTAATATGGACACAATTGCAAGACTATCTACTAAAAAGCTGGTGAAAGACTTACCAGAAATTATTTTGAAGAATGATACGGTATGTAGCATATCTGAAAAGAACAAATCTACGAAATCCTCCTATAAATCAATTAACGTGGTAAATACTACTCGACCTTTGCAGCTTATTCATATGGATCTATTTGGATCTAGTAGGATCTCCAGTCTTGGAGGTAAATTATATGCATTTGTTATGGTTGATGATTTCTCAAGATTTAAATAGTTTTTTTTCTTGCAAATAAAAGTGATGCATTTTCTGAATTTGTAAAATTTTACAAAAAGGTACAAAAAAGGCTTCATGATTACCCCAATCCGAAGTGATCATGGTGACGAATTCAAAAATGCTGATTTTCAGAAAATTTTGATTTAAATAGTTTTTCTCATGAATTTTTTGTCTAGAACTCTCCAACAAAATAGTGTTGTGGAGCGTAAGAATAGAACTTTAAGCGAGATGGCTACAGTAATGCTTAATCAATTTAACCATCCAAAATATTTTGGGCTGAAGCTATAAATACAGCATGTTATGTTTTGAATATGGTTCTGATTCGACCTAAATCGAAAAAGACTTCCTATGAATTACGGTAGAACTCCATCTATTAATTATTTCAAAGATTTTGGTTGTAGATGCTTTATTCTTGTCACGCCCGAGTACCGGAATACGGAGACGAAAATGTCCAGCTCTCCCGTATAAGGTATAGAATGTCGTACGATGGTCACGGCTGTAACTAGACAAAGGGGTGCATACTACAAGTGAGTCACTTAGGGTCACATAAAACATATATTGTCTCAATCAGTCAAAATAAGAACAGTAAATATAGAACATATATGACAAAAAAGTAAGACGTCTGAAATGTCCTGCCACAACATTCAAGAAAATAAATATGCAAAAATGAGAAGGCTGACAGAGTAACAAGAGTACATGACCATGATCAGTTGTAGTCTGATTAATTACAATCATGTAGGGAACTAAATATCCAGATTAACGGCTAACAAGTGACGGTGGCTAAATGCCCAAAATGAGTAAAATATGGAAGAACGAGCAGGAAAGAAGAGACCCACTTATTTCCCTCAGTGGCCATCCGCCTGGTGCACACCATTGTTCAGGGAAAAGTACGCTTGATTCTCAGGTGTTGGCTCTAAACTTGGCCATGCAAAACCAGTGGAGTTAGACCCCAAATAGCAAGTACCACAAAGGAAGCACAAATGCAAAAATAAAACCAGGTTATGAAATAGATACATATATATATATATATATAGTTCTGTCTCGTAGTTTTGGTTCATAGCCTATCGTGACACAACAATCTAACCCTACAACCAAACATGGATAAGGGTTAAACCATCGTACCATGATAGTCCATGTCCCTAGACTATTTGACAGCAGATACAATACACAAATATGCTCAGTTATATAATCAGCCAATCATTTGTACGGCTTACTAGATAGAGTCTGGGTAATCCCAAAGATATTATGCATATAGGAATCTTCAGATCAAACCAGGTACTTGCAGGGTTAGTCGAGACACAAATTACCGTATAACACATAGTAGTATGCACCGGTCCCTCGTAAGGCCACCGTGCTAAGATCGTATAGAACATATAGTATCATATAATAGTCGGATATTACTATCTACTAATGAGAATTTAAATAATATCCATGGGAACTCACCTGCATACCCCAATTCAGATGACTGGAGGTAGCTAGTTAGGCACGATCTCGAGAATCCATTCCCTCCCAATAATCTACAAGTTTAGTTGCCTAGTTAACCCTAACGTAAACTAAAATCTCATGGCGTGGTCACATGGAATTCCCCTTATATGACGTACCATAGTATCGCCACGCTAGATACGAATCCACTTTGTCACTTGATAGTTCAATTTGGATTCACCCCAGCATGATGCAACAATCAACAGATCCTAGCCACGCTTGGTCATTGACTAACCCTTATGTCCATGCTGGAGATTGAGTCATATCATATGTCACGTAGCGCATAGGTATACCTTAGTGGAAATATATAATATAATCGCGTAGAAACACTTAGCACGAAGGAACACATAGCACGTAGTAAGTGTATCAGCACGGATACAAGTGGTCGGGTCATGACGCATAGATGGGTCTAATACTTTTGTAGTCATCAAAGTCACACATACAAATTATAAAGTCCAAAGGAATATTCAACCAAAACTAGTCCAATAAAATATGTGCAAGGGGCCGCATACGCTCAGGAGGATCAAGGCTGCATGAGAAGTCCGGTCGCATGACAATCCTGGCCGCATGGAGTCATGCCGCATGGAGTCAGGGCTAAGGTCTACTCCACGGGATAACGGATGAAGCGACAAAAAATAAATAAAGTGTCAGTGATGTGACATAAAGTATGATGTGACATAAAGTGTGTCAGGAACAAAAGACAAAACCATAGAAAGATGTGCCACGATTTCAGAGTCATGCATCCAAGGATGGTGGCCGCATACTCTGTTTTCCGCATAAGTGTCGGTGTCGCATGGAATTCGATGCCGCATGGAGTATTTTGGAGTTAGCAAAATTCCTATTCGTTCAGCGATTGAACACAAGTGTTCAAGGATACTTGTGTGATGGCAGTCATGCGTCCATCAAGATGGACTCATGCTGGCCAATATGCGGCAAGAGCTCTGGACGCATAATCCTTTCGGTCGCATAGAACTCTCATCCATATAGCTTGCTGGCCGCATGAAGACTTCGTCTTCTTCAACAACAGGTTCGGCCATGGCAGAAAAGCTCCAAAATCTGAATTTATTTTCTTCATAAAATCTATATTTTAACTACGAATTGATTAAACCAAAAGCCAAAACGTTCAAAATGAAGTGCTTCATCCTTCCCAAAAACTATTTTTCAAAAATACTATATTTTAGTAGATCAAAACTACCAAAAACTCAAGGAACCCATGAAGCCCTAAGTTAGAAAAGTAGATCTAAGCAAATCTATCCACCAAAACTGAGAACTCCAACTATTAAAAGCGGTCAGAGTCATCATAAGCACAGAATAGACTAATAAAATACAAGAAAAGAACAAGAAACGAAAATCAAAAAAGTTTTCCATGTAGTGCAAGGTGTACTTGCCTAGAAATAAAAGAAAGAGGGGAAATAAAGAATAAGAGAAAAGAGATAAACAAGTTAGCTTATATAGCTAGGTATTGATGTTTAAACCATGGGTTTAAATTCATGAATAAACTAACCCACAAATAAATCATGAACCATGCTAAACCAAAGAATGGGTCTAGTCTTCATGCATGCAACCTAATGATAATGTGAGCAAGAAATACTCTAAGCAGGAATAAATACAAATAAAAAATAAATATATCTCAAAATATGTATTTCGAGAACGGGGAGTGACATCTCTACCCACCTAAAAAAAATTCCTCAGAATTCAAACCCAAGGCTAACTAGAGAAATAGAACAAACACTACGCTAACTACAAGATCATACAATCAAATTCAAGCATATGAAAAAATAGTGTCACATAGCATGGATAAATGAATCACGAGATTCGAGATACGAAGGCATAAGAATGAATATACCTTCCGAGTTGAATAGGTGCAGATACCGAAATTGGATATCATCCTCGCGCTTCCACGTCGACTCTCCCAAAGGGTGATGACCCTAAGCAACTCGGACAAGATGAATAGTTTGATTCTTGAGTACCTTCTCCCTTCTATCCAAAATAGATACGGGATGCTCCTCATAAGACAAGTCGGTGCCAACGACTAGCTCGAAATGGTCGAGGATATGACTCGGATCTAGGACATACCTACACAACTGAGATACATAAAATACATCGTGCACCTCACGTAGTGAAGGTGAAAGGGCAAGACGATAAGCAACATCGCCTACTCGCTCGAGAATATCGAACGGACCAACGTATCACGGATTAAGCATCCCGCGAATCCCGAATCTAATGACTCTATGGGTTGTAAAAATCTGCAAGAATACGTGATCGCCGACACAAAACTCTAATAGTCTACGATGTTGATCTGCCCAATACCGATACCTATCTTGCGCAACCCATAGTCGCTCTATGATTAGCTTGACAACCTCTACTGTCTGCGTGATCATTTCAGGGCCTAACATCTTTCGCTCGTCAATCTTATCACATGCCAATGGTGACCTATACTTTCTCCCATACAACGCTTCGAAGGGTGTCATCTGAATGCTTGCCTGATAACTGTTGTTGTACGAGAACTCGACGATATATAGGTGATCTTCCCAAGACATACCAAAGTCCAAAGTATAAGCTCGCAACATATCCTCCAATGTCTGGATAGTTCTCTTTGATTGCCTGTCTGTCTGAGGGTGGTAAGTGGTACTAAATCTTAACTTAGTTCCCAAACTCTGGTGCAAACTCTTTCAAAAATTTAAAGTGAACCGAGTGTCTCGATCTGATACGATACTCACTGGGATGCCATGCTGTCTTACTATCTGTTGCATATACATCTACGCTAACTGCTATGTAGATTGCCCCACTCGAAAGGAAAAAAAGTGAGCTAATTTTGTGAGACGCTCTACTATTACGCAAACTGCATCACAACCGGTCGGGGATCTAGGTAAACCAGTCATAAAGTCTATCATGATATTTCACATTTCTACTCTGGAATAGGAAGCAGCTGCAATAATCCTGCTAGTCTTTGCTGGTCGGCCTTCACTTGTTGACATACCAAACACCGAGAAAAGAATCGTGCTATCTCCCTCTTTATCCTATTCCACCAAAAATATTGTTTGATGTCCTAATACATCTTGGTACCTCCTGGATGAATTAAATACTGGGAATTGTGTGCCTCGGTCATTACTTTTTGTCGGATATCTCCACTTGGTACACAGAGACAATTTTTGAACCGAAGAGTTCCATCTTCATGAATAGTCAACTCTTTTCTGAGACCAGATTCATATTCTGCCCGAAACTTCAGGACTTTCAGATACTCTGCCTGAGATGCCTTAATCCTCTGTATAATGGTAGATTGCACCTATAAACTAGCCAATACTCCTACGTCTTATGGAAGTACTATCTCAATCCCTAATTCTCGAAGATCTTCTAAGATATGCCGATACGATGTCAACATAAATATACTACCTCTCCTGCTAAGAGCATCTGCTACCACATTTGTCTTGTCTGGATGGTACTAAAGTTTCACATCATAGTCCTTTATCAATTTTAGCCACGTCATCTTCCTCATGTTCAAGTCCTTCTTGGTGAATACATATTTTAAGCTCTTGTGATCTGTAAATATTTCCACCCGATCACCATACAAGTAATGCCTCCATAGCTTAAGTGCAAACACTACTACCGCCAACTCCAAATTGTGAGTCGGATAATTTTTTCGTGATCTCGAAGTTGTCATGATGCATAAGCTACCACTCTTCCGTGTTGCATCAATACACACCCAAGTCCTTTGCCTGACACATAGTAATACACTGTAAACCCTCCAGAACCTACTGAAAGCGTGAGAATCAGAGCTAAAATAAATCTCTTCTTCAATTCTTCAAATGATATCTGGCACTCTGCTGACCAGTCGAACATAGCCTTCTTGCACGTTAATCGAGTCAGCAATGCTAAAATTCTTATAAAGTCTGCTATGAACCTTCTGTAGTATCCTGCCAATCCCAGGAAACTACGCACTTCAGCAACTGTCTTAGGAACTGGACAGCTCTCTACGGCCTCAACCTTCTTCGGATATACTGTAACTCCTGCTCCAGATGATGTGACCTAAGAATGACACGTGATCCAACCAAAACTCATACTTGCTGAGCTTTGCGCATAACTGGTGTTCTCTTAGAATCTGTAAGACCTTTTGAAGATGTCCCTCATGTTCCTCTTCGCTACTGGAATAAATAAGAATGTCATCTATGAAAACCACCACTAACTGAACTAGGTATAACATGAAAATACGGTTCATCAAATCCATAAATATCGCTGAAGCATTAGTCAGTCCGAATGGCATAACTAAGAATTCATAATGCCCATATCGTGACCTAAATATTGTCTTAGGTATGTCTTGCTCCCGAACTCTTACTTGATGATACCAAGATCAATGATCGATCTTGGAGAAAATCTTGGCATTACACAGCTGATCAAACAAATCATCAATCTTTGGTAATGTATACTTGTTCTTCACTGTTACTGTGTTCAACTGCCTGTAGTCGATACATAATCGTGATGATCCATCCTTCTTCTTCACTAGAACCACTAGCGCTCTCCAAGGTGATCCACTGGCTTGAATAAACTTCTTTGACTTCAATTCCTCTATATGTTGGTAAAGTATGTCTAGCTATAATGGTGCCATTTCGTAAACTTTATATAGGCCCTGCCCCTGGGATCAATTATATACAAAACTCGACGTCTCTTACTGGGGGTAACCCTGGTGGTTCTTACGGAAAGATGTCTAAGAACTCCTTAACTATCTCAAAAATTTGTTCTTCTACTAACATTGTCGCTGCGATCCTCTCTTCATGTTGGTCTTCCATTGATCTATGAGGGTGAAACATTTCATGCCCGGGATACTAAATAATACCTTATCCTTATGGCAATCTATCGTAGCATGACTGTCTCTCAGCTAGTCCATGCCTAAGATAATGTCAAAGTTACCCATAGGAACCTTGATCAACCGTGCTGGTAGTGAATGCATGTACACTACGACCGGACACGCTATACATATTCTACTAACTCCTATGAGCCCATTACCAGTGAGTATATTCAACCTCTCTGGCAATGCTTTAAACTCCAATTCAATACGTGTCACGAATCGTGCAGATATAAATGAATGAGATGTGCCTGAATCAAACAATAATATAGCATGAAATGATGCGACAGAAATGTTACCTGCCACCACGTCGCCCGATGCTAAAGCCTCATCCAAAGATAAGGTGAATGCCTGCCCTTGGCCCTGTTATGCTCCTCGCTGCTGTCTTCCTTGGTGACGTTATTCTGGCCTCTGCTGGCCCTGCTGTTAGTTTTGCTGTTGTTGGTACATATCAGCTTGCGTTAGTAATGGACGCTGAGCTAATGGCCTTACTGCTATTACTGAACCTCTCTACTAGACTGCCCCTGGTGCGGGCAGTGCTAGTAACTATTAGACTGGCCCTTTTGGCCTCTGCATTATCTGGCAATTGGCAATCCGATGATCTGGACTACCACACCTTATACATAACCCATTGGCTATCCTACATAAAACTCTATTATAGCCTCCCTTGCCACAGTAAGTACAACCCACCGGTGCTCCCTGGCCCTGTTGCTATTGTTGTTGTCTCGGCTGCTGCCGAGCCGGTAATATCACCGTCGAAACTGCTACCATCCTCGTTGCTGAATCATGGATGCGAACGCCAGGTGATGGTGCTGACATCCGAGGTACTCCTCTACCTTCTCCTCCTCTCTGAGCATGAGACCTCTTCTGGCCTCCGGTCCTTACCGATAACCTTTGCATGGTAAGCTTGTGCCTCCGAGCTGCTATCAGTATCTCTTCATAAGTCTGGTAGTCGTGTCCCTCTACCAGTTGTAAAATCTCAAGATAAAGTCCTTGCTAGAACCGCATTACTCTATCCGACTCTGTAGCCACCATAGTTGGAGCAAATCTACTCAGCCTACAAAACTCGGCTGCATATCCATCCACTGTTCTACCGGCCTGCTTGAGATCGATAAATCTCTGTTGGAACTCATACTGTGCTACGACTCCAAAATATTTAGCCTTAAATCGAGCCCTGAAACTATCCCAAGAGATAGGATGCCTCAAGACAACCTCTACTGACGCCCATCAGTCACGGGCAAGGTCTTGAAGCTGCAATCGAACTTGATCAACTTGTTCATCAGTCGGAACACTTGTTACTGCCATAATGACCTCAATATCCTGTAACCAGACATCTTCTATGATGGCATCCTCCATTCCATCAAAGTACCTTGGGTTAAGTTGGCAAAATATAACCGATGCCCCCGAATCAGTCCTTCCTCCTCTTTCCAGGGCCGTCTGCAAACCCTGACTCAACAAGACATTATGTTCTTGCTGTTGAAACTGTTGATGATATTATACCATAATTTGGTGTTGCTGCATAGCCATCATTCCTCGAAGAATCTCCAACAATGTCGGGGTGTCAAGTACCACTGGTACTGCTGGTACTGTTGGGCGTACGGGTATTTCAATAGCTGGTTGCTCGATATGTCCTACTTTTGGTTCCACTGTGCCAGCTTGTTCAATTTTTGGCTCTATGCGAATTTGACTCCGAACAGGTGCTACCTCCCGTTGTTGCCCAGGAGAACCCTGTCCTGCCATGCCTGCTGCAAGCAAATAAAAAATCCCTAAAGAAAAGAACAAGAACCATCAAGAACAGGACGGGAAGGATCAAGTAAGCAAGCAGTTTAACAGTTCAATCGGTGGTTTCGAGGAATATTAAGCACTATATCAAGGGGAAAAATTTTGATTGAGACTCCTATGACCATAACACCCCATAAATCTAAAAATACGGACCTGCATAGGCCACTAATAAAACCTTGTCATGCCCCAGTACCGAAATACAGAGACGGACAAGGCCAGCTCCCCATACAAGGTATAGAATATCGTATGACAATCACGGATGTAACTAGACAAGGGGGTGCATACTATAAGCGAGTCACTTAGGGTCACATAGAACATATATTATCTCAATCAGTAAAATAAGAACAGTAAACATAGAAAATATATGACAAGGAAGTAAGGCATCCCAAATGCCATGCCACAATATTTAAGAAATTAGTTGTACAAAAATGAGAAGGCTGGCAGAGTAACAAGAGTACAAGACCATGATCAGCTGCAGTCTGATTAATTATAATCACGTGGAACTAAATATCCAAATTCACGGCTAACAAGTGCCGGTGGCTAAATGCCCAAAATGAGTAAAATATAGAATAACAAGCAGGGAATAAGAGACCCGCTCGTTTCCCATAGTGGCCATCCTTCTGGTGCATGCCATTGTTCAGGGGGAAGTACAATTGATCCTCGGGTACTGGCTCTAAATCTGGCCACGCAAAACCAGTTGGGTTAGACCCCCAAATAGCAAGTACCACAAAGGAAGCACGAATGCAGAAATAAAACAGGTTATAAAATATATATATATATATATATATATATATATATATATATATATATATATATATATATATATATATTTTATGGAGTTTGGATTATCCTAGAGATATTATGCATATAGGAATCCTCAGATCGAACCAGGTACTAGCGGGGTTAGCAGAGCCACAAATTATAGCATAGCATATAGTAGTATGCATCGGTCCCTCGTAAGGCCACCGTGCTAAGATCGCATAAAACACATAGTATCATATTATAGTCGGATATTGCCATCCACTAATGAGGATTTAAATAATATCCATGAGGACTAGCATGCACACCCTAATTCAGATGACTGGAGGTGGCTAGTTAGGCACGATCTCGAGATTCCATTCCTCCCAATGCTCTACAAGTTTAGTTGCCTAGTTAACCCTAATGTTAATTGGAATATGATAGGGTGATCATATGTTATTACTCTTATATGACGTACCATAGTACGTCCACGCTAGATATGAATCTACTTTGTCACTTGATAGTTCAATTTGGATTCATCCTTATGGCCATGCTTGGTCATTGACTAACCCTTATGTCCATGTTGGAAATTGAGTCATATCATATGTCACGTAGCGTATAGGTACATCGCATTGTAAATATATAATATAATCGCGTAGGAACACTTAGCACCTAGGAACACATAGCACATAGTAAGTGTATCAGCACGGATACAAGTGGTCGAGTCATGACGCATAGATGGGTCTAATACTTTTGTGGTCATCAAAGTCACACATACAACTTATAAAGTCCAAAGGAACATTCAACCAAAATTAGTCCAATAAAATGTGTGCAAGGGGCCGCATGCGCGCAGGAGGATCAAGTCGCATAAGAAGTCAGGCCGCATGACAATCCTGGCCGCATAGAGTTATGCCGCATGGAGCCATGTAGCATGGAGTCAGGGCTAAGGTCTACTCCTCGGAATAAGTGATAAAGTGAAAAAAAAAAAATATCAGTGATGACATAAAGTGTGATGTGACATAAAGTATGTCAGAAAGAAAAAATAAAACCATAGAAAGATGTGCCACAGTTTCAGAGTTATGCGTCCAAGGATGGTGGCCGCATACTCTGTTTGTCGCATAAGTGTCGGTGTCGCATGGGGTTCGATACCGCATGGAGTATTTTGGACTTAACAAAATTCTCATTCGTTCAGCGAGTGAACACAAGTGTTCAAGGACACTTGTGTGATGGCAGTCATGCATCCAACAAGATGGACTCATGCTGGTCAATATGCGGCAAGGGCTCTGGCCGCATAATCCTCTTGGTCTGCATAGCACTCTCAGTCGCTTTGCTCGTTGGCCGCATGAAGACTTCATCTTCTCCAACAGCAGGTTCGGCCATGGCGAAAAAGCTCCAAAATCTAAAATTTATTTTCTACATAAAAACTAAATTTTATCTCCCAATTGAGTGAACCAAAAGCCAAAACGTTCGAACTGAAGTGCTCCATCCTTCCCAAAAACTATTTTTTAAAAATACTATGTTTTAGTATATCAAAACCATCAAAAACTTAAGGAACCCATGAAACCCTAAGTTAGAAAAGTAGATCTAAGCAAATTTATCCATCAAAACCGAGAACTCCAAGTATTAAAAGTGGTCAGAGTCATCATAAGCACAGAATAGACTAATAAAATGAAAGAAAAGAACAAAAAACTAAAATCAAAAGATTTCTCCATGTAGTGCAAGGTGTACTTGCCTAGAAATGAAAAAAAAAGAAAATGAAAAATGGGGGAAGAGAGAGAAATAAGTTAGCTTATAGAGCTAGGGTTTAAGGTTTAGACCATGGGTTCAAATTCATGAATAAAACTACCCAAAAATAAACCATGAATCATGCTAAACCAAAGAATGGGTCTAGTATCCAAGCATGCAACCTAATAATCATGTGAGCAAGAAATACTCTAAGCAGGAATAAATACAAGCAAAAAATAAATATATTACAAAATACGTATTTCGGAAACGGGGAGTGACAATTCATAATACCTAAGATAACTTAGGTAAGTTTGATGCTAAAGCAGATAAAGATATCTTTATAGGATATGTTGCCAAGAGTAAGGGATATAGAGTTTTTAATAAACTTTCCATGATTATTGAAGAATCAATTAACGTTACTTTTTATAACTTAAATTGTCAAGCAATACATGATAGTGATGATAAAAATTTAATTATTAGCAAAGCACTAGCAAAAACAGCATCCACTATCAGCTACCTGGAAAGTCTGCCAAAGAAAATGAGATTTATGACTGATCATCCAAAAAATCTTGTAATAGGTGATGTAACCAAAGGTGTACGTACTCGTTCTTCTACTAGAGATATAGCTGCTAGTGTAGCATTCATTTCACAAGTAGAAACTAAAAATGTAGAAGAAGCTTTTCATGATGAATTTTGAATTTCTGCTATACAAAAGGAATTGAACCAATTTGAACGAAATCAAGTTTGGGAACTTGTTTCCAAACCTAGTGATCATCCGGTCATTGGTACTAGAAGGATATTTTGAAATAAACTTAATAAGAATGGTTTAATTACTCGTAACAAGGCTCGACTCGTAGCTCAAGGTTATAACCAAGAAGAATGTATTGACTATGATGAGACTTATGCCCCAATTGCGAGACTCGAATCCATTCGCATGTTATGTGCTTTTTCTTATTGTTATGATTTCAAACTATTTCAAATGGATGTAAAAAGTGCATTTTTAAATAGTTTTATTAAAGAAGATGTTTATGTTGCACAACCACCTAGTTTGAAGATTTTAAATTCCCTTAATCATATTTTCATGCTACGAAAAGCTCTCTATGGACTCAAATAAGCACCTCGTGCTTGGTATGAGCGTCTTAGTTCTTTTCTACTTGAAAATAGTTTTTCAAAAGGAAACGTGGACACGACACTGTTTATTAACTTATTAGATAATGATCTCCTGTTAGTAGAAATTTATGTTGATGATATTATTTTATGTTCAACTAATGAGATTTTATGCAAAAAATTTGCTAAGTGTATGCAGAGTGAATCGAGATGAGTATGATGGGAGAGCTAAACTTCTTTCTAGGACTTCAAATCAAACAGAATTCATAAGGGACATTCATCAACAAAGCTAAGAACACTAATGACTTATTTAAGAAGTTTGACATAGAAAATGCAAAACCAATTGGGACTCTGATGGCTACTTCTACCAAGCTTGACATTGATGAACATGGCAAACCAGCCAACACACGTAAGTATCAAAGTATGATTGGTAGTCTACTTTATTTAACTGTTAATCATCATGATATAATATTTAGTATTTGCTTATGTACAAGATTCTAAGCTAATCCTAAGGAATCACACTTGTGCGCAGTTAAGCGTATCTTTTGATACTTTAAAGGCACTTCGACTGTTGGCTTATGGTATCCCAAAATCATGTCGTTTAACCTTACTGGTTATTCAGATGCTGATTTTGCCGGATGCAAAGTTGATCGAAAAAGTACCAGCGGTACGTGTCATTTCCTAGAAAAAGCTTTAGTCTCATGGTTTAGCAAGAAACAAAATTATGTAGCATTGTCAACTATTGATGCTGAGTATATCGTAGCAGGACGTTGTTGTATTCAAATTTTATGGATGAAGCAAACCCTTGAAGACTACAATCTTTATTACACCAAGATCCCTATATACTGTGACAACACTAGCACGGTCGATCTCACTAAGAACCCCATATGTCACTCACATACCAAACATATTGAGATTAGATACCACTTTTTAAGAGATCATCAAGCTCGCGGAGATATATGTCTTGAATTTGTTGACCCAGAGCATCAATTAGCTGATATATTTACTAAACCTTTAGCAGAAGATTGATTCAATTTTATACGTCGTGAATTAAGAATTTTGAATATCAATGTATATAATTATTATGTATTTTCTTAATCTCGATCCTATATGTAAAAATTATTTTAGAAATAAGTCGAAAGGGTCATTTTGTCAAAAAGGCGTAAAAGCCTAAGAGACACGATACTTAAGCGTCTTTTGGACCACCGCTAGCTAGATACGACCCCTACAGCTAATCTGAGATAATCAATACATAACAAAAAAAACATTTATTAAATATTATTAATCATTATTATTGAAATTCATAAATTACTAATTTATTGATTTACAAGGTTGACTTGTATCTAATAGAAAGTGAACCACAACTAAACCAAAATTGAAACACCAGAACTCTACTAGAGTTCAAAAAAAGTTCGGACAGAACTCGACCCTAACTCGGTCCAAGTTCGGTTGGCCTTGATTTTATTTAATTTGTGGACCCCACTCTCTTTTATATACACACCATCATCTTTCAAATTGGCTCCAACATCTCCCAGTGGCCGAAAACCCTCCAAAACGCTAGTTTTCTCAAACCCTAACCCCCTTGGATCTCCCTCCTCGTGCGGTTTCAAAAGCTAGATATTTATATTTTAGTTTATTTCATCATTCTCTACTACTGTTCATCATTTGATTGAAGATATAACTCCTATTTCTCCTCCTTTCAATTATTTTTATGGCTCCCAAATTATTTAAGAAAAAGAGAAAAGTAGGAGAAGCCTCATCTTCCAATCAGGATGATGTTTCTCAATCTCTGTTTATTCCAGTCTTGCCAGACGATGGCAAATCTAATGGATTAATTTTTGTGTCATTTGATCAATCAATTGAATGGTTCAACAACTTTGTCGATCGCACCATCTGTCCTGGTAGTCCCATCAATTTTACTGTGTTTCCTAATTATTTGGACTCTTTTCGTGCGTTAGGATTAGATGACATAGTGACTACTAGATTTCCAATATTTTTTAATAATGTTCGCATGTTTTACTATAATATGTCCTAAATTGATGATTCTGTTAAATTTTGTGTTGTCGGGTTAGATATTGAATTTGATGTTGAATACTTAGAGAAAATTCTTCACATTTCCAACGAAGGAGAACCCTTAGTACCTATCACATCTTTTATATTTACTGACGGCACGACTCTAGACTCTTTTAAGGACCATATTTGTTTACCCAACCCCCGTCCTCATGGTTAACTTAAGGCCAAACAGTTGAATAGATGGTTCTATGACTTACATCATATTATCTTTTCAACCATTCTGCCTAAACAGACCTATACTGATGAAATTACCAACCTATGAGCTATGTGCCATGTATCATATCTACATTAGAATTAAATTTAGCTTTCCAAAGACTATGATTTAGAAGATGATCCGTTCATGCAAGAACAAGCGTAACCTTGTGTACACTATGTACTTGCCCATTATCTTTGAGCATTTTCAAAACTCTCTTGAGGATTGCACCAATCTTGCCGAGCCAGCCTATCTCTTTGCTGCTCGACATTCTGACCTTGTTCCTCTAGCTGCACCTCCTCCTCCTCCTCCACTTGCTACTAACATACCTCACCCTGACCCTGCTGCTGCTCCTGATCCACCTGCCTTCTTGGACGAGCTCCGAACTTTGATGCAAGATCACATCAGAGTTCAAGATAAGCGTCACGGACTAGCGCTTGAGCGTCGTGCTTTTGAGGATGATCATCATAGAAAGACAGACTATCAGACCACTCTCTGTTTCCAGGCGATGTCTAACTCCTTGGCGGACATGCAGTACTCCTTCTCTCAGATTCCTGGTGGACCATATCTATGGTTTGTGATCCTTTACGAGACGGATATGGGATTGTTGACCCATATGTCCAGCCTTACTTGGATCCAGTTGCTACCTTCTATAATCCAAACCGATCTGCTGAGATTGGAGACCCGACAACTGGAGATGACGAGTGATGAAGATCCTTATGTGCGCTATATTTCTAGTTATATTAGCTCTTTGGATTGCTCTAGTTTATTATTTTTGCATATTTTTTTAGTTGATGTAGCACTTTCAGTTTATGTCGTAGTTTGAGACTTTAGTTTATGTTTGAAATGCTTCTAAAATATTTAATATGCTTCTACTATTTATATTTCTAAAATTATGAAATGCCTATTCAATGCTTGTTTAATGCATTGTGAAATATCTATGTTACTTCACTCTTTTTTTTTCTTTTTTGACATCTACACTACAATTATGGGGAAGCTTTACCAATTTTGATCAAATGACAACGGAGGAGTAATATTGATATCAGCTCAGCATTCAAGCTTTCAACAAAAGAAGAAGTACTACCATTCAGACTTTGAGTTTCATTCTCATCTATATTAGTCAGAGTTTGTCAATTATCAAAATGGGGAAGATTGTTGGCCCATTGGTCATGGTCGAACCTTATTTCGATAATTGAGTAAAACTCGGACTTGATATAACATATGAGAACCGACAATACGGACGTAGTGCTGCTACAACTACAGTCTCAGAAAATGGGATTGTGACTTGTTTTCAGTATCGAGTCAATGTAATTTTTCTATTTATTGAGTATAGAAAAATATGTAAATCGAGTCGCACTTGACATTTAGAGGCTACCTAAAATATTTTCTAAACACATCTTTTAGCCAAAATAATTTGAGTTTTAAAAATAACCCAACATATGCTTCCAGAACCAAGTTAGCCTAGACCAACCCAGACCCATTCTTATTCTGACTGGATTCAGGAGAAACGAACTCGGTACGAGTTCGGCCCAAACTAGGTTCCCAAACACAGTAAACCCTTACAACCAGTTCTTTATGCAGACTCGGCTCCAACGTTCAAAATTTAAACGTTTGGCATCCAAATTTGCCCCAAACTCGGTTTGCAAAAATACTATAAATAGATAAGGAATTCACCCTTCTTATTTACTTAATTCACTTTCATTCTATTCTCTATTTTACTCAGTGCATTAAAGATCCTTTACACTTTCCAATCCCAAGCTATTTATAACTCATAAGCCTTCAGTGCCAATGAATTCTCGGTTAGAAGTTTTCAAGAGTTGTAAAAGGAGCTTGTCAAGAAGTTTAATACTTCAAGAAGTACTCAAGCCCTTCGGATCAAAGCTTGATCGTGTCTGTACGAAGTTGCAAGCCTTCGGATAAAAGCTTGTGTTTTACTTGATAGTGGATTTTAACTCCGAGTTAGAGTTCTCGGGACTGGACTAGTCCTCTTTGAGGAAAACCAGTATACATTGTTGTATTTGCGACTGATGATCTCTCTCTCTCTCCCTCTCTCTCTCTCTATTTACTTACTGTCATTTTATATTTATATTGTTAGCTAACTGTGTTAATTTTTATTGGATAATTTTTATTCTGCTGCATATACACGCACTCTATTCACCCCCCCTCTCGAGGTGCTTATTCGATCCTACAAAAATACCCCCATATGATACCCATGTGCCCCACCATACCCTATATGCACACCTCATGTCATGCCACAATATCAAAATACGGAGGACTAAGAATACGTGAGCATGTCAGCCGTATGTATATGGCAACTCCAATATATGGAAACCATACACATACGTACGTTATTTTATGAATAATAATTCACAAGTGATATATAATTACACAAGTCACAGGCAATATTAATCGCATCCACAAAACAAAATAGAAATATATAACCAAATATGATAAATATACCAAGTAGGAAACAGTCGAGAAGAACTAATAGTTGGATGAAGATAAATCTACTACCAAACTAGAATATGAAAGACAACAAAATAAGTACATCATCTAGTGATCAAGAAGCTCTAAGGGAAGACCATCTCGAAAGAGAAAGAAGTAGACAGTCCTGATTCGTGCTCCTACGAATAATCATGATCTTTTATACCTGGAAAGGGTGCCAGATCCTCAGAGGGACATAACAAGTACACAAGAAATCGACATGCATGAAAGTAAAGCAATAAACAATAAAGATGGTAACTAAACCATCTATGTGAAATGCACTCGAGACATCTCTAGTGGCGCATGAGGGAGAAGAAATAGAAGAACAGTCATCCTATTAGGCTTTCCGCAGAACTCTGGGGTACACAATTTACACCATATATACATTAGAAACAGAAATCACATACGCTCACTAGTAGATTCTTTCCTCCCAATGTATCTGAATCATATATGCGGTACAGACATAATACAACGACGTCAATAAAATATAGAACCCAAACTAACACCAACAGCTAATACAAGACTCGAACTCTCATACCGATGATCAGTCGACACGCTAGTCCATGCACTCACTCACTCAAAAAGTGAACGTGTTTGAAACAGTGTCAGGTCAGAAGATACCTCGTACCTTCACCATATCCATCTACAAGTTGATCCTACTAGTGTTGAAAACCAAACTTGCTAGTATACATGCAAAAGGGGTAGTACATGGATATTGTGACATTAAAATAATATTTATTTAATAAAAATTTAGAATATATAATTTTTGGAAAAATAATAGTTCATCAAGAAAATTTTAGGATTTTCTATCTATGATTAAGTCCTAACAAGGTCCAAGGGTCTCCAACATGCATACATCAAAACTAGGTCAAAACTATCCATAAAATATGCTCAAACTCAAATTTAATAAAAACTAATAAATCTGGAATTTATTATAAAAACTGAATATATTCCCTATTAATAAGATCTATATAAATACATTTACAATAATTAAAGAGATTTTTGTCACGTCCAGTACCGGAATATGAAGATGGACATGGCCAACTCTCCCGTGTATAGAACGTCGCACGGCGGTCACAGCTGTAACTAGACAAGGGGTGCATACTACAAGCAAGTCACTTATGGTCACACAACATATATATTGACTCAATCAGTCAAGCAATAATAGTAAACATAGAATATATATGACAAGAAAGTAAGGCGTCCCAAACATCCTGCCACGATATTCTGAAAACCAGCTATAAAAAATAAGAAAACTGGCAGAGTATCAAAAGTACATGACCACGATCAGCTGCAGTCCGATTAATTACAATCATGTAAAGAAAACTAAATATCCAGATCTTACGGCTAACAAGTGCCGATGGCTAAACGCCCAAAATATGTAAAGTGTGCAATAACGAGCAGGGAAGAAGGAACTCCACTCGTTCCCTTCAACGGACATCCGCCTGGTACGCGGCATTATTCAGGGGGATGTACGCGTGATCCTCGAGTGCTGGCTCTAAACCTGGCCATGCAAAACTAGTGGGGTTAGACCCCAAATAGCAAGTACCACAAAGGAAGCACGAATGAAGAAATAAAATTAGGTTATGAAATAGATATATATAGTTTTGTCTCATAATTTCAGTTCATAGCCTATCATGACACAATAATCTAACCCTACAACTAAACAAGGACAAGGGTTAGACCATCGCACCATGATATTCTATGTCCCTAGACTAATTGACAGTATGGACAATACACAAACAAGCTCAGTTACATAATCGGCCAATAATTTATACGGCTTACTAGATAGAGTCCGGGTTATCCCAGAGATATTATGCATATAAGAATCCTAAGATCGAACCAGGTATTAGCAGGGTTAGCTGAGCCATAAATTGCCGTATAGCACATAGTATTGTCCACCGGTCCCTCGTAAGGCCACCGTGCTAAGATCTCATAGAACATATAGTATAGTATAATAGTCGGATATTGCCATCCACTAATGAGGATTTAAACAATATCCATGGGGACTAGCCTGCACACCCCAATTCAGATGACAGGAGATGTCTAGTTAGGCACGATCTCGAGATTTTATTCTCTCCCAATGTTCTACAAGTTTAGTTGCCTAGTTAACCCTATTGTTAACTGGAATCACATGGCATGGTCATATGGTATTCCCCTTATATGATGTACCATAGTACAACCACATTAGATACAAATCTACTTTGTCACTGATAGTCCAACTTGGATTCACCCCAGTATGATACAACAATCAACAGATCCTAGCCACGCTTGGTCATTGACTAACCCTTATGTCCATGCTGGAGATTAAGTCATATCACATGTCAGGTAGTGCATAGGTACACCACAGTATAAATATGTAATATAATTGTGTAGGAATATTAGCACGTAGGAACACATATCACGTAGTAAGTGTATTAGTACGGATACAAGTGGCCGGGTCATGGCACATAGATGGGTCCAATACTCTTGTGGTCATCAAAGTCATACATATATCCCATAAAGTCCAAAGGAACATTCAACAAAACCAGTCTAATAAAGTGTGTGCAAGAGGCTACATACGCGCATAAGAATCAAGGCCGCATGAGGATCAGCTGCTGCATAAAATAAGTTGCCGCATAGAAAGTCAGGCCGTATAGTCGCATAGGTCGCATGGTCGTTGACCGCAGAGGTTGCATGAGCTCAAGGCCGCATGACCCCATGAGTTCAGACCGCATGGCCACATGAGTTCAGGCTGCATAGTTGTATGGGTCGCATGGTCGCTGACCACAGAGGTTGCATGAGCTCAAGGCCGCATGACCGCATGAGTTCAGACTGCATGGCTGTATGAGTTCAGGCCGCATGGTACTCCGTCTTCTCCAGGCAACAATTTCAGCCATAGCGAGAACTCTATAAACCAAAATTTTATTTTCTTCACAAAAACTTTATTTTAACTCTGAATTGAGTGAACCAAAAGCCAAAACGTTCAAAATAAAGTACTTCATCCATCCCAAAAACTATTTTTTGAAAATACTATGCTTTAGTAGATCAAAATTACCAAAAACTCAAGGAACCCATAAAATTCTAAGTTAGAAAAGTAGATCCACACAAATCCACCCATCAAAACCAAAAACTCCAAGTACTAAAAGTGTTTAGAATCATCATGAGCACATAATAGACTAATAAAATGCAAGAAAAAATAAGAATCAGAAATTAAAAGATTTCTCCATGTAGTGCAAGGTGTACTTGCCTAAATGAAGAAATAAGAGAAAAATAAAAAGAATGAGGGAAGAGAGAGAAGGTGTTGGGTTTTATAGTTAGGATTTAAGGTTTAGACCATGGGTTCAACTCATGAATGAACCAACCCAACAATTAAACCATGAGTCTAATTGAACCAAAGAATGGGTCTAGTCTCTATGCATGTAACCTAATAAATCATGCAAGCAAGAAATACTCTAAGCAAAAAATAAATACAAGTAAGAAATAAATATATCCTAAAATATAAATTTTGGGAACAGGGAGTAACATCTCTACCCACCTTAGAAAAATTTTATCCTCGGAATTCAAACTGAAGACTAGCTAAAGAAATCAGAACATGCACTGCGCTAACTACAAGCATATCTATACATGCAATCAAATCCAAGCATATAATAAAGAAAACTGTAAACCCCCTTGACCAAATTTAGGCCTACTTAGCTAAGATAGAGAGACTAGGGTTAATTTGGAGCCAATTAGAATTTGATTACAGTGTTTTATATTATTGTGCAATATTTATCACTTAGTGCACCGTACCGTTGCTTCGATATTTAGAGCACTACGCTAGCTATTATCTGCAAACAAATTCCATACACTTTTCCTAGACAAGCCAGCATTCCATTATAATATTTGTGTAACCCTTAAATACTCTATATTGTGCTTCATCTTAGTCGCGCAATAATTGTTACAACCGCCCAGTTTTAAATCCCAATAAATCCAACCTTGCGTAGTTGTTCGTTCCAATCGAAATTGGAGACCCAACCTCGACCGATTTTATTCAACCCAAATATTAACATTATTCTATTCTGAGTCTTCTACGTCTATGACACTTGTGTCCCACCAAATTTTACCCCTATATATTTTTAATTAATTAAAGACAATCACTTACACTGATTTTGATAAAATAAGTGTAAGGATCCAACCTCACCCAAAACAAGACCCAAACTAGCCCATCTACACCCTATATTCCTTCATGTCAACATGTCCCCCATCCCAAGGAGCCCTAGCCGGCTCATGTCAACTCACTCACTCTCCAAACCCTAAAACCTACAATAGCCGAACCCTAGCAAAACTCGACTCCCCCTTCAACCTGATAGCCTCCCTCCATCCCCAATCACTCAGCCACCATCCTCGACTACCGCCACCCTGACCGTCGCCTCCCCCACGACCAGCCCCACCGCAAGCACCCACCAACCGCCGCTGCTGCAACTGCTGCCGAGACTGCCGCTGCTGCAACTGCTGGCGAGGCTGCCGTTGTTGCTGCTGTTGTTGTTCCCCCGTGCCACGCCGGAGCTCCGCCCCTCGCCGGAGAACAGGACGTCGACGAGAACAGACCCCCCCCCCCCCCCCGCTCAGCCACAACTAGGTACATGTGTATTGCATCCTTCTCCTTCATAAGTCGAGGTATCGACGTATCGTGGAACAGACACGAGTAACAAAAATTCCCAAGTGCAATGTGCGTGTGTGTGGTTATGATAAATTAGAAATTTATGTTAAGTAATTACTCCAATAAATGACTTGTTAATATAAATACTGTGTTGACCTAAAAATTTAGACATTGACCTAGTACACGCTAACATGATAGTTAGGACAAGTATTTTTGTACAAAACGTAAATAGTTTCGTATCATAACTTTGGTAATTCGTTGCCTTGAGGTACACGGTAAGTGAGGACAGGACACGTGTACGTCTTAGCTGCGAGCACATGCGACCTTTTTTTTGACCAGTTGTGCCCCCTTGCGTTAGTGGCTAAGAGCAGCATAGTATTTCTATGCGTATTACTTTAGTGACTGATGATTGTATGGCTATATTATATTATATGTATAGGGTCGCTGGACCATTCAAGAGAGACTTCAGGAGCAGGTTATTGGCACTCGCAGTTTGAGGACCCAGGCAAGATACCTTGCTATATTTACTGTTTAATTTAAATTATAAAATATTGTATGATATCTTCTTGCATTATTTAATATAGTTGTGCGCATTCGAGATTGACTCGGGTGCAGTCGACGAGTACGTCGATGTGTAGTGTAATTAATATAGTCACTAGCAGACTCACCCACCATTGTGAGGATATTCTGATATCTTCCTAAATCCCGACACTTATACACGCATCACGGTGACAAACTCATGTTGGGATGCGGGTCCACGTACCCGACTAGCTATCGGTACGTGTGACATGCATCACGGTTTAGTATGTAATCAAGGTTATCTTATTAGTTGAGACTTGGCATGTAGTTACGTGGTATGCACGTCGTATAGTCGACTTGTATATCTGCATTGGACGGGAAGGACAACTAGTAGGCGTATGGGATACACACATTAGAATTCGTAGTATCCGGAGGAGCCATGGGTCCAATGACTTCATTTATACATATACTGCATTCTTTGGAGTGATACGGACGTATATATTTGCAGATACCTCATTCTTCGGAATAATGGACGTTACATGTATAGATACCACGCTCTTTGGAGTGTTGGACGTTATGCCTACACCTACCCATACGTACCAAGGTTGTCCTCACATTGCGTTCACATAGATGGTTAGTACACCCCTTTATCTTATTCAGTATTTATATATGGCATATATTTTTGTATCTTGTTACGTCCCTCTGAGGACCTGGTTCCCTTCCAGATTTGGATGAGGCATATTATCCTACTATGTACGGACCTGGGCAGGAGACAAGGTACTCATCCGAGGAGGATCTAAAGGTGTTTACGTCAGAGTACCCTTGATCGCTGGTAGGCCTTCCGCCTAGGACTGGAGCATCCTTGTCTAGTCAGTCGATGCTCTAGTCATTACTCTTTTATATATCTTTCAGTACTTTTATTTCGTCATAGTAGTGGGTTTGTTCCCACCAGACATATTTTAGATTGTACTATGATATTTTTGACTAGCGTTTATTTTCCAGTATATATTTTAGTACTTCTTGTTATATTGTGGATAAGACTAGATATTACCTGTTGGATGTTAGTACTAGAATTATTAGTTTTAGGACAGCGTAGTACGTGTTCGTCGGGTCCATTAAATTGGGTAATCCCACGGAGTCGTATTAGCTGGCCATTGCCACGTGGCCTGGTCCCGTGTATTTGGGACTGGGGCGTGACATAGTTTTAATGGTGGCCCATCCAGGTCATGTTTATCGCTTGTGGTATGGTAACATGCCCAGCGAGCCTACAATAAGATAGGAATTACTAAGTCTTATCCACTTTGATTATGCCTTTGAACCTCCTTCGTATTATTTCTAAATAAAATGTATCATGTTTGCTTGTTCCGTACTCTTTTAATGAAGTTATATCTCTTGCAGCGAGATGAACCTACGTAGTGGATACAGGACATACAATGCCATAGTGCCATCTGCCACCACACAGAGAGAGGAGATATCCCAGGGACCACCCGAAGAGCAACCAGCCCCACAGGCCCCAGTGATCCCACAGGCCCCGCTGATACCGTTGTCCCAGATTTCTCCTAACGACCCGACGCAGCAGCACGAGGGTCAGACTTCACAGACAATCCCAACACAGCATTTCAAGGGCCAGACTTCGGGGGCTACACCGATGCCGCAACCCGAGAGGCCGACATCTGATGAGACACCTACCGTACAGCTGGAGGTCCCATTGCCACCACCTCCACCCTATCCACCTCAGATGCCACATCCGGAGGGACAGTCGCAGATATTTCAGTTCTTCCAGACTATGATACAGGCGCAGTAACATCAGACCGAGATGTTGAGACAGAGCTTGATGGAAGTTCTAGAGAGGATACCTGCCCCAGCACCCGTACCAGCACCTACACCAGTTCAGACAGTTGGTACTGTACGAGGGTTCCGCCAGATGGGCCCGGATACTTTTTCGGGCAACGAGACTGCAGAGGAGATCTCCGATTGGGTCACTAATACAAAGATGCTACTAGAGGCTTCTCAACTACATCCAGACCTTTGGATGACCGCAGTGAGGGCCCAACTGAAAGAAAATGCCCATCCCTGGTGGGATTTCATAGAGCGCAGTGTAGGCAAGTCACAAACATTGGAGCAGTTCTTAGAGTACTTCAATACGAAGTATTTTTCGGCTACAGTCAGAAATGCCCTGTACTCCCAGTTCCTGCATCTAGAACAAGGGAATATGACTGTAGACGCATACGACGCAAAGTGTTACGCCCCAGTCCCAAAAATACGTAGGACTAGGACACATAAGCATGCTAGCCGCATAGATATGGCAACTCCAATATATGGAAACCAAATCCATACGTACGCTGTAATATGAATATCAAATCCACATATGGTATAAAATGTATCACAAGTCACATGGTATAATCTAAATCTCATCCACGAAAATCAAATAATAATAAAATAACCAACATCTATGAAACTAGCTCTCAATAAGAAGTATCTAAGGATGATAGTTGGATGGAAACAAATCCACTACCAACTCGAATATAAGAGCAAATATAATATAAGTACAACACAATCAAACACAATATAAGTATACCAGCTATCAATCACGGCTCGAAGAGAAGACATCCTCGAAACATAAGTAACCATCTGAATCTGCGCTCCTGCGAATACTCAAGAATAGATACACCTGGCAGGGGACCAGGTCCTCAGAGGGACATAACAAGATACTTAAACACATGCCAATAAAGTACAGAAATAAATCTCCAAAGGGGTCGCCTAACCGTCTAAGTGAATGCAGTTAAGAACAACTTTCCCCACAAGTCAACTATCTGGCTGAAAACTAGGATTTGGCATAGTTCTCTTTTGGAGATCCAGGGGCCTCAAAGGCACGTCGTCTTTTGAATGGCGGAGGCCCGCCAATGTACATAATATATATAAGGGTCATCACCACCCGTATCTCCGGCGGAGAATCCGGGCGCACAGAAAAAGTGCAAAGGAGCTCAAATGTGGTACTTGTTGTTCTCCCCACCCCATGCTCTAAGCATGTCATGTCCATGACACGTTAAACCTCTAATAACTGCCAAGTCTACTAGCATGCAAAGTTTCTAACAACAGTTATTCCTTAACGCACGGCCCATACGCACAGGAGGCCAGACCTGTCACGCAGTCCGTGATCTATATGAGACTCACACTCGTGTAACAACTGTGTCACGGCCAATGAACCTAATAATGCTACATGATAATGGGGTAGTCTCATCAACAAGGTCAATGCAATACATAGATAAAAACATATCGCGACGACACCGTCACGCACATTTTATATAACAGTTAAAATATATGAACTAAAGACAGAAAATAAAGATGCATACAATATATGGAATATAAATAACAGTACAATGGCATGGTATACTTGCCTGGCAAGGAAGCTGCAATGTACCAATAACCTGCTCCAGAAGTCGTGCAGAACAAATCCAATATCCTATGTACACATAATATAATACAATAAAATTATTAGTCATTACACTAGCACATACACAACCACATTTATACTGGACTCAGGGGGTATACTAGGGGTAACACTAGTCATCTAACACAGTCAATTACACGTTGAATTACGCGGGGTCTCATCTTCAAGTATTGTACACAATCAGGCAGTCGACTGACAGGTGTCTAAGACAGTACGTTAAAGTACGCAAGGTGGACAATTCACAAGTTCCTAGGGTCAACATGGTCAAGGTAAGTACGGGACAGTCCACGGTGTCCTAGGGTCGTACAGTCTGAATACACATACTCCTAATTATTTATTAGCATATAATTAATTACAATATACCTATATACCATATATGTATCATCCCATAATTATACGTATACCAAGTGGAATAGTATGCATATACTAAATATATTTATAGATATATCAACTGAATAGTTATACACATACGAGTACAAGTTCGTGTACGCAGCACTGGGGTCACCGACTCAGGGTCCGATATCAGCTAGCAGTCATAAGTAATACGCATGTCCTAATAACATATACACCAGCACACATACAAAATAAGAAGGTAGGGCAGGTTCGAACCTCGGTGTACGCATACGGGATCGGCTGGACGACGACGAAGAGAGGTTGACGACGATGGTGACGACTATAACGACGATGATGGTGAGGACGACAGTGATAATGATGATAAGGAATGGTGAGGTGACGATGAGGTGATGATGATGATTATTACGATGATGAGATAACGATGCTGCAATGATGATGATGGGATAACGAGGAGGTTATGATGATGATGGTGGTTAATTAGGTTTATGGTGATTAGGGTGCTAATTAGGTTAACGATGATAGTGGTGATGATGAGGATGATATGGATGATGATTAATGGTGAGACGACGATGATAACGAGGATGATAATGCCGACGATGACGAGGATAGTCGAGGCGATGATGACAACGACGATGATGATGGCGAAGGTGATGACAATGGTGGTAGTAATGTGATGATGATGGGATGAAGAGTATTGATGTTGACGATGATGATGTGGGCTGAAGATGATGATGTCGACTGGCTATGCCGATGGTGGCGATGACGATGACACGACGGTGACGAGGAGGAGGATGAGGGCAATTAGGGTTAAGGTATTGGTGACGTTGATGGTGATTGTAATAGGGGTGATTGTGAAGATGATGATGAAGCGTGTTGATGATGATGATGCTGGTGGTGGCTCTTCGGCCAGGTAATCTCCAGCCAAGGCGGAGGAGGAAGTCAGTGAGGAGGAACTTAGGAAGGGGAGGAGTCCAGTAGGAGCTCCGGCGTCGAGGTCGTGGTGATCGGTGGTTCATGGGGTGCTCGGGATACAGGGAGGACAGGGATGACCTGAGTTGGCTGCGGGAAAGTCGGGAAGGGGAGATGGTTTGTCGAGTAGAGGAGGGAGTTGATACAGGGGAAGATGGCCGGAATCGATGGAGGTGTGGTGGTCGTGATGGGGTTGGCCCGGGTGGTAGGGAGGTGGAGAAGAGGAGGAGAGGGAGCTGTCGAGTCGGGTGAGGCGGTTGTACTGCTCGTTCTGAGTAGTCGATCTCCGGCGGGAATGGTGGCGGCCATGGCTGCTCGGCTTCTCCAGCCGAGTGGCAGGCGGGGAGAGGAGGAAAAAGGAAGAGTAGGGAGGTGATCCGGCGGGTGGAGATGGTGCATAGTCGGAGGGGAACGACTCCGGCGAGGGGCTGACGGAGGTCGTGGAGGAGTCTGGTCGGTGTTTAATGGAGGAGATCGAGGTCGGGTGACTGTTCGACGCTCGGGAGGAGACGACGGCTCGTGGCTGATGGGGAGGAGAGGAACGGTGAGGCAAGGCTACGCCGGTGAGTTTCCGGCGGCGGTGTAGGCTGGGACGGCTCGGGGGAGATGGGGATGAACAGTACATGAAGGGGGAAAGTCGGCTGAATATTGTTTTCTAGGTTTTGTTTTGGGGGTTGATTAAAAGGAGAAATGTATTTATATGTGAAGGGGGTTGAATGTTTGACCTAATTCTTGGTCAACATCTTGGAAAAGGCCTTGGATTCTATATCTTGGGATTGGACTTGGGCTCACATGGGGGTGTTGGGGCTATAATTTGCGGTAATTAAATGCAAGGGTAGATTTAAACATACGAGGGCGATGTGCGCGCATTTGCACATCCAGAAAATTATGAAAAAATCTACGTGAAGGGAAAAATAGATTTCCTTATGAATCGTCCACTGGTGGGGACACCTCAATGCATTTTTGCATAAAAGCCCCCCAACAATTAGAAAATTGCACAAAGGCAGAAATTGAATTTAATTAATTAAATAAAACGTGCATGATGTTCTAGAATTAATTAGGAGTACATGGGATTAAATTTAGGCGGGCCACAAGTGTCAGGGGCGTAGAGGGTACGGTGTAGAATATTAATAAAATTCGGGTTGCACAAAACGATCAAGGTTGTGTTTCTAATTTCGATTGGAACGCACAAGGGTACTGAATTAGAATTTATTTCGAATTAAGAAATAACGTCCGCGATGTTTATTGTGCGGCTAAAATATAGCACCAGAGAGCAATATTATAAGTTGTACAAGGGTCAGAATAGTAGGCGGACATGTCTAGGATAAGGTTGTGAAGTTTGTATATAGACAATGGCTAGTGAGGTGCTCCAATTATTGAAGCAACGGTAAGGTGCGCTACACGATATGCCCAGTCAGCAAACAGGGGGCCCACCTGTCAGTCTCCCACAGTGAACAGTATCGAGCCCGCCTGTCAGTGACCGCGGGGTGAATGCGAGCCGAGCCGACCTCGAGCCGAGCCGAGTCAGAGTTCGACTCGGACTCAGCTGAGCCGAGCCGCATCGAACTGTGACCATCCGATTTGGGAGGACAGTGTTGGATGGCTGCCACGTGTCAAGATCTGAGCCGCGGCTACTTTCTCTCTCCTCTATATATATATTAGTTTAGTTATTTATTTTTAGGGTTTTTCTCAGCCAAATTTTGGAGAATTGCCATCTAGGGTTCCTTCATCTTCCAGAAGCCATTGCGCATAGCTCCGGACTCCAAACGAGGCCTAGTTTTTTGTGTTAGAACGATATTGAGGTTAGATTCCTGATTATATAATTTGTTTTACGAAATTATGAGTATTAAATTCTGGAAAATTCGTAGAGCATAGCATGTCCAAAAATAGATGTGTTTCGATATTTTCGCGATTCCGGGAGAACCAAGAGTCAGAATCATGAACCGTTTAATGTTTCGGAAAGCTAATGTTGAGATCATTGACATAAGTTTTTCCCAGAATTTAATTCAAAGTATTTACATACTGTTAATTCTGTAGAACTTCTAGGTTAGAATTTAATCATCGGTGCACAATACGAAACTTGTATGTGCCAGAATTCCCAAACGAATTTGAATTTGGACGAGCCATAAATTCCAGCAGGTTTTTGACGCTGAAATCTATAAAAAATCATGCATGAAAGTCAAGTTTGTGTTGGTTGACTTTTTGGTCAACTGATCGCCTCGATTTGCGTGCCATGAGTCCCGAGTTGATAAAATTCAGTTTCTTTCGGCAAAATTTAGGAATTAACATAAAAATTAGAATAATAAGATTAAAATAAGATTTTAGAGTAATTATTCCAGAATTAAATAAATTAAAATAAATTATCTTTTGATATGGTAAATTGTAATACATATGCTATTTGGACTGTGACTTAGACTCTGATTCATACCAGCAGCAGGACCCCAGGCGAGTACATTCTCTGACAGTTTCCATTATGTTGATTATCTCTATAATTCTTGTTCTATAGCGTACATGACCCTGACACTGTTCTTTACACGAGTTGGCATCATTGAGACCTGTCACGAGGAGTCGTGATTGGAATCCATCGTGCTGGCTGGAGAAATAGGGAAATATTAGTAGCTTATGTGATCATACCCAACCTTACATGCATCATAGCTCACCCACATCTCACGTCGGTGCAGCCTGACCATTACATGCCTCATAGCCTGTTACATGTGATTAGCCTGACTATTGCTCGCATCATAGCTATCCGGATGGTTAGCCTGACCCTACATGAATCATAGCTAATCATATGTAACAAGCCTGATCAGTCCCAAGCCGATCACATGATATACTAATGTTTCACACACTTGGTTAGAGGATCATTGACATGCATCTCTAGTATATTGATCTAGCATCTCGACATGTTCTCGTTGTTGTTCTTGTACACATTTATATACCAGTTCATTGTTCTTGCGTGTACTTGGATTTCTATTTCATTGCTAGATGTACATTGATGATGACATGCTCCAGTATTTCATTTATTCCAGTATTTCTATTTTTAGTATATCCATGCTCGTCAGTAATTCTTATTGCCAGTTATCCATATATATCTTGTATTTCTTTACACTGTGTTATAGTTTTTGTCAATATGCATGGAACTGCTGTTAGAGGTGTATTTCGTTCCAATCCTGACTGGATATTTTTTCCAGACTGTGACATAGAGGACTTATTTTCGACATACTTGGAGATTGGATGTTATTGATTGCAGGTTAGACTATTTATTGTTGTTTAGACTTGTCTTGTATTTTATTTGTTTGCTTTGATATCTCATCGTACTTTAGCTTATGTGATTGAGTATATTCCATATTATATGGTGATATCTGTGTCTCCTTATGGAGTTGGATATTCATGTGAGAGTGATTAGCTAGTACATGACCTAGACAGCGTTCTACCGTCGATTCTGCTGCGTAGGCTGGACGTACCCACGTACTCGTATCCCTATACCGGGTGCGGGTCGTGACACATTTTTAGTGGTGGCCCATGCAGGTCTGACTTCACAATTTGTGCGATGTCGTAGTAGTGCGACGTCTTAGTTGTACTACTACGTGCCTGCTATAGAATATAGGATATAGGATACTAGGATGAGAGAGGATACTCAGTCACAAATTCTTGAGATATTCCTTGGACGACCCTTGAGAATCTTATTAGAATTTCCAATTTAAATCTTTTCCCGTTGTTCCCGTCTGCTCTCACTTGTTGTTATTGAACTTGATTCTTGTTGATCAGTTATTAAATTTAAATTTTGGTATCATTATTGAGTTTGATTCTTGTTGACCAGTTGTTAAATTTAATTCTTGGTATCGTTGTTGAGTTGATTTTATATCAAGATGAATTTTATGAACTAAACTTTACGGTATCATCTGATGACATATGTTGATGAGGACAGTGAGGAAGGTAAAACGTCTACTTTGGTTATGGAACCTAGAGTTTATTGCAGCCACATTAGCTGTCGTGACGAGAACGTAGGAACCTGACTTGGATGTACATACTTTAGTTATAAAATTTAGAATTTCTTGCAGCCATTCCGGTTGGTGTGGCGAAGATTCTAGATGACATGATTATAGAGTTGCATACCTTAGTTATGGAACCTGTCGTTTATTGCATCTATGCTTACTGGCGTGGCGAGGATTCTGAGTGTCATAATTTCTGATAGACGTGTATGATTATCAGGTTGTATCTTAAATTGATTCTTAAAGTATCATCTCAAGACTTATCTATTTCTGTTATTCCAGGACTTTGTTCCATCGCTTCTTTTCTTTACTAGCAGTAAAGATTCCTTCAGTCCTTAATCCCGTTTCTTTTTTAGCTTCTTTTCTTTGAGGATTCCTTGTTAGTGTGATAATTAGTGACTTACAATTTTGTTTGTTTCTTATATTAGTGTTGACTGAGTGTGACTTGTGAGTTTGTAAGTGTTTCTTAGTTGGACATGTGAGCAGTAGGCATTAATCTAGAGTTAACCCATAGCGTAGTGCCTTGTAGCAATAGTTCCATGATATGTGTCATTATTATTAGTATTGGTATTATAGGTAGGAGTAAAGAGTATCAGTGATGGTTCCAAGAGTAAGTATCAGAGTCAGCATGCCAGTCCTGGATAGTCATAAATTTATGTAATTGGATGATCTATGTAAACAATTAAGTATCAAGGAATTGTGTTAAAGATTAATGGAGCATGATGTTCAATTTGATGATTGATACTTGGGTGTGTTAAAAGTAAAGAAATGTATATGCCTAAAGGGTGTTAATGAGTGTGACATGGGTTGAGAGATATCGAGGGTTGTAATAGAAGATATATAGTGTATCAGTTTGTAAAAGATTTAAGAGAAAATACTTATACATCAATCAAGATATGGAACCATATGCCTGCCTTTGAGAGTGAAGTAAAACATGTGTATTATAAAAGGTACAAATGATCGTGAGTTCTAATAAGTTTGATGAGGTGCTCTAATGATGAAGCTAGTATTACCATACCGAGAGTGCTAATGTTTCTATATCAAGGATTAGTTGAGCAGTGTACTAATAATAGTAAGTACTTTGTGTGATGATAATTAGATTAGTGTATCAATTATTATAGATAGAAAATCATTAGAAAAAAATACGTGTGATGATAACTTTGATCATTTGGAAGTAGTAGTGCAAGTAATTCGAGCAGTACAAATTTTAGTACACAGTTGAGAGTTATAGATAATTGATGTATTTGTGTGCACCTTAAGTATTAGAGATTGTGAGTATTTATATGCATACTTGTGGATTTAAATTTATAATTTAAAGAGTGGAAATGAATTTCAATTTTTAAAGAATTTTTGAGGAGTTTAGATTTTATGTTATTAAATTTTTGAGGATTCAAATTCAATTCAATAAACATAGTCAAAGCTATAAATATTTTGGAAGTGATTAAAAATTTTATTTTGATATTTGAGCATTTGACTTTTGAGGAAGGTATATGTATTTTATTTTAAATTGTTCGAGAAGTTAAATTTTGATAATTTTATTTTGAGGATAAAATTTTATGGTGGGTAAGAAATGTATAACAGTATATGAGTGGTTGATGTGCATGTGTAAGGATCTATTGGCTTGAGAATGCTTGAGATGGCACTGCAAACAGACTTGGGTGTCCATCTAGAGTTGCATTAGAAGGAGCAGTACTTAGTATGGTGTGTTGCACTTGGTGTGCACTTGAGTGATAAGAACGACTAGTATAAACAGTTGTAGTAGGTAAGAGAGCTAGCAGTGAGTATGCTTTTAGTAGAAACAGTGGTACCTAAAGAGATAGAGGTATCAAACTTTGGGTGCATCATTTGACCTATGATTGTGTTAGAGGTCCTTGGTATCATATTTTGGTATTAAATAGACAGATGTGTGTAATGTGGATGTATCCATGGATATCTTATGGACTAGAGATTAGTTGATATGGGTAACAGTGTGTAGGGACAGGAATTTGTGAGTAAATATGCCAGAGTTAAGTGTATGATAGAGGTTGAAGATGTCCAAGTAATGGGTTAGAAAGCTATGTTCTGTTCTTTCCTTATATTTCTTTTCCATCTGTTTGTTTTATTGATTAATTTTCTAGTACCATAGCTTGCATCAATGATTCTCTTGCTAGAATGTAGTTAGTAGTACCCCTCGACAGAGACTGCAATACCATAACAAAAGTGACCATAACTATGTATGTTTTCTCTAGATTGCATGTTGTGTGACTGTAGGTAGGATTTTCTTAGACCTTAATTGTTGGGGGTTTGACCGTGGTGAAGAATTAATGAAGAGGTTATGAATTGACAAAGAGAGACAATATATTTTAAATTTTGAGGATAAATATTTATTTAAATGAAGAGAGTTGAGAATTTAAAATGACAGAATTGACGATTTGTTAAAATCATAAATTTTTATGAATATTGTGGTATGATTGAATGTCACTAACATTTGAGGAAATTAAGAAGATTATCATTGTATTTATTTGACTGCAAGATATAGATTTATTTTGAATATTGTAATTGAAGATTTACGAGTATTATATTATTTGAGCATTGTGTGGAAAAAGAATCGAGGAGTAAGATCATTAATGGATTAGTGTTTGAATACAAACTTTTTGGACGAGATTTTTAAATTTTATAAATATACATTGAGTGGATTTAAAATTAGAGGATTGAATATTAAGTTTTGTATTTAGTGATTAGCATAAAATTTTTGAGGAGATTTTGATAATAATGGAATTTGATTTTTAATTTTAAAGGTTTGCGAGAATATGATACTTATAGAATTTGGAAAGAAATTTTGTGAAATAGCAATATGAATTCACTTCATGATTATGTGATTCGATAACTTTAAAATTTTGATGGAGAAATAATATAAATGAATACATACAACTATTGAGGATCTTAAATTTCGAGGACAAAATTTTTTTAAGGTGGGTAGACTTGTAACCTCCGTATCCTGAAATTCGTGCTTAAATATTATTTTTAGGTTAATTTGGGGCTAGTGAGATTTTTCCATAATTTTTTGTTAATTAAAAACTAGTAACCCTAATTTCCTAGGACTTTCAAGAATTTATCTTAGGGTCAAATATAATTAAAAATATCCCAAACTTTTATTTTAAGTTCTAAATAATCAAATATATTTTCTAGAATTTTTTGGGAATTTTCTGATTATTTTTAGCATTTATTTTGAGTTAATTATGAAAAACTGAATTAAAAACTAATTTCTGAAAAAGAAAACCCAAAAAGTAATTAATTCTGCCAAGTCAGCAAACAGGGGGTCCACCTGTCAGCCTCCCGCAGTGAACAGTGCCGGGCCCGCCTGTCAGTGACCGCGGGGTGAATGCGAGCCGAGCCGAGTCAGAGTTCGACTCGGACTCAGCTGAGCCGAGCCGCATCGAACTGTGACCATCCGATTTGGGCGGGCAGCGTTGGATGGCTGCCACGTGTCAAGATCTGAGCCGCGGCGGCTTTCTCTCTCCTCTATATATATATTAGTTTAGTTATTTATTTTTAGGGTTTTTCTTCAGCCGAATTTTAGAGAATTGCCATCTAGGGTTCCTTCATCTTCCAGAAGCCATTGTGCATAGCTCCGGACTCCAAACGAGGCCTAGTTTTTTGTGTTAGAATGATATTGAGGTTAGATTCCTGATTATATAATTTGTTTTATGAAATTATGAGTATTAAATTCTAGAAAATTCGTAGAGCACAGCATGTCCGAAAATAGACGTGTTTCGATGTTTTCGCGATTTCGGGAGAACCAGGAGTCAGAATCATGAACCGTTTAAAGTTTCAGAAAGCTAATGTCGAGATCATTGACATATGTTTTTCCCAGAATTTAATTCAAAGTATTTACATACTGTTATTTCTATAGAACTTCTAGGTTAGAATTTAATCATCGGTGCACAATACGAAACTTGTATGTGCCAGAATTCCCAAACGAATTTGAATTTGGATGAGCCATAAATTCCAGTGGGTTTTTGATGCTGAAATCTAAAGAAAATCATGCATAAAATTTTAGTTTGTGTCGGTTGACTTTTTGGTCAACAGATCGCCTCGATTTGCGTGCCATAAGTTCCGAGTTGATAAAATTCAGTTTCTTTGGACAAAATTTAGGAATTAACATAAAAATTAGAATAATAAGATTAAAATAAGATTTTAGAGTAATTATTCCAAAATTAAATAAATTAAAATAAATTATCTTTTGACAAGGTAAATTGTAATACATAGGCTATTTGGACTGTGACTTGGACTCTGATTCATACCAGCAGCAGGACCCCAGGCGAGTACATTCTCTGATAGTTTCCATTATGTTGATTATCTCTATAATTATTGTTGTATAGCGTACATGACCCTGACACTGTTCTTTACACGAGTTGGCATCATTGAGACCTGTCACGAGGAGTCGTTATTGGAATCCATCGTGCTAGCTGGGGAAATAGGGAAATATTAGTAGCTTATGTGATCATACCCAACCTTACATGCATCATAGCTCACCCACATCTCACGTCGGTGCAGCCTTACCATTACATGCCTCATAGCCTGTTACATGTAATTAGCCTGACTATTGCTCGCATCATAGCTATCCGGATGGTTAGCCTGACCCTACATGAATCATAGTTAATCATATATAACAAGCCTGATCAGTCCCAAGCCGATCACATGATATACTAATATTTCACACACTTTGTTAGAGGATCATTGACATGCATCTCTAGTATATTGATCTAGCATCTCGACATGTTCTAGTTGTTGTTCTTGTACACATTTATATACCAGTTTATTATTCTTGCGTGTACTTGGATTTCTATTTCATTGCTAGATGTACATTGATGATGACATACTCCAGTATTCCATTTATTCCAGTATTTCTATTTTCAGTATGTCCATGCTCGTCAGTAATTCTTATTGCAAGTTATCCATATCTGTCTTGTATTTCTTTACACTGTGTTATAGTTTTTGTCAATATGCATGGTATCACGCCCCGAGGCGTCCCCCGAGTCGCGACCGCCGTGCGGGCCTGGAGTTGCGCCCGCACAAGTCTTTAATGATTTGCATAGCAAGCACATATTCATAGTACGCAGATAAATTGAAACACAGATTTGAAACATGGAAAAGTTCTCTTTATTGATAATGAACATCTATTACAAACTCTTGAACGAGTTAGCTAATATGCCGAACGGCTTACAAAGAGATGACTCAAAATGAGATAGCAGTCCTGTACATTACATCCCTTTATAAACTCAAAATGATAAGGACCTCCTGGCTGGAGGATAGCTTTGCCACGGAGCTGCATTTGTGTATGAAGAGTTGCAAGCTCCTGACTTGAAGATGCTTCGAGGGCGCGGTGAAGATGCGCCAACAGCTGGATTGGATCGGGAAGACGACTTCGTCTCCTCGCTCGGTTCGTCTTGGTGTGGAGAACCTGTTTCAACGAGGGTCAGCATATCGAAACATGCTGGTGAAGGCGAGCTAGCCTGACTATACCAATCAACACGTTGTTTTGTTGAAGCATGCATATTTGTGGGTTTCTATCTTGCCTTAGTTTATTTACAAGTAAGAAGCATATAGAATTTACTGAAATGAACGTGCCACCATTCGGTGGATTTTACCTGACCGTCTGAATTACCTGCACAATACTTACCTTGCCTTCCCTGCCACGAAGACACAAGTTAGTATGCAACAGGTTTAAATATACAAGAGATCACTTGGCGTGATGCCACAATGGACAATAGTCACTGGCGGAAATGGTATGCAGCGAATGAACAAGGAGCGCTACATGCCACCCCGTCCAGCACAATGGACTATACAATAGAGATTTCGTCCGAACCGGATCGGTGCTAGTGCCCCAGCGACCGTCCGCAGGAACCAATGACCTTGTGCACAAGTTGTCCGTGATCGAACAATATGTTTACTTATTTAACAGTTCATGCTTTTGAGGCAACAAGAGTACAAGACAAGCAATGTACAAGACAAGACAAGCAATGTACAAGACAAGCAATGTACAAGACAAGCAATGATTTTTCCCAAGCGAACAAGCATGCATTTAAGTATCCGTTCGTGAAGTTTATTGACAAGCATATAACCAAGTCTATTCTCTTTTATCTTGGTTTCTTTTATTATTACTTGGTATCGTTTGATCGGGGCAAAGGAGAATACAGATTATTAGCTGTGAAGCTTGGAAGCAGGGCTAGCTAATCGGGTTGGTAGCCACTCACTTCGATGTTTGGAAGGGAGAAGGAAAGAGGCGCTTCACGACTCCGCTCGCAAGCCGCCTATTGCTCGTTCACCTGCACACGAACAGCTCGATTAATACTTCTTCCTCTCTCTCCAATCTCGGAATAGAAGTGCAAGTCAATGAACGAAAACAATGAAAACCATCGAAACCGTTCAAGGAAAACAAGCAAATCCCAAAACCAACTCAAAGCACGAAAGCAACAAGCGACATCGAAAATCGAGGCAATAAAAGATAGCAGCGGAGAGGTCCCTCCTGACTCTGCCGCTAAGCCGATCCTTGGGACGCGGTCCACTGAATATGGGAATCAATTCCGAAGAAACAAATCCATAAAGAGGACGAGTTCTTAATTCAATCTATCCCGATCGAACGATACCGTCTTGTGTTTCTTAGCCGCGCTCTCCGCACCGGGAGAACGGGGCGCTACATCCTAACCAACTAATTGGAAGTTTCGTCCCGAAACTTAGGATAGGACCTACCGTTAGGGATTATTCGGTCGGGGGCGGCGATCGTGACTCAAGGAACAATCACGAA
Source organism: Iris macrosiphon (assembly GCA_036927795.1). Taxonomy (NCBI): domain Eukaryota; kingdom Viridiplantae; phylum Streptophyta; class Magnoliopsida; order Asparagales; family Iridaceae; genus Iris; species Iris macrosiphon. The sequence goes on along the minus strand of JAYESA010000016.1, from coordinate 10,075,614 downwards.
CAGAATGGTCTGCTCCGCCACAGGCTAGGCATAAACCAAGTTTCAGGCGACAATTTTCCTTCGTATGCCCCGACCTGTTACAGAAATAACATAACTGCCCTGGTTTCCCTCTTTTTGGACTGCCGTTGTTTCGGCGCTTTGCAGCGTTGTTTCCTCTCTCGTCGCTTTGGCGTTTGTGACTGGATGTATGCACAGTGCCGGCAGGAACGTGAGGATAGTGTGGTTCGAGAGAAAAGGCGTGATTCATGACTTCACGCATTATCCGATACTGAGGAACGGCTACGTGTGAATAGATGACAGGGCGTAGTCCACCTTCAAACCTTCTTGCTCGACTCGCTGCATCAGGTAAATAGGCCCTAGCGAATTTGGAGAGTCGGTTGAACTCGGCGGAGTACTCTTTAACTGTCATGCTGCCTTGCCGCAGCTGCACGAACTCGTTCTCCATCTGGCATTGGACTGGAGGGGGTACATACTCCTCTTCGAACGCGGCACGAAAAGTCGTCCACGAGATCGCCTCCTCTCCGTGATCAAATTGGAGAGATCGTCGATGCACGTCCCATCAATCGTGTGCGTTGAGGCGGAGCTGTAGTTGCGCGCAGGCAACGCGCTTCTCTTCGGGGACCTCTAGCAGAGCGAAGTGATCTTCAAGTTCGGCCAACCAATCTAGAGCTACGACTGGGTCCTCAGTCCTGTTGAATGGGGTGTTGCAGACTTTCTTGAAGTGGCCAAAGTCGAAGGCAGTCACGTCCTTCGCCCTTGGAATTTGCGGTGTCTCTACTTCAAGCACGGGCTGTTCCACCGGAGTCGTTGCTGTTGCGGCGGAATGGTTGGCAGCCAAAGTCTGAACGATCTGCTGCAGGGTATCTACCTACTTCTGTTGGACTGAGAATCGTTCTTCTATATTGTATTGAAACTTGAGCTGACTCTCTTCTGCTCGCTTCTCGGCCCGTTCATGGCAAGCCTCGTCCCTTTGTTGGTTTTCCCCCAACATCCGCAATATTTGCTGAACAGGATCGATGCTTGGCGTGGCTCGCTGGCTCTCTGAACTTCCCGAAGTGCCCGAACTACTTCCTTGGCGTTGCATTTCGTCCGGGACTTGCGCTGCAGATTGCGCTGGTACCATTCCTTCAAAAGAAGGTAAATTACATTAGGATCATAATGTATTATGGACTTATTGCATGAACGTATCTCATTTTGGCCTAGCGAGTTCAAGAGTTCACACAGGAATTTTGATCGTTAAAGGAACTTTTCTGGCACGAAGTCTAAGGAACTTTGAATCTATGCTCTGATACCACTTTGTCACGCCCCGAGGCGTCCCCCGAGTCGCGACCGCCGTGCGGGCCTGGAGTTGCGCCCGCACAAGGCTTTAATGATTTGCATAGCAAGCACATATTCAGAGTACGCAGATAAATTGAAACACAGATTTGAAACATGGAAAAGTTCTCTTTATTGATAATGAACATCTATTACAAACTCTTGAACGTGTTAGCTAATATGCCGAACGGCTTACAAAGAGATGACTCAAAATGAGATAGCAGTCCTGTATATTACATCCCTTTATAAACTCAAAATGATAAGGACCTCCTGGCTGGAGGATAGCTTTGCCACGGAGCTGCATTTGTGTATGAAGAGTTGCAAGCTCCTGACTTAAAGATGCTTCGAGGGCGCGGTGAAGATGCGCCAACAGCTGGACTGGATCGGGAAGACGACTTCGGCTCCTCGCTCGGTTCGCCTTGGTGTGGAGAACCTGTTTCAACGAGGGTCAGCATATCGAAATATGCTGGTGAAGGCGAGCTAGCCTGACTATACCAATCAACACGTTGTTTTGTTGAAGCATGCATATTTGTGGATTTCTATCTTGCCTTAGTTCATTTACAAGTAAGCAGCATATAGAATTTACTGAAATGAACGTGCCACCGTTCGGTAGATTTTACCTGACCGTCTGAATTACCTGCACAATACTTACCTTGCCTTCCCTGCCATGAAGACACAAGTTAGTATGCAACAGGTTTAAATATACAAGAGATCACTTGGCGTGATGCCACAATGGACAATAGTCACTGGCGGAAATGGTATGCAGCGAATGAACAAGGAGCGCTACATGCCACCCCGTCCAGCACAATGGACTATACAATAGAGATTCCGTCCGGACCGGATCGGTGCTAGTGCCCCAGCGACCGTCCGCAGGAACCAATAACCTTGTGCACAAGTTGTCCGTGATCGAACAATATGTTTACTTAGTTAACAGTTCATGCTTTTGAGGCAACAAGAGTACAAGACAAGTAATGTACAAGACAAGACAAGCAATGTACAAGACAAGCAATGATTTTTCCCAAGCGAACAAGCATGTATTTAAATATCCGTTCGTGAAGTTTATTGACAAGCATATAACCAAGTCTATTCTCTTTTATCTTGGTTTCTTTTATTATTACTTGGTATCGTTTGATCGGGGCAAAGGAGAATGCAGATTATTAGCTGTGAAGCTTGGAAGCAGGGCTAGCTAATCGGGTTGGTAGCCACTCACTTCGATGTTTGGAAGGGAGAAGGAAAGAGGCGCTTCACGACTCCGCTCGCAAGCCGCCTACTGCTCGTTCACCTGCACACGAACAGCTCGATTAATACTTCTTCCTCTCTCTCTAATCTCGGAATAGAAGTGCAAGTCAATGAACGAAAACAATGAAAACCATCAAAACCGTTCAAGGAAAACAAGCAAATCCTAAAACCAACTCAAAGCACGAAAGCAACAAGCGACATCGAAAACCGAGGCAATAAAAGATAGCAGCGGAGAGGTCCCTCCTGACTCTGCCGCTAAGCCGATCCTTGGGGCACGGTCCACTGAATATGGGAATCGATTCCGAAGAAACAAATCCATAACGAGGACGAGTTCTTAATTCAATCTATCCCGATCGAACGATACCGTCTTGTGTTTCTTAGCCGCGCTCTCCGCACCGGGAGAACGGGGCGCTACACATGGAACTGCTATTAGAGGTGTATTTCGTTCCAATCCTGACTGGATATTTTTTCCAGACTGTGACATAGAGGACTTGTTTTCGACATACTTGGAGATTGGATATTATTGATTGCAGGTTAGACTATTTATTGTTGTTTAGACTTGTCTTGTATTTTATTTGTTTGCTTCGATATCTTATCGTGCTTTAGCTTATGTGATTGAGTATATTCCATATTATATGGTGATATATGTGTCTCCTTATGGAGTTGGATATTCATGTGAGAGTGATTAGCTAGTACATGATCTAGACAGCGTTCTACCGCCGATGCTGCGGCGTAGGCTGGACGTACCCACGTACTCGTGTTCCTATACCGGGTGCGGGTCGTGACACCCTTAATCATTTATAACAGAGGGTCACCAAGTCATATGATTAGTCTATGGGGTATACCTAACACTATCAGTGTATCACTTATTTCCAAGCACGAGGTTTCGTCTTTCCGAAATAAGGGAAGACGGAGATCAATAATAAAGAGTTCAAGGGAGAGGTAATAGGTTAGAAGTATCGGGATCAAGGCTTTAAAGGATTCAAATGGGAATTATCAAAGCAGTTGTGGATTGAAATCCTATTTTGGTGATTCTCTGTTTGCATGCTCGTATTAGTACAGTTATATAACCGATACGATATGTCAGACATGTCTAGGACAAGTATATTCGTCTACTAATCACTACATATCTCAATCCACGTAAAGTAGTATTACGAAGGGCGAATCAAGCACACTATTCTAGCTAGACCATAATACACTGATTCTGATTAGACAATTTATATTAGTATGGTTGATCAGGCCCCAATAACACATATGTCATGAACAAACTCGATATAAGATTAAGCTTGCAAAAACTAGGCTATAATAGCAGCATAATTCAAGGTAACACAGAAAATATAACGCTGGATTATGATGAGAGAAGTTACAAAATAATTCAATTTCGTAAAAGCAAAAACAACATAAGCAATAATTATAAAAGATTCTACAATCTCTACAGTTATCATACAACCTCCTTGTCTAAGTCGCTAGTCGACCAAATAGGGATAGGGCCTTCCATTTCTATAGTCTAAATGTTATCTTCTTATGCAAGTCTAAAGTCAGTGTCATTTGGTTATACTTCACCAATGGGTTAAGAGGACTGTGTGATACTAGGTGGCGAGGCATATTACTCAACTTAGAATAATAAATTAATACGCTAATGCCTTAAAGAAAATATAGGAATTCCTATTAAGGTTTACAATAAGGGGTCTTCGTGCTTATTAGAGTATCCTATTATATAGGTCATGGTCATCTTAAGCCTTAGTCATAGTGCTTATAGAACAAGTGTCAATAGCAAGAATAGAAGGGTTACTAGTCTCAAGGGAAGGGAATATAAGTCGTATCGAGGTGAGGGTACAAATTATGCGATTTAACACTAAGGGATAATCATCGGGTCGCAGTCTGCAAGAATAACTCAAACTTATCAAACTCTAACTATCAAGCACAAAATGTTCAAATTCAAGACTACAACTATAATCTTAGCAACTATATGTCCTTAACACAGAATAAAATTACCTGGCCTACAATCAGAAGTGTCAGGTGGCACGAGTTGAAGGATGAAGAAGAGAAAACATGATTAGTCATCGCACAAGTAACAAGCGCTAAGGTCGCAGAGGAACAACATATGAAATAGAGGGGCTCTAGATAGCATCATAGTTTTCTAAAGGGGAGTGGGGTGTTAGTTGCTATGTTTGAGGTATGATCAAGGAAAAGTGTTGATTACATTCCTCTAGGCTTCCTAGGGTGCTGTCTACTAATAACAAGACAATGACATAAGTTTTATAGTTCTCCAATATTATCCAATTATGAAGGTTAGGTTCAGTCCTAATGTTCAATATTGGCTCTCCATTGGTTCCTCAATACTAGGGTCAAACATTATGGTAAAGCTTCTAACTATCTCTAGTAGTGTCTATACTACTCTCAAGTCTTCTTAATACATCAAGGGGTAATGGTATACCAATCTAAAGATAAGGAATTCTAGGGTTCACTAGATATTCTAAAGTTAGTGGTGTGTCTATATTCTTGTTGTATTCTTAATAGGTGTGCTACTCTAATTATCATCCTAATAATAGGGGTTCCTATATTCTAGCAGAAGGCTATATATACTCAAGAAACTTATTAGGGAAGTACAGGAATCAAGCAGGATACAATTGTTCGAATAGAACAGAGAGGAGGAAGATGAATCATAGTCAATTGTGGATGGGATCCTATACTCTAGTCCTAGGTGCAGGCTTATTCGGTACAGTAACGTAACCGAGACAATATGCTCTTGACCTGTATAGGCCACCATAAAAACATGTCACGCCCTAGTCCCAAAAATACGTAGGACTAGGACACGTAAGCATGCCAGCCGCATGGATATGGCAACTCCAATATATGGAAACCAAATCCATACGTACGTTGTAATATGAATATCAAATCCACATGTGGTATAAAATGTATCACAAGTCACATGGTATAATCTAAATCTCATCCACGAAAATCAAATAATAATAAAATAACCAACATCTATGAAACTAGCTCTCAATAAGAAGTATCTAAGGATGATAGTTGGATGGAAATAAATCCACTACCAACTCGAATATAAGAGCAAATATAATATAAGTACAACACAATCAAACACAATATAAGTATACCAGCTATCAATCACGGCTCGAAGAGAAGACATCCTCGAAACATAAGTAACCATCTGAATCTGTGCTCCTGCGAATACTCAAGAATAGATACACCTGGCAGGGGACCAGGTCCTCAGAGGGACATAACAAGATACTTAAACACATGCCAATAAAGTACAGAAATAAATCTCCAAAGGGGTCGCCTAACCGTCTAAGTGAATGCAGTTAAGAACAACTTTCCCCACAAGTCAGCTATCTAGCTGAAAACTGGGATTTGGCATAGTTCTCTTTTGGAGATCCAGGGGCCTCAAAGGCACGTCGTCTTTTGAACGGCGGAGGCCCGCCAATGTACATAATATATATAAGGGTCATCACCACCCGTATCTCCGGCGGAGAATCCGGGCGCACAGAAAAAGTGCAAAGGAGCTCAAATATGGTACTTGTTGTTCTCCCCACCCCATACTCTAAGCATGTCATGTCCATGACACGTTAAACCTCTAATAACTGCCAAGTCTACTAGCATGCAAAGTTTCTAACAGCAGCTATTCCTTAACACACGGCCCATACGCACAGGAGGCCAGACCTGTCACGCAGTCCGTGATCTATATGAGACTCACACTCGTGTAACAACTGTGTCACGGCCAATGAACCTAATGATGCTATATGATAATGGGGTAGTCTCATCAACAAGGTCAATGCAATACATAGATAAAAATATATCGCGACGACACCGTCACGCGTATTTTATATAACAGTTAAAATATATGAACTAAAGACAAAAAATAAAGATGCATGCAACATATGGAATATAAATAACAGTACAATGGCAAGGTAAACTTGCCTGGCAAGGAAGCTGCAATGTACCAATAACCTGCTCCAGAAGTCGTGCAGAACAAATCCAATATCCTATGTACACATAATATAATACAATAAAATCATTAGTCATTATACTAGCACATACACAACCACATTTATACTAGACTCAGGGGGTATACTAGGGGTAACACTAGTCATCTAACACAGTCAATTACGCGTTGAATTATGCGCGGTATCATCTTTAAGTGTTGTACACAATCAGGCAGTCGACTGACAGGTGTCTAAGACAGTACGTTAAGGTACGCAAGGTGGACAATTCACAAGTTCCTAGGGTCAACATGGTCAAGGTAAGTACGGGACAGTCCACGGTGTCCTAGGGTCGTACAGTCTGAATACACCTACTCCTAATTATTTTACCATATAATTAATTATAATATACCTATATACCATATATGTATCATCCCATAATTATACGTATACCAAGTGGAATAGTATGCATATACTAAATATATTTATAGATATATCAACTGAATAGTTATACGCGTACGAGTACAAGTTCGTGTACGCAGCACTGGGGTCACCGACTCAGGGTTCGATATCAGCTAGCAGTCATAAGTAATACGCATGTCCTAATAACATATATACCAGCACACATACGAAATAAGAAGGTGGGGCAGGTTCGAACCTCGGTGTACGCACACGGGATCGTCTAGACGACGATGAAGATAGGTTGACGACGATGACGATGATGGTGACGACTATAACGACGATGATGGTGAGGACGACAGTGATGATGATGATAAGGAATGGTGAGGTGACAATGAGGTGATAATGATGATTATTACGACGATGAGATGACGATGCTGCGATGATGATGATGGGATGACGAGGAGGTGATGATGATGATGGTGGTTAATTAGGTTTATGGTGATTAGGGTGCTAATTAGGTTAACGATGATAGTGGTGATTACGAGGATGATATGGATGATGATTAATGGTGAGACGACGATGATAACGAGGATGATAATGTCGACGATGACGAGGATAGTCGAGGCGATGATGTCAACAACGATGATGATGGAGAAGGTGATAATAATGCTGGTGGTAATATGATAATGATGGGATGAAAAGGTCCTACGAGCCAGGTAATCTCCAGCCAAGGTGGAGGAGGGAGTCAGTGAGGAGGAACTTATGAAGGGGAGGAGTCCAGTAGGAATTTCGGCGTCGAGGTCGTGGTGATCGGTGGTTCATGGGGTGCTCGGGATGCAGGGAGGATAGGGATGACCTGAGTTGGCTACGGGAAAGTCGGGAAGGGGAGATGGTTTGTCGAGTGGAGGAGGGAGTTGATTCAGGGGAAGATGGCCAGAATCGATGGAGGTGTGGTGGTCGTGATGGGGTTGGCCCGGGTGGCAGGGAGGTGGAGAAGAGGAGGAGAGGGAGCTGTCGAGTCGGGTGAGGCGGCTGCACTGCTCGTTCTGAGTAGTCGATCTCCGGCGGGAATGGTGGCGGCCATGGCTGCTCGGCTTCTCCAGCCGAGGGGCAGGCGGGGAGAGGAGGAAGAAGGGAGAGTAGGGAGGTAATCCGGCGGGTGGAGATGGTGCACAGGCGGAGGGGAACGACTCCGGCGAGGGGCTGATGGAGGTCGTGGAGGAGTCTGGTCGGTGTTTAATGGAGGAGATCGAGGTCGGGTGACTGTCCGACGCTCGGGAGGAGACGACGGCTCGTGGCTGATGGGGAGGAGAGGAACAGTGAGGCATGGCTACGCCGGTGAGTTCTCCGGTGGCGGTGTAGGCTGGGACGGCTCGAGGGAGATGGGGATGAACAGTACATGAAGGGGGAAAGTCGGCTGAATATTGTTTTCTAGGTTTTGTTTTGGGGGTTGATTAAAAGGAAAAATGTATTTATATGTGAAGGTGGTTGAATGTTTGACCTAATTCTTGGTCAACATCTTGGAAATGGCCTTGGATTCTATATCTTGGGATTGGGCTTGGACTCACATGGGGGTGTTGGGGCTATAATTTGTGTTAATTAAATGCAAGGGTAGATTTAAACATACGAGTGCGATGTGCGCGCATTTGCACATCCAAAAAATTACGAAAAAATCCACGTGAAGGAAAAAATAGATTTCCTTATGAATCGTCCACTGGTGGGGACACCTCAATGCGTTTTTGCATAAACGCCCCCCCAACAATTGGAAAATTACACAAAGGCAAAAATTGGATTTAATTAATTAAATAAAATGTGCACGATGTTCTTGAATTAATTAGGAGTACATGGGATTAAATTTAGGTGGGCCACAAGTGTCAGGGGTGTCACGCCCCAATCTCCCGCGAGCTCGATCGTCCCCGCCGAACGTGAATCACCACGTTGCAGCTCTCTCGCGGGACCATCGTTCTCATTGGGACGTAATGCCGTACAAGCCTAAAGTGCGCTTGCACATGGCCAAAGCTTTGAACAAGGGCAAGTAAGCTATTCGATACTGAAGCAGCGGCACATAACATTGCAGAAAAGTAAAGAACACAATGGCACATGAAAAGCAAGCTCTTTTTATTGATAATCGAAAGTGTTACAAGCGGCGCATGGCCGAGGTTACAATTCGCTCAAGCACTCTTCTCTCGATTACAATGATATCGTTCCATACATTATGTCCCTCTATCTGAAAGCAGCTTAAAGCAGGCACAAACCCGATGCAGCTCGAGGCATCGACTCCAGATTTCCGGCTCCTTGGGATGAGGCACGGCTATCGCTTCCTCAGACGAACGGGCACCTGAGAACAAGTAAACTGTTGGTGGGTCAGCACTTTATGCAAGTACTGGTGAGATAAAACAACTGAACAGAAGCTACACCCCCTGAAACCCACACTAAGTAATCATGTGGCAAAATATTGCATTACTAGTGATCTTGCTAGTTTTACTTAGGTTCTTTACATGCAGTTCTAGCAGAGTCATATTACATTGTTTGGAAACATTCTTTGAAAACATATCAAACAACCAATCAATTGAGGCAACCAATTCAAGCACGAAGAGTCCTGTTCGGGTGTGCGCAGCGTGTTCGGTGAACTATATGCACGGATTCTAGGGACAGACAGCATTTAGGGACCATCAATCAATCTAGCACACAAGTTAACTATCAATCAGAAGTCGGTCCCCGAGTAACTCAGGATCGGTAGCGGTAATCCAGCTAACCAATGACTCACATTTTGATCCTATTAGCAGCTGTGACGCATGGTTGCACATTACTGCCGAAGCAGCCGTAGCCAAGGTTCAGCTCTTCACTAATAGTCTCATTGTCCGACCGAATGCAATACATGAAGCGCTAACAGGTGGTCTCTACGATGCAGACAAAATAAATAAGCAGGCTTATATATAAACTGATATTTCTTACCCACGGCCGAACGGTTATCCCTGCAGCAGACATACAAGTTAGCAACAATTGCATAAACATATATGTTTTACCGTTCTTTAGTTCCCTGTTCGTCTCTGCATCAAACAGTTAGGTATGCAAGAAGGCTAGACTAGCATGCTCCCTAACGACCTGAATACAGCTATCTCCATGAACTACCCAAGTACAGACACAACTCTTCTCAACAGAAGCACCGCCTCCCTCTAATAGCCACGCCCCCCTGACCCCGTAGGGTCGGAACATCAGGACGCACTATTAGTCTTACCCCATCACATCACCATCCACCATCCCAATACCCTCACCCCGAGCTCAGGGCACGATATTAGTCTCCTACACATCGTTTTGTCCCCCATCCACCGCAAGCACCCACATATCTCTTTCACAATAGCACACAACATGACAAGCACATTCATATCATCTTATCACATTTCTAATAGCCGCACCCCCAAGATCCCGTAGGACCGGACGTCAGGCGGGCTACTAGTCTAGCACACACAAGACAAGCATTTACTCTCATATCGAAACAAGCATTCAAGACAATCCATATGAACACGATGACAAGCAAACATATGAACGATGTTTTAGTTAAGACTAGCATGGCACGGGTCTATTATCACATCAAGTAAATATGCAGTTCTATCTTCTTAGCATAGCAATGGTTCTATCTTATTTCGGACAAGCATACATATTCTCTAGTTAGGCAGCATAATCGTTTCGATGACAAGCTATGTGAGTTCTCTTATTAGCATACTGAGTCGGTTCTATCATCCTCTTATGAAAACATTTCTTCTTAAGCAAACAAGCATTTAAAACTCGGATTCATTATTAAGTCGTGCAAGAATCAGAGAATGCAGTTCTGCCCACTCACCTTGATTAATCGGTCGGGAACTCTCCGAGAAGACTTCCGTTCGAGCAAGCAAGTCGATCCCACTTGTACATAGCGCCGACGCGGAGCGGGGCACTACATACTTACCCACCAACAAAGAGTTTCGTCCTCGAAACTCAAGGAGAAACTCATACGAAAACATATAGCAGCGATAGTCCTCATCCCTCGCCATCCCAAATCAAAACTCAGGCAATCACAACTCAATAAAACTCTAGCCAACAAAATCACAAATCACATCTCAAGCAATGAAAACCAAATCCAGAAAACTTTTGCCGGCAACTTTTGAGAATATTTACGGACTCATTGTATGGAGCGTTCATTGCATCTCACATCAGGCACATCTCAGAGTTGGAAGCAACAAAATGGGCAAAGAATCGAGTCGCTCTGATACCATTATGTCACGCCCCAATCTCCCGCGAGCTCGATCGTCCCCGTCGAACGTGAATTACCACGTTGCAGCTCTCCCGCGGGACCATCGTTCTCATTGGGACGTAATGCCGTACAAGCCTAAAGTGCGCTTGCACATGGCCAAAGCTTTGAACAAGGGCAAGTAAGCTATTCGATACTGAAGCAGCGGCACATTACATTGCAGAAAAGTAAAGAACACAATGGCACATGAAAAGTAAGCTCTTTTTATTGATAATCGAAAGTGTTACAAGCGGCGCATGGCCGAGGTTACAATTCGCTCAAGCACTCTTCTCTCGATTACAATGATATCGTTCCATACATTATGTCCCTCTATCTGAAAGCAGCTTAAAGCAGGCACAAACCCGATGCAGCTCGAGGCATCGACTCCAGATTTCCGGCTCCTTGGGATGAGGCACGGCTATCGCTTCCTCAGACGAACGGGCACCTGAGAACAAGTAAACTGTTGGTGGGTCAGCACTTTATGCAAGTACTGGTGAGATAAAACAACTGAACAGAAGCTACACCCCCTGAAACCCACACTAAGTAATCATGTGGCAAAATATTGCATTACTAGTGATCTTGCTAGTTTTACTTAGGTTCTTTACATGCAGTTCTAGCAGAGTCATATTACATTGTTTGGAAACATTCTTTGAAAACATATCAAACAACCAATCAATTGAGGCAACCAATTCAAGCACGAAGAGTCCTGTTCGGGTGTGCGCAGCGTGTTCGGTGAACTATATGCACGGATTCTAGGGACAGGCAGCATTTAGGGACCATCAATCAATCTAGCACACAAGTTAACTATCAATCAGAAGTCGGTCCCCGAGTAACTCAGGATCGGTAGCGGTAATCCAGCTAACCAATGACTCACATTCTGATCCTATTAGCAGCTGTGACGCATGGTTGCACATTACTGCCGAAGCAGCCGTAGCCAAGGTTCAGCTCTTCACTAATAGTCTCATTGTCCGACCGAATGCAATGCATGAAGCGCTAACAGGTGGTCTCTACGATGCAGACAAAATGAATAAGCAGGCTTATGTATAAACTGATATTTCTTACCCACGGCCGAACGGTTATCCCTGCAGCAGACATACAAGTTAGCAACAATTGCATAAACATATATGTTTTACCGTTCTTTAGTTTCCTGTTCATCTCTGCATCAAACAGTTAGGTATGCAAGAAGGCTAGCCTAGCATGCTCCCTAACGACCTGAATGCAGCTATCTCCATGAACTACCCAAGTACAGACACAACTCTTCTCAACAGAAGCACCGCCTCCCTCTAATAGCCACGCCCCCCTGACCCCGTAGGGTCGGAACATCAGGGCGCACTATTAGTCTTACCCCATCGCATCATCATCCACCATCCCAATACCCTCGCCCCGAGCTCAGGGCGCGATATTAGTCTCCTACACATCGTTTTGTCCCCCATCCATCGCAAGCACCCACATATCTCTTTCACAATAGCACACAACATGACAAGCACATTCATATCATCTTATCACATTCCTAATAGCCGCACCCCCAAGATCCCGTAGGACCGGACGTCAGGCGGGCTACTAGTCTAGCACACACAAGATAAGCATTTACTCTCATATCGAAACAAGCATTCAAGACAATCCATATGAACACGATGACAAGCAAACATATGAACGATGTTTTAGTTAAGACTAGCATGGCACGGGTCTATTATCACATCAAGTAAATATGCAGTTCTATCTTCTTAGCATAGCAATGGTTCTATCTTATTTCGGACAAGCATACATATTCTCTAGTTAGGCAGCATAATCGTTTCGATGACAAGCTATGTGAGTTCTCTTATTAGCATACTGAGTCGGTTCTATCATCCTCTTATGAAAATATTTCTTCTTAAACAAACAAGCATTTAAAACTCGGATTCATTATTAAGTCGTGCAAGAATCAGAGAATGCAGTTCTGCCCACTCACCTTGATTAATCGGTCGGGAACTCTCCGAGAAGACTTCCGTTCGAGCAAGCAAGTCGATCCCACTTGTACATAGCGCCGACGCGGAGCGGGGCACTACAAGGGGCGTAGAGGGTACGGTGTAGAATATTAATAAAATACGGGATACACAAAACGGTCAAGGTTGTGTTTCTAATTTCGATTGGAACGCACAAGGGTACTTAATTGGAATTTATTTTGAATTAAGAAATAACGTCTGCGACGTTTATTGTGCGGCTAAAATATAGCACCAGAGAGCAATATTATAAGTTGCAGAAGGGTCAGAATAGTAGGCGGACATGTCTAGGATAAGGTTGTTAAGTTTGTAGATAGGCAATGGCTAGTGAGGTTCTCCAATTATCGAAGCAACGGTAAGGTGCGCTACACGATATAAATTATTGCATAATTAAATAAATGTCGCGTTCTAATTCTAATTGGGTTCAAGTTAGCCCTAATTTCACTATCTAAGCCAAGTAGCCCTAATTTTGGGTGAGGGGGTTTACATAAAGTTTAGCCGACTTAGCAGATTTGGTGCCGCCTTGATACCCAACGATCTATAGAAGGCCCAAAGATTCCATCACGACCTTACTTTCGAGCTGCAGAGGTACACCACCACCCAGGCGAGGATTTCTTATGAGGAGGTTCTGATAGAGGCGAGGATCCAGGAAGCCATTGGCAGAGGAGCAAGACGTTATAGCACGACCGTACCAGCCAGAGCCCAGCCCGGAGCAGGAGGACCGATCCGTCGTCCATGAGCACAAACGCAGTAGAGGACAGTGCCATACCAGCACAAGGAGCTTCCGACTTGTCACCATTGTGGCAAGAAGGGACACATTGTCAGAGATTGCCGAAAAAAGCTTGGATTATGCATAATATGTGGAGCAAGTCAGCACCTTGCCAGAGATTGCCAACAGCGCAGAGATGCAGCACCGCAGACAGGACAAAGGCCAGCAGCACCATCCCTGAGGATACTACCCTCGCCAGGAGTTCAACGTCCACCAGCACCCGGAGGATTTCAGAGGGGACCATCCTTGGCCCACAGGAGGCACAGTTTGATCGAGCCAGACAGCAGGCCGGAGGGTAGAGGCACGGACAGGCCTTTGTACTAGCAACGATTGAGGAAGAAACAGAAGGGGAAGCTATCACAGGTACCATTTTAGTTGCATCATTACCTGCGACTGCATTATTTGATTCTAGTGCTACGATATCTTTCATATCTAGTAGTTTCGTAGCTATGCATAGAGTAGCTACTTCCTCCTTGCCTAAGAGTTGGAAGATTCTTACCGGAGGAGGTATCATACCAGTTACCAACACTATTAGAACGTGCTCGGTAGTCGTATGTGGTAGGGAGATGAGAGCACAATTTTTGGTATTCTCGATGCCAAACTTTGACGTCGTGTTAGGCATGGACTGGTTGAGCCAGTATAATGTCGTACTGGATTGCCGGAGAGGTAGCATCATTTTTAGACCGCCAGATCACCCGGAGTTCGAGTACATGCGGGGCACCATCGAGCAAGGAGTAGGACAAACAGCTAGAGCTTACATGGCTATGAAGACGGCACCCCCACCGATAGTTATAGAATTTGAGGATGTTTTTCCGGAGGAGTTGCCAGGCTTACCGCCGGATAGAGACGTGGAGTTCACTATTGAGTTAGTACCCGGAGCAGCACCGATATCTTTAAATGTGTACCGATTGGCAAAGAAGAAACTAGATGAGCTGAAACTACAGTTAGAGGAGTTGCAGATCAAGGGATTTGTCCGTCCTAGTGCATCACCCTGGAGAGCACCAGTGTTGTTTGTACCAAAGAAGGAAAGGACAGTACATATGTGCATTGATTACAGAGCCCTTAATGCTTTGACTGTCCCCTGCCACGGATTGATGATTTGTTCGACCAGCTGACAGGAGCAGTGGTATTCACGAAGATCGACTTGAGATCAGGTTATCATCAGGTAAAGGTGCGGAGAGAAGACATTCCAAATATAGCATTCAGGACTCGTTATGGTCACTACGAGTTCTTGGTGATGCCTTTTGGACTAACGAATGTGCCTGTCGTATTTATGAACTTGATGAACAGGGTCTTCCACCAATATCTGGACCAGTTCATAGTAGTCTTCATCGACGACGTCTTTATATATTCAAAAAGCCACGAGGAGCACGGAGAGCACTTGAGATTAGTGTTAGAAACGCTGAGGCGTGAGAGACTCTATGCAAAGTTGAGCAAGTGTGAGTTTCTCCTATATCGTGTCTCTTTTCTCGGACACGTTATCTCAGGAGATGGTATTTCGGTAGATCCAGCGAAGATTTCGTCAGTAGAGACATGGCCGACCCCTACCAACGCCTCAGAGGTGAGGAGTTTTCTAGGACTTGTCGGATATTATCGGAGGTTCATAGAAAACTTCGCAAGGATCGCAGAGCCAATGACCCGCTTGACCCGCAAGGAGCAGGAGTTCACCTAGACAGAGGAGTGTCAGACGACGTTCGATGAGCTGAAGAAGCGTCTGACTATGGCACCTATCTTGACTATACCTTCTGGACCCGGAGGATTCGTGATCTACAGCGATGCGTCCGGGAAAGGATTAGGATGCGTCTTGATGCAGCATGGAAAGGTTGTGGCCTATGCCTCTAGGCAGCTGAGGACCCATGAGAAGAACTATCCCACTCACGACTTGGAGCTTGTCGCAGTGATCTTTGCCTTAAAGCTTTGGAGGTACTACCTATACGGAGAACGAGTGAAGATATTCACGGATCACAAAAGCCTAAATTACGTCTATACTCAGAAGGACCTGAACCAGAGACAAAGACGTTGGCTCGAGGTGATGACAGACTTTAAGATCGAGCTACAGTACCATCCGGAAAAAGCCAATGTGGTAACTGACGCATTGAGCAGGAGGACCATGGCATTCTTTTTGAATATCCAGCAACATCTGTTGAGAGATCTAGAGCAGATGGGTATAGAGATCATTATGCCCGGAACAGACAGCCAGTTATTGAGTTTTCAGTTGCAATCGACATTGGTTGATAGAATCAAGGCTGTCTTGCCAACAGATGCAAGATTCTAGAGGCTTCGACAGAGGACAGAGGCCGAAATATAGACAGGATTGTGCATACACGAGGATGGGACATTGAGATGTGGAGATCGTCTTTATGTTCCGAATGGAGAACTTCGTCAGGAGCTAATGTCAGAGGCGCACAGTTCAACTTACTCTATTCATCTAGGAAGCACGAAGATGTACAAAGACTTGAGGCAGTACTATTGGTGGCATGGAATAAAGAGAGAGATAGCCTGATTTGTGGCGAAGTGCCTGGTGTGTCAGCAGGTCAAGGCTGAGCATCAGAGGTCAGCAGGTTTACTTCAGCCGCTCCCGATACCTGAGTGGAAATGGGAGCACATCACTATGGACTTCGTTACGGGCTTTCCGAGGAGTCCTAGTGGTCGCAATGCAGTATGCGTAATCGTAGATAGACTCACCAAGTCCACTCACTTTTTACCTTTCAGAGTTGGGCAGTCTACGAAAGTCTTAGAAGATATGTATATGAGGGAGATCGTGCGACTGCATGGAGTGCCAGTCAGTATAGTGTCGGACAGGGATACGAGGTTCACATCTTACTTTTGGCGGAGTATGCAAGAGAGTCTCGGTACCCGCCTGAAGTTCAGCACATCGTATCACCCGCAGACAGATGGCCAGTCCGAGCACACCATTCAGACGTTGGAAGATATGTTGAGGGCGTGCATGCTTGATTTCAGTGGATCATGGAAGGACAATTTATATTTGGTCGAATTTTCCTACAACAATAGCTATCAAGCGAGCATTCAGATGGCCCCTTATAAAGCATTGTATGGCAGGAAGTATCGTTCCCCAGTATGTTGGAGCGATGTGGGCGAGAGGCAGATTCTTGGGCCAGAGTTGGTTGTTCATACAGTGGAGAAGGTAAAGCAGATCCAAGGGCACCTACGAGCAGCACAGGACGGACAAAAGCATTGGACAAACGTGCATCGACGACCCCTAGAGTTCCAGGTTGGAGATCACGTATTTCTGAAGATCTCACCTACCCGAGGAACCATCAGGTTTGGAGGCAGAGGGAAGCTGAGTTTGAGGTACATCAGACCATTCGATGTGTTGGAATGCATCGGAGAGGTTGCTTACAGATTAGCCTTACCACAGACATTAGAAGGAGTTCATGACGTCTTCCATGTATCTCAGCTAAGGAGGTACATGCCAGATCTGAGTCATGTGCTTGACCATTCAGAGATCACAGTCGGGCCGAGTTTATCATATCAAGATGAGACTGTAGAGATTCTGAACAGAAGCGAGAAGGTATTGCGAGGTCAGACTATCCCTCTAGTTCGTGTCGCATGGAGGCATCATGCACCAGGCGAATCGACCTAGGAACGAGAGGATGAGGTTCGAAAGTGTTACCCCCATCTTTTCAAAGGCCTAGGTATGTAGTAGCATTTAATTTTAGTCAGTAGTTCTTACCATATGTTTGTTTTAATTTCGAGGATAAAATGCTCTAAAGAGGGTAGATTATAAACCTCCTCGACCAAATTTAGGTCTACTTAGCTTAGATAGAAAGACTAGGGTTAATTTGGAGCCAATTAGAATTTGATTACAGTATTTTATATTATTGTGCCATATTTATCACTTAGTGCACCGTACCGTTACTTCGATATTTAGAGCACTACGCTAGCTATTATCTGCAAACAAATTTTATACACTTTTCCTAGACAAGCCAGCCTTCCATTATAATATTTGTGTAACCCTTAAATACTCTATATTGTGCTTCATCTTAGTCGCGCAATAATTGTTACAACCGCCCAGTTTTAAATCCTAATAAATCCAACCTTGCATAGTTGCTCGTTCCAATCGAAATTGGAGACCCAACCTCGACCCATTTTATTCAACCCAAATATTGATATTATTCTATTCTGAGTCTGCTACGTCCATGACACTTGTGTCCCACCAAATTTTACCCCTATATATTTTTAATTGATTAAAGAGCATCACTTACACTAATTTTGATAAAATAAGTGTAAGGACCCAATCTCACCCAAAACTAGACCCAACCTAGCCCATCTACACCCTACATTCCTTCATGTCAACATGTCCCCCATCCCAAGGAGCCCTAGCCGGCTCAATTCCCTAGGAGGACCCCCTTTCTCTCTCTCCTATATAAATACAACTCACTCTCTCTCCAAACCCTAAAACCTACAATAGCCGAACCCTAGCAAAACCCGACTCCCCTTTCAACCTGATAGCCTCCCTCCATCCCCGATCACTCAGCCACCATCCCCGACCACCGCCACCCTGACCGCCGCCTCCCCCACGACCAGCCCCACCGCCAGTACCCGCCAACCGTCGCTGCTGCAACTGCTGTCGAGACTGTCGCTGCTGCAACTGCTGTCGAGGTTGCCGTTGTTGCTGCTGTTGTTGTTCCACCGTGCCACACCGGAGCTTCGCCCCTCGTCGGAGAACAGGACGTCGGCGAGAACATATCCCCACCCCACCCCACCCCCCCCCCCCCGCTCAGCCACAACTAGGTACATGTGTATTGCATCCTTCTCCTTCATAAGTCGAGGTGTCGACGTGTCATGGAACGGACACGAGTAACGAAAATTCCCAAGTGCAATGTGCGTGTGTGTGGTTATGATAAATTAGAAATTTATGTTAAGTAATTACTCCAATAAATGACTTGTTAATATAAATACTGTGTTGACCTAAAAATCTAAACATTGACCTAGTACACCCTAACATGATAGTTAGGACAAGTATTTCTGTACAAAACGTAAATAGTTTCGTATCATAACTTTAGTAATTCGTTGCCTTGAGGTACACGATAACTGAGGACAGGATACGTGTACGTCTTAGCTGTGTGTGCACACGTGACCTTTTTTGTTGACCAGTTGTGCCCCCTTGCGTCAGTGGCTAAGAGCAGCGTAGTGTTTCTATGTGTATTAATTTAGTGACTGATGATTGTATTGCTATATTATATTATATGTATAGGGTCGCTGGACCATTCAGGAGAGACTTCAGGAGCAGGTTATTGGCACTCGCAGTTTGAGGACCCAGGCAAGATACCTTGTCATATTTACTGTTTAATTTAAATTATAAAATGTTGTATGATATCTTGTTGTATTATTTTATAGAGTTTTGCGCGTCCGAGATTGACTCGGGTGCAGTCGACGAGTACGTCGATGTGTAGTATAATTAACATAGTCACTAGCAGACTCACCTACCATTGTGAGGATATTCTGATATCTTCCTAGACCCCAACACTTATACACGCATCACGGTGACAAACTCATGTTAGGATACGGGTCCACGTACCCGACTAGCTATCGGTACGTGTGACATGCATCACGGTTTAGTACGTAATCAAGGTTATCTTATTAGTTGAGACTTGGCATGTAGTTACGTGGTATGCACGTCGTATAGTCGACTTGTATATCTGTATTGGACGGGGAGGACAACTAGTAGGCGTATGGGATACACACATTGGAATCCGTAGTATCCGGAGGAGCCACGGATCCAATGACTTCCTTTATACAGATATCGCATTCTTCGGAGCGATACAGACGTATATATTTACAGATACCTCATTCTTCGGAATTATGGACGTTACATGTACAGATACCACGCTCTTCGGAGTGTTGGACGTTATGCCTATACCTACCCATACGTACCAAGGTTGTCCTCACATTGCATTCACATAGATGGTTAGTACACCCCTTTATCTTATTCAGTATTTATATATAGCATGTATTTTTGTATCTTGTTATGTTCCTCTGAGGACCTGGTTTCCTTCCAGATTTGGATGAAGTATATTATCCTACTGTGTACGGACCTGGACAGGAGATGAGGTACGCATCCGAGGAGGAGCTAGAGGTGTTTACGTCAGAGTACCCTTGATCGCTGGTAGGCCTTCCGCCTATGACTGGAGCATCCTTATCTAGTCAGTCGATGCTCTAGTCATTACTCTTTTATCTATCTTTCAGTACTTTTATTTCATCATAGTAGTGGGTTTGTTCCCACCAGACATATTTTGGATTATACTATGACATTTCCGACTGGCGTTTATTTTTCAGTATCTATTTCAGTACTTCTTGTTATATTGTGGATGAGACTAGATATTACATGTTGGATGTTAGTACTAGACTTGTTAGTTTTAGGATAGCGTAGTACGTGTTCGTCGGGTCCATTAAATAGGATAATCCCACGGAGTCGTATTAGCTGTCCATTGCCACGTGGCCTGGTCCCGTGTATTTGGGACTGGGGCATGACAAAAACAGTATCACATAGCATGGATAAACGAATTACGAGATTCGAGATACGAAGGCATAAGAACGAATATACCTTCCGTGTCGAACAAGTGCTGATATCGAGATCGGATATCATCCTCGCACTCCTACGTCGACTCTCCAAAAGGGTGATGACCCCAAGCAACCCGGATAAGATGAATGGTCCGATTCTTGAGCACCTTCTCCCTTCGGTCCAAAATATCACGCCCCGGCCCCGAGGGCTGCCCGGCCACCGTTTCTTCTACGGCGGGACCGGACGCGAATCACCGTGCCTCACCGCACCGGACGCGAATCACCGAGCCTCGGCTCTCCCGCAGGGCACGTATGGTCGTTTGATACCGGGACATGATACCGTACGAGCCTATGGTTGCGCCCGCACATGGCAACATCGTTAGAGCTTGTTTGGCTATCATTGCATCAATTGAGTAAGCAGTGGAGGGACATTGTTGCAATGTAATGCATTTAGTCAACTGAGTATTCGAGGCAAATCAAGGGACTGGATTCTCTGTTTACAAAGGCATCGTTCCATACATTATGTCCTTTTATACGATAGCAACTCGAGACAATCGAAACTAGAATTCTGGGTCTTGGGGATTGAGGTACGCTTATCACTCCCTCAGACGATCCAGTACCTGCAAGCAAGTAAACTGTTGGTGGGTCAGCACTTTTATAAGTACTGGTGAGATAAAATAACTAAACAGAAGCAAGCATTCACTAAAACCATCACTAAGTAATCATGTTATAAAATATTATATTACTAGTGATCTTTCTAGTTTTACCTATGTTCGTTACATACAGCAGAAGAACGGAGTCATATTACATTATTTTGAAAACATCTTTAAAAACAGAGTTTCATATGTGATATAAGCAAGATAAGTCAATTGTTCTATTTCAGGGTGTCCGCAGCGTGTCTTGTGAGACTCTAGGGAAAAATGCACATATAGACACAAATGCATATCTAGGGGCGGTCCATCTATCCAAGCTAACACAATGAACTATCTTATATGTGGTGCGGTCCCCGAGTATCTCAGGATCGGCAGCGGTTGATCCAGCTAACCAATGACTCATTTATCTTATGCTATTGGCAGTTGTGACTCATAGTTGCTTTCCACTATCTCTGTAGCAGCTGTGACACATGCAGTTCAGCTCTCCACCAATAGCCATTGTCTGACCGATGTGAATACATGAAACACTATCAAATAAAATCTAGTATGCAGACGAGATGAACCATCAGACTATATTCTTTGTTGCTGGGCAAGCCGCCTTATCTTTGAATACATTCAGGCACATAATTTGGTTCTCACGGAGCATAGGCGATAGTGAACATGTTCATGCAAACACTTAGTCTTAGACAGGCGTTTCAGGATTCTCTTATTAAGCAAACATGTTCGTTTCAAAGACAAGCTAGGTGAGTTCGTTTATTAGCATCCAAGGCAGGTTCTATCATTCTCTTTTATGCAAACAAGCATTCAAAATACTCAGATTCATTATTAAGGCGTGCAAGAATTAGAGAACGAAGTTCTGCCCACTCACCTTGATACATAATGTCGACGCGGAGCGGGACATTACATACTTATCCACCAACAAAAAGTTTCGTCCTCGAAACCTCAAGGATAAACTTCTCGATATCCCGAGCAGCGATAGTCCTCATCCCTCGCTGTACTCGATCGAAACAATCAAGTCAAGTCTAGAAAACATTTGCACAACTTTGAGGATATCTACGGACTTATTGTATGGAACGCTCTATTGCAATACCATATCGAGCAAATCTCAGAATCATAACAACGGATTAGGCAAGAAATCAAATCCGCTCTGATACCATTATGTCACGCCCCGGCCCCAAGGGCCGCCCGGATGTAATACCCCGTTCCGCTCAAGCGGACTGCCGATTCAAACGGCAAAAGTGCAAACGTCCCGACCTGCCTCCCTCAGCGAGGCAACTCGTTTGAGGCAAGGATATCCAGACTTGGTCCCTACAGGAGTTCGGCTTAGGCTTTCAGAGGCTCGCTCGCAGTATCACTCGACCGAGGCGGATCATCGCTAAGGTGGGTGGCTACGGTGAACTTGTCTTTGCTTAGCCAGCACACATAAAATCTGGAATATTCATGCTAGTTACTAGGTGAATCACCCCCTGCATGCTAATAAATCCAACGCACCTAGCTAAGGGAATAATCCCAACTTGTACTGCTTGTCGCTAGAACATGGAAATGAAATATTGCTTATATGTTCAGACCCTCGCATGTTACCTTTGCCTCGTGCAACTGGATCCGCTATGCCTCGAGTAGAATGACACAAACGTATATTCAGAAGTGCACTATTCACTCCCTAACACTACACAACCCTAGATAACTTCGCTCGGAAAGGCCCCGTACGATTTCGCTCGGCTTACCTTCGGGCCCGAGCGAACTTGAATGCTTAAGTTATACAAGTGCATGCTTGCCTGCTTTTATGTACTGCCTAGTTTCAATGCTTGCTGCATAACTATGCCCTAACCGTAAAACACTCTGCTTGTCATGCATTCATTTAGGTTATCCTCGGAAGACTACCTGATAGTCGTTCCGTGCATGAATAAACCTGAATATACCTGGGACCGTTGGGTCGCTAAGGCAATTCCCGAACCAGGGAACTTGCACCAATCCTGTGATCCAAGAATCCCTGCTCATTGAGCAATACTGTCCTGTACTGAATCAAATGGCTCGTGGAGCCGATACTCTGTATTTAGAGTAATCCTGACCCTGCCTCAACAAGTTACAAATATATATATATCCTGACTTGAACTTGTTCCATGAAGCTTGTTCTATATATATATATCCTGCCCTGAACTTGTTTCTGTACCTGACCTGACCCTGAAGATTAGAGACTTGCATGGTCACAGGACAACTTGGAAACAAGGTTTTAGTTCCGCAGACGGTCGCTGGGGCACTGGCACCGATCTGATCCGGACGGAACTCCTGATAGTCGCCTGCTATAGGACGGAATGCCCTGGGACGTCCTGCTTTATGCGTCGCACGACATTCCGTACTGAGACTAGACAGTCCATTATGGCGCCATGCCAGTGACCTCCTGTTCATATAGATAAGTCATCCTCGCTTAGCGGCTACCCGCGTGCGAGTTACTGCATCGCATCGAGAATAACTGAACACCCGAACGATCTTGTTATAGCAACACTCATGCATAAAGAGCACTTGATCATCGTATGCAACACATCTGATATTTCCTGTAACCCGTGCACCCAGTACGGGATCTCGCACTGAAACGCTTGTGTTTGTATATGCTTTGCCCCGAATGCTTATACATGTTTCTGCTTGAATTAACTTGGTTTGCCTTGGACAGGGAAGGACAAATGGTAAGTTGGTAAGTCTCGTCGTGTTTCCTCTCATGTCGCACGGCACACTGCCACACGGATTAGGCTATTCAAATCTTGCATGAAACTGATCCTAAGGCAACTAGAAAGACAACTTAATAGTTGGTGCACGAAACCTGTACTACGTGTTTGGATTTGTCGAGCGGGCAAGTAGCCTCCCCACCAGTGCATTCATGTACTGATAACCCACCAGATTGCTTGCAGGGTGCGGGAGAACCTCGTTCGGTGTGGATGCCTCCCTCGTGCGTGCCAAGGCGTGGAGTTCAACTCAGAAGCCTCGGAACGCTACGTCCGGAACTGAAGCACATATACAAGACATAATGTTGAAACATCGCCTCGCCCGAACATCGTCCGAACATCGCCTGAACATCGCCTGAACATTCCTGTATATCATCCATAAATGTAGCCACTTGGCACGCTTTTATGTTTCAGAGAGAGTGCTCGAGCGACTTGTAATCTCGGCTATACGCCGCCTGTAACACTTGTTTCAATATGAATAAAAGAGCTTGCTTTACTCCAACTTGTGTTTCCATGCTTCCGCTATATTGTCGACTCAGTGAACCTGTTACCGATCGCCTATGCGTTCATGATTCTGCTGCACTCGGACAATCTGTGCGACTCTGTGGCTTAGAACTCTTACCGCCAGCCAACGAACCACGGCCTTGCACGGGCGTGGCTAACGCTCGTGCGGCATCACGCCCGGATGGGTCAAAGCGATCGTTCCGCGGGAGCGCTGGCGAGGTGATTCTCGCCTAGCGGGAACGGCCGATTTGCCTACGGGAGATCGGGGCGTGACAGATTGGTATCAGAGCCTGGCTTATACGCCTTTGAACTTCGTTTCTAATATCTCTGTTTCGAAAGCTCGTTCGTGGGTTATATGCACACACTCTCTCAATGCCTCGAAGGGATGTTCCAAACAATAAGTCTAAATACTTTCAAAGAGTTGCATTGAATAGTATGATTGCTTGTATAAAATTGTGTTGCAAGGGCCTTTGTACCATCATGTGCTAGTCCTTATGGGATTAGATTCGTGCTAGACTCGTGCATTATGTGCAACCTGAGATGCCTATATATGTTTGCCCCAACTGGTTAGCGCGAAAAAGAATATTGCCCGAACGGTTAGCTATGCACTCAGCCTTTCGGCTAAGTTGTGTAGAATATCGTGCACCAAGACCCTTTGGTGCAAGCCAGTTATAAACGAGATTGGGATATCGTTCAGGAATGATACAAGTCAGACTTAGAGCTGCAAATCGATAGACTTCATTAGATTCGTGCTAGACTCGTGCATTATGTGCAACCTGAGATGCCTATATATGTTTGCCCCAACTGGTTAGCGCGAAAAAGAATATTGCCCGAACGGTTAGCTATGCACTCAGCCTTTCGGCTAAGTTGTGTAGAATATCGTGCACCAAGACCCTTTGGTGCAAGCCAGTTATAAACGAGATTGGGATATCGTTCAGGAATGATATAAGTCAGACTTAGAGCTGCAAATCGATAGACTTCATCGAATTTATCGCTTAGGCGAATCATGCTTGGTTAAGGAAATAGCTCGAACGATGATTCTTGTTGAAAGACAAAATCAAATATAGTTGCTTGGATGACTATCAATCCCGAACATATATATGAGATTAGATTTTATCAGGCGAACCCTGAGTACCGTGCTAGAAATTGTGGAACGAGTTAGTGAGTAAGCTAACGATAATGCGAGCACCGATTAATAACTTGATGGAATGACTCGATTCTGAGTGGTGGATGGATCATTTAGAAATGTACAAACGGATCCATAACCCGTGCGATATTCAGACTGAACGATATTGAAAATAACTTGGATAAATGATAAGGCTTATATCGAATATAAATTCTCGAAAATAGAAACCAATATCTTGGTTAAGGAAAACTTGTTGGAAATTGGAGAATCGTGTGAGCGGTTTCGGATTTAAACAAACGGATTGTACGTGAATAAGTTATCGCTCGAACAAGTTAACCCGAGAGTGAATATTTGGCTTCGAAATATAAATTTGACTTGGTATCGATAATTTGAAGATAGCATGGATCGATACAAGCAAAGAAAATGTTAGGTTTCTGGGAATGATATAAGCGATAACAGATTCTGCTTGGAGTTTTGAAGAACGAACTACAATCACTGCATAAACGGATTTGACTTGGTGAAATTACAGTTGGATAAAATTAAAAGGTTAAAGGATAAGATGTCTCGATCGTGTCGAAGATAGCCATAATATTCAAACGTTCTTGTCTTGTACGAGCATAACTCTATGCCGCACATGCGTCACGCCCGGATTAGGACGATTATCCAGCGGGAGCGTTGACGTGATGATCTCATGTCTAACGTGGATGATCGAACTTGCGGGAGACCGAGGTGTGACAATTTATGGATCGTCTTGACTTCTGGCTCGACACGATAAGACAAACTTGGAATGCAAGTGATTGAAATTTTCAATGGATTAGCTAGCCTAGAACCTGGAATAAATCATGTTTGATGGTTTGTGAACGAATACGTGAATCAGGTTGAACGACTTGGAGAAATAATCTAAGGTTTAGAATTGAATCTTGGCTTGGTGGACTAGGCATGGAATGGATATGATTCTATAAATTGAGGGATAGAATATGCAAACCACTAGGCTTGTCCTGCAACTTGGATATATTTTGGATTTTATCGAACGGACTCGTCCCCCGTGAAAACGAACGTGTTATTGAGAGTAGGTAAATCTGTGCTCGATGTTTAGAAATCTGAGTGAAACGAGCTTGGGTAGAATATCCCCTGTGAATGAACAATGGTTTGACCCTAGGAATTGGGGCGAGCATCGTGCGACAAATTTGTACGATGAATCGCGATATGCTTGAACCTGTACCTATGACCTTGTGAGCTGACCTAGTGAATAGGCAGACGACCCTGTGCCGAGTGAATGAGCCTGTGCTACCGACTTTACCATATTGCTTGTATAAAGCATCACAACTGGGGCAGCGAGATTTAGGGTTAGACTTGGGAACGGTAACGTATGCTAAGTTGACCCAAATGGATGGACGCTAGTCGGTATCAGATTGATCGGGTTCAACGGTAGTCCAAATACTTGGTTGAAATGGAAATGATATGGAAATCAGATTTGATTGACTCTGTTGGAAGTATCCTGGTGATTTATATGGAATTGGATTGAACCCTTGAAATTTTCGCAAGTAGCTTGTCCGATTTCACTATCCCTAAGTTTGGTTGACTGCATGTGTTTGAGGGACGCTTCGAATATGTGCACGATCCAAGACTTAAGAAATGTGAAACTCAAGTGCTAAGACTTCGCTATCGCTAAGTTGGTTGACATGCATGTGTTTGAGGGACGCTTCGAATATGTGCACGATCCAGACACGCGATATGTTGATCTCAAATGCTAGTGCAAGTGAAAATCCTCCTGAACAAGCATAACAACTTGTATAAGTTGGCCTCAGCCTTAGATCGCTATCCAAGATCGATTGAAACGTGTCTCGTGTTAAGAAACTTGTCCCGTGCCAAGGCGCAAATTATACTGACTCAGTATACCCGTGACACGACGTAAGCATCGAGTAGGGGATTTTGTGTTCCAATGGATCTAGTGGTACCGATAGCTACGCTTGGGCTAGATTCAAAATTCGATAGTATGGCTTGCCCTCAGGAAGTCTCGAGGACGAGACTTTTTCTGAGTGGTGGATGATGTAATACCCCGTTTCGCTCAAGCGGACTGCCGATTCAAACGGCAAAAGTGCAAACGTCCCGACCTGCCTCCCTCAGCGAGGCAACTCGTTTGAGGCAAGGATATCCAGACTTGGTCCCTACAGGAGTTCGACTTAGGCTTTCAGAGGCTCGCTCGCAGTATCACTCGACCGAGGCGGATCATCGCTAAGGTGGGTGGCTACGGTGAACTTGTCTTTGCTTAGCCAGCACACATAAAATCTGGAATATTCATGCTAGTTGCTAGGTGAATCACCCCCTGCATGCTAATAAATCCAACGCACCTAGCTAAGAGAATAATCCCAACTTGTACTGCTTGTCGCTAGAACATGGAAATGAAATATTGCTTATATGTTCAGACCCTCGCATGTTACCTTTGCCTCGTGCAACTGGATCCGCTATGCCTCGAGTAGAATGACACAAACGTATATTCAGAAGTACACTATTCACTCCCTAACACTGCACAACCCTAGATAACTTCGCTCGGAAAGGCCCCGTACGGTTTCGCTCGGCTTACCTTCGGGCCCGAGCGAACTTGAATGCTTAAGTTATACAAGTGCATGCTTGCCTGCTTTTATGTACTGCCTAGTTTCAATGCTTGCTGCATAACTATGCCCTAATCGTGAAACACTCTGCTTGCCATGCATTCATTTAGGTTATCCTCGGAAGACTACCTGATAGTCGTTCCGTGCATGAATAAACCTGAATATACCTGGGACCGTTGGGTCGCTAAGGCAATTCTCGAACCAGGGAACTTGCACCAATCCTGTGATCCAAGAATCCCTGCTCGTTGAGCAATACTGTCCTGTACAGAATTAAATGGCTCGTGGAGCCGATACTCTGCATTTAGAGTAATCCTGACCCTGCCTCAACAAGTTACAAATATATATATATATATATATCCTGACTTGAACTTGTTCCATGAAGCTTGTTCTATATATATATATATATATCCTGCCCTGAACTTGTTCCTGTACCTGACCTGACCCTGAAGATTAGAGACTTGCATGGTCACAGGACAACTTGGAAACAAGGTTTTAGTTCCGCAGACGGTCGCTGGGGCACTGGCACCGATCTGATCCGGACGAAACTCCTGATAGTCGCCTGCTATAGGACGGAATGCCCTGGGACGTCCTGCTTTATGCGTCGCACGACATTCCGTACTGAGACTAGACAGTCCATTATGGCATCGTGCCAGTGACCTCCTGTTCATATAGATAAGTCATCCTCGCTTAGCGGCTACCCGCGTGCGAGTTACTGCATCGCATCGAGAATAACTGAACACCCGAACGATCTTGTTATAGCAACACTCATGCATAAAGAGCACTTGATCATCGTATGCAACACACCTGATATTTCCTGTAACCCGTGCACCCAGTACGGGATCTCGCACTGAAACGCTTTTGTTTGCATATGCTTTGCCCCGAATGCTTATACATGTTTCTGCTTGAATTAACTTGGTTTGCCTTGGACA
Organism: Iris macrosiphon; assembly: GCA_036927795.1. NCBI lineage: Eukaryota > Viridiplantae > Streptophyta > Magnoliopsida > Asparagales > Iridaceae > Iris > Iris macrosiphon. The sequence goes on along the minus strand of JAYESA010000016.1, from coordinate 10,046,640 downwards.
GGGAAGGACAAATGGTAAGTTGGTAAGTCTCGCCGTGTTTTCTCTCATGTCGCACGGCACACTGCCACACGGATTAGGCTATTCAAATCTTGCATGAAACTGATCCTAAGGCAACTAGAAAGACAACTTAATAGTTGGTGCACGAAACCTGTACTACGTGTTTGGATTTGTCGAGCGGGCGAGTAGCCTCCCCACCAGTGCATTCATGTACTGATAACCCACCAGATTGCTTGCAGGGTACGGGAGAACCTCGTTCGGTGTGGATGCCTCCCTCGTGCGTGCTAAGGCGTGGAGTTCAACTCAGAAGCCTCGGAATGCTACGTCCGGAACTGAAGCACATATACAAGACATAATGTTGGAACATCGTCTCGCCCGAACATCGTCCGAACATCGCCTGAACATTCCTGTATATCATCCATAAATGTAGCCACTTGGCACGCTTTTATGTTTCAGAGAGAGTGCTCGAGCGACTTGTAATCTCGGCTATACGCCGCCTGTAACACTTTTTTCAATATGAATAAAAGAGCTTGCTTTACTCCAACTTGTGTTTTCATGCTTCCGCTATATTGTCGACTCAGTGAACCTGTTACCGATCGCCTATGCGTTCATGATTCCGCTGCACTCGGACAATCTGTGCGACTCTGTGGCTTAGAACTCTTACCGCCAGCCAACGAACCACGGCCTTGCACGGGCGTGGCTAACGCTCGTGCGGCATCACGCCCGGATGGGTCAAAGCGATCGTTCCGCGGGAGCGCTGGCGAGGTGATTCTTGCCTAGCGGGAACGGCAGATTTGCCTGCGGGAGATCGGGGCGTGACACCGGCCACCGTTCCCCCCGCGGCGGGACCGGACGCTAATCACCGCACCTCGAAGCACCGGACGCGAATCACCGTGCCTCGGCGCTCCCGCGGGGCGCGTATGGCCGTTTGATTACCGCGACGTGATGCCGTACGAGCCTGGGGTTGCGCCCGCACAAGGCAACATCGTTAGAGTTTGTTTGGCTATCATTGCATCAATCAAGTAAGCAACGGAGGGACATTGTTGCAATGCAATACATTTAGCCAACTGAGTATTCGAGGCAAATTGAGCTAGGGACCGGGTTCTCTGTTTACAAAGGCATCGTTCTATACATTATGCCCCTTTATACGATAGCAACTCGAGGCAATCAAAACCAGAATTCTGGTCTTGGGGATTGAGGCACGCCTATCGCTCCCTCGGACGATCCAGTACCTGCAAGCAAGTAAACTGTTGGTGGGTCAGCACTTTTATAAGTACTGGTGAGATAAAACAACTGAACAGAAGCAAGCATTCACTAAAACCAATACTAAGTAATCATGTTATAAAATATTATATTACTAGTGATCTTTCTAGTTTTACCTATATTCGTTACATGCAGCAGAAGAACGGAGTCATATTACATTATTTTGGAAACATCTTTAAAAACAGAGTTTCATATGCGATATAAGCAAGACAAGCCGATTGTTCTATTTCAGGATGTGCGCAGCGTGTCTTGTGAGACTCTAGGGACAAATGCACATCTAGACACAAATGCATATCTATGGACGGTCCATCTATCCAAGCCAACACAATGAACTATCTTATATGCAGTACGGTCCCCGAGTATCTCAGGATCGGCAGCGGTTGATCCAGCTAACCAATGACTCATTTATCTGATGTTATTGGCAGTTGTGACCCATGGTTGCTTTCCACTATCTCTGTAGTAGCCGTGACACATGCAGTTCAGCTCTCCACCAATAGCCATTGTCCGAGCGATACGAATGCATGAAACACTATCAAATAAACTCTAGTATGCAGACGAGACGAACCATCAGACTATATTCTTTGTTGTGGGACAAGCCGCCTTATCTTTGAACACATTCAGGCACATGATATGGTTCTCTCGGAGCATAGGCGATAGTGAACATGTTCATACAAACACTTAGTCTTAGACAGGCGTTTCAGGATTCTCTTATTAAGCAGATATGTTTGTTTCAAAGATAAGCTAGGTGATTTCGTTTATTAGCATCCAAGGTAGGTTCTATCATTCTCTTTTATGCAAACAAGCATTCAAAATACTCAGATTCATTATTAAGGCATGCAAGAATCAGAGAACGAAGTTCTGTCCACTCACCTTGATACATAATGCCGACGCGGAGCGGGGCATTACACAAAATGGATACGGGTTGCTCCTCATAAGACAAGTCGGTACCAACGATTAGCTCAAAATGGTCGAGGATATGACTCGACTTTAGGACATACCTACGCAATTAAAACACATAAAATATATCGTGTACCTCACGTAGCGAAGGCGAAAGGGCAAGACGATAAGCAACATCGTCCACCAACTCGAGAATATCTAACGGACCGATATATTATGGACTAAGCTTCTCGCGAACCCCAAATCTAATAACTCCACGGGTTGAAAAAATCTGCAAGAACACGTGGTTGCCGACACAAAATTCTAAAGGCCTACGATGCTGATCTGCCCAATGTCGATGTCTATCTTGTGCAACCTGAAGTTGCTCTCTGATTTGCTTGAGAACTTCTACTGTATGTGTGATCATCTTTGGGCCTAACATCTTTCGTTCACCTATATCATCCCATGCCAATGGTGACCTGCACTTTCTTCCATACAATGCTTCAAAGGGTATTATCTGAATACTTGCTTGATAACTGTTATTGTATGATAACTTAACGAGATGAATGTGATCTTCCTAAGACCCTCCAAAATCTAAAGTACAAGCCCGTAGCATATCTTCCAGGGTCTGAATGGTTCTCTCTGATTTCCCGTCCGTTTGAGGATCGTATGCGGTACTGAATCTCAACTTGGTGCCCAAACTCTGGTGCAAACTCTTCAAAAATATGAAGTAAACCGAGTGTCTCGATCGGATACAATACTCACTGCGACACCGTACTGTCTTATAATATGTCGCATGTACACCTCCACTAAATGCTATATTGATTGCCCTACTTGAAAAGGAAAAAAGTGAGATATTTTTGTGAGACGATCCACTATTACCCAAACTGTATTACGACCAGTCGGTGGTCTAGGTAAACCGGTCACAAAGTCCATCGTAATATGTTTCTACTTTCACTCCGGAATAGGAAGCAGATATAATAATCCGGCCGGTCTTTGTTGGTCAGCCTCACTTGCTGGCATACCAAACACCAAAAAATGAATCATATTATCTCCCTCTTCATCCTGTTCCACCAGAAATGTTGCTTGATGTCTTGATACATCTTGGAACCTCCTAGATGAATCGAATACGGGGAACGGTGTGCCTCGTTCATTACTTCTTGTCGGATATCTCCACTTAGTACACAGAGACGATTTCCAAACCTAAGAGTTTCATCTTCATGAATCGTCAACTCTTTCTTGAGACCAGACTCACATTTCGCCCGGAGCTTCTGAACTTTTGGATCCTCTGCCTGAGCTGCCTTAATCCTCTCTATAATGGTAGATTGTACCTGTAAACTAGTTAATACTCCTACGTCTTGCGTAAGTACTATCTCGATCCCCATTTCTCGAAGATCTTCTAAGATGCTGCGATGTCAACATAAATGTACTACCTCTCCTTCTAAGAGCATCTGCTACTACATTTGCCTTGTCTGGATGGTACTGAAGTTCCACATTATAGTCCTTTATCAATTTTAGCCATCTCCTCTGCCTCATGTTCAAGTCCTTCTGAGTGAATACATACTTTAAGCTCTTGTGATCCGTAAATATTGTCACCCGGTCACTATACAAGTAGTGCCTCCACAACTTAAGTGCAAATACTATTGCTGTCGCCAAATCCAAATCGTGAGTCAGAAAATTCTTATCGTGATTTGAAGCTATCGTGATGCATAAGCTATCACTCTTCCATGTTGCATCAACACACACCCAAATCTTTTGCCTGACGCGTCGTAATACACTATAAACCCTCAAGAATCTACTGGAAGCGTGAAAATTGGAGCTAAAATTAATCTCTTCTTTAATTCTTCAAATGATGTCTGGCACTCTGCTGACCAATCAAACTTGGATTTCTTGTAAGTCAATTGAGTTAGCGGTGTTGAGATTCTTGCAAAGTTTGCTATGAACCTTCTGTAGTGTCCTGCCAATCCCAGGAAACTATGCACTTTAGCTACTGTCTTAGGAACTTGCCAACTCTCTACGGCCTCAACCTTCTTTGGATCTACTACTAATCCTACTCCAGAGATGATGTGACCCAAGAATGACACGTGATCCAACCAAAACTCACACTTGCTAAGCTTTGCGTATAACTGGTGTTCCCTCAAAATATGCAAGACCTTCTGAAGATCCTCTTCGTGCTCCTATTCACTACTGGAATATACTAGAATATCGTCTATAAAAACTACTACGAACTGATCTAGATATGGCATGAAAATATGGTTCATCGAATCCATAAATATTGCTGGAGCATTAGTCAGTTTGAATGGCATAACTAGAAATTCGTAATGCCCATATTGTGACCTAAATGTTGTCTTAGGTATGTCTTGCTCCCGAACTCTTACTTGATGATACCCTGATCGAAAATCGATCTTAAAGAAAACCTTAGCTTTACTTAGCTGATTAAATAAATTATCGATCATTGGTAATGGATACTTGTTCTTCACTGTTACTGCATTCAACTGCCTGTAGTCGATTCATAACCGTGATGACCCATCCTTCTTCTTCACTAGAACCACTGGCGCTCCCCAAGGTGATCCACTAGCTCGAATAAACTTCTTTGACTTCAGTTCTTCTATATATTGGTACAGTATGTCTAGCTCTGATGGTGCCATTTGGTAAAGTTTACAAGATATTGGTCCTGCTCCAGGAATCAACTCTATACAAAACTCGACATTTCTTACTGGGGGTAACCCTGGTAGTTCTTCTGAGAAGACGTCTATGAACTCCTTAACTACCTCAGGAAGGTGTTCTTCTGCTAACACTGTCACTGCCATCCTCTCTTCATGCTAGTCTCCCACAGATCTGTCAAAGGTAAAACCATCCGTGCCCGGAATACTAAATAATACACTACCCTTATGGCAATCTATCGTAGCATGACTGTCTCTCAGCCAGTCCATGCCTAAGATAACGTCAAAGTTACCCATAGAAAATTTGGTCAATCGTGCTGGTAGTGAATGCCCGCACACTACGACCGAACACACTATACATATCCTACTAACTCCTACGAGCCCATTACCAGTGAGTATAATCAACCTCTCTGACAATGCCTCGAACTCCAATCCAATACGTGCCGCGAATCGTGCAGATACAAATGAATAAGATACGCCTGAATAAAAAATGCTACAGCAGAAAAAGATGCGACAGAAATATTACCTGCCACCACGTCGTCCGATGCTAAAGCCTCCTCCAAAGACAAGGTGAATGCCTTCCCTTGGCCCTGCTATGCCCTTCGTTGTTGTCTCCCTTGGTGATGTTGTTGTGGCCTCTGCTGGCCCAGCTGTTGGTTCTGCTGCTGCTGGTACATCTTAGCTTGTGTCAGTAAAGGACGCTGAGCTAAGGGCTGCACTGTTGTCGCTGGCCCTCTTTGTTGCACTGCTCTTGGTGTTGGCAGCGCTGGGAATTGCTGAACTGGCCCTCCTAGCCTCTGCATTATTGGACAATTGACAATCCGATGATCTGGACTGACACACCTCATACATAACCCATTGGCTGCCCTACATACATCTCTAGTGTGGCCTCCCCTGCCACAACAAGTACATCCCGTCGGTGCTCCCGGGCGTTGTTGTTGTTGTTGTTGCCTTGGCTGCTGTCGAGCCGGTATTGTTACCATCGAAACTGTCGCCCTTCTTGGTGTTGAATCATGGATGCGAACGCCAGGTGATGGTGCTGATGTCTGAGGTACTCATCCACCTCCTCCTCCACTCTGAACATGAGACCTCTTCTGGCCTCATGTCCTTGCCGATAACCTCTGCATGGCAAGCTCGTGCCTCCGAGCTGCTATCAGTACTTTTTTATAAGTCTGGTAGTTGTGCCCATCTACCAGTTGTAGAATCTCCAGATGAAGTCTTTACTAGAACCTCATTGCTCTATCCGACTCCGTAGCCACCATAGTCGGAGCGAATCTACTCAGCCTACAAAACTCGGCTGCATATCCATCAACTATTCTACCGGCCTGCTTGAGACCGATAAATCTCTGTTGGAGCTCATACTGCGCTATGACTCCAAAATATTTAGCCTGAAATGGAGCCCTAAAACTTTCCCAGGAGATAGGATGCCTCAAGCCAACCTCTACTGACGTCCACCAATCATGGGCAAGGTCTTGAAGCTTCAATCGGACCTGGTCAACTTGTTCATCAGCCATAACCTTCGCCGCCGCCAGAATGACTTTGATGTCTTGGAGCCATGCATCTGCCATGATGGCATCCTCCGTGCCATCAAAGTATCTCGGGTTAAGTCAAAAAAATCTAACCGACGCCCTCGAATCAGTCAATCCTCCTCTTTCCAGGGCCGTCGGCAAACTCTGACTCAAGAAGACATTCTGCTCTTGTTGTTGAAACTGCTGATGTTGTGCACTGCCATCTGATGCTGCTGTATAGCCATCATTCCCCGAAGGATCTCCAGTAATGTCGGGATATCAAGTACCACTGGTACTGGTGGTACTACTAGGGGTACGGGAATCTCAAGGGTTGGTTGCTCAACATGTCCAACTTCTGGCTCCACCGTGCCAGCTTGTTCAACTACTGGCTCTACTCGAATTTGACTCTGAACAGGTGCTACCTCCTGTTGTTGCCCAGGGGAACCTTGCCATGCCTGCTGCTCCAGCAACTGAAGAAGCCCTAAGAAAAAGGACAAGAAACATCAAGAACATGATGGAAAGGATCAAGGAAACAATTGATTCGATAGTCAAGCAAGGCTTCGAGAAGAATGAATTCAGGATTTCAAAGGCATTTGTTTGATTGAGACTCCTATGATCATAACACCTCACAAGCCTAAAAATACAGACCTGCATGGACCACCACTAAAACCTTGTCTTCGATAAGAACGAATTTAGGATTTGAAAGGCATTTGTTTGATTGAGACTCCCATGATCATAACACCCCACAAGTCTGAAAACACAGACCAGCATGGACCACCACTAAAACCTTGTCATGCCCCAGTACTGAAATACGGAGATAGATATTGCCAGCTCCCCCGTACAAGGTATAGAACGTCATATGGCGGTCACGGTTGTAACTAGACAAGGGGGTGCATAATACAAGCAAGTCACTTAGGGTCACACAACATATCTATTGTCTCAATCAGTCAAGCAAGAACAGTAAACACAGAACATATATGACAAGGAAGTAAGGCGTCCAAAATGCCCCCTACCACGATATTCTGGAAACCAGCTATAAAAATAAGAAATGTGGCAGAGTATCAAAAGTACATGACCATGATCAGCTGCAGTTTGATTAATTACAATCATGTAAAGAAAACTAAATGTCCAGATCTTACGGCTAACAAGTGTCGATGGCTAAACGCCCAAAATAAGTAAAGTGCGGAATAACGAGCAGAAAAGAAGGAAATACATATGTTCCCTTCAACGGCCATCTGCCTGATACGCGCCATTGTTCAGGAAAAAGTACATATGATCATCGGGTGCTGGCTTTAAACCTGACCATGTGGGGTTAGACCCCAAATAGCAAGTACCACAAAGGAAGCATGAATAAAGAAATAAAATCAGGTTATGAAATAGATATATATATATATATATATATATATATATATATATATATATATATAGTTATGTCTCATAGTTTCTGTTCATAGTCTATCATGACACAATAATCTAACCCTACAACCAAACAAGGACAAGGGTTAGACCATCGTACCATGATAGTCCGTGTCCCTAGACTAATTGACAGCAGGTACAATACACAAACAAGCTCAATTACATAAACGGTCAATCATTTATACGGCTTACTAGATGGAGTCCGGGTTATCCCAGAGATATTATGCATATAGGAATCCACAGATCGAACCAGGTACTAGCAGGGTTAGCTGAGCCATAAATTGCCGTATAGCACATAGTATTGTGCACCGATCCCTCGTAAGGCCATTGTGCTAAGATCGCATAGAACACATAGAATGAACTAACCCAACAATTAAATCATGGGTCTAATTGAACTAAAGAATGATTCTAGTCTCCATGTCTGCAACCTAATAAATCATGCAAGCAAGAAATACTCTAAGCAGAAAATAAATACAAGAAAAAATAAATATATCCCAAAATATAAATTTTGGAAAAAAGGAGTGACAGGTTTTGAAGGAGGTTTCATGCATCCACAAAAGTGTTGAGTTGAACCTCAAAATTAGCATTCATGGGTTGCATGAGTTCTTCAAAATAAAAACAATGGAGTCTACATCACACACACACACACACACACACACACACACACATATATATATATATATATATATATATATATATATATATATATATATATATAGAAGGGATTGAAGAATGAAGGAGAAAAGGATTAAAGAAACTAACCAGAAGAAGAAGGATATGCTAGGGTTCTTGGATAGAGGAGGTGGTGTGGTGTCCACGTGAAGAGGGGGGTCGGCGACTTGGAGGCGGTAGGAGGAGAAAGTTAGGATTTTGGTGGAGGAGATTAGGTTAGGATTTATGGAGGAAAGATGAGAAAAAGAAATTATATATATATATATATATATATATATATATATATATATATATATATATATATATATATATAGAGAGAGAGAGAGAGAGAGAGAGAAATAGAGAGGGGGTCGGCCTTAGGGGTGCGCGGGTTTGGGAGAGGGGGACCGCAGGTTTGGGAGAGGGGGTAAGATTAGGTTGGGTAGTTATTTATTAGGAGGTTTTCTAATTAGGTTGTTAGTTATTAAATAGTCAACAACTAATCAATAACTAATTAATGAATAAATTTTATTTTGATTCTAAGAGAATAAAATAATGGATAATTAATATGCAAATCTAAGGTAAATCTTTGGTAGTTGGGATTTGATTGGGCTTCTAAGAAAATAATTAATGGACAATTAATATGCAAATCTAAGATAAATCTTTGGTAGTTGGAATTTGATTGGGCTTCTAAGAGAATAATTAATAAATAAATAAATAAATCCTACAAAAAAGGAAAGTTGCCTAATTTGGCATGGAGAAATTATAGGTTGCTTATTGAAGAATGTTGGATTAAAAAACAATCACAAATAAATTATATATATCTGGGAGCCAACCTATACTTTCCTTGGGCTTGCCTTGCCCCAACATCTAAATAAAGGGCGGGCGCCGAAAAGGAACCAGTCTAGCCTTTTCGACGAAAGCTTAGCTTGGTAGGCGCTGCTTACTCACCCTATCCCCTCAGACAATGCAATGCTCTGAACACGAAAGTTTGCAGTTCAGCCCCCCTTTCCCATGCGGAGTCACAGGCAGCGCCTCGGAAAAAAGCACGGACGAGCCACATGCAGGGAAACTTGCACGTGTGGTTCTGGCCGGGGACCCCGGTATACTGTACTAATATGTGTAGGTCCCTGTAATTCGAGTGAGATTGTCATGGCGCAAAAGCAGATATGGTCCGGTATTCCCTTGTTCCCCGTATTGGTTATGTTCCTTATTCCTCGTCTAGCAGAAACTAATCGAGCTCCGTCTGATCTCCCAGAAGCGGAAGCGGAATCAGTTGCAGGCTATAATGTAGAATATGCGCGGGATGCGATCCTTAATAGTTCACTGTTGGCGGAAGCCAATGTCCCGGGGTCCCGGGGACTCATTCTGACTTAAACAAGGGGTGGGTCTTTACCAACTTCAAAATCCAAGATTTAGGGAAGAAAAAAGAGGGGCACTCTTCATTCTTCATTCGAAACTCATGAATGTCGGGTCGGGGGTTTCTGCCTTGTTATCAAAAAGGGGAGTTGGGTAAAGCAAACTCCCTCCTTGGACGAGCACGGGGCTTAGTCAAGTAGAACCGGGTTGCGCTGCTTGATGCTCCGATCGAAAACAAATAAGTGGGGCCATGCCGGTACGACAGAATATGCGTTAGAAAGGTCAATCCCTTCCCCCCTTTTTTGAGTCAAAAATCAAAAACCGGGCCGAACTTCTAAAAAGCTGCCCACCCGCTTCCATAGAACAATATCGTGGCAACGTAGACCTAAGTGGGTTTATTGGATCCTGGGGAACCATCACAAGTACGGCCGGCCTATAGAACGAGAATGCCGTGTCGTCCAGCGGAACTTAGAAGAAGGTGACTCGGAGCCTAGAAGAAGGAAGGTGACTCGCGCAGCCAGCTGACTCCTTTTCAATAGAAAGGAATAGCCGTCATGAGAAAAGAAGCACTTCTCTAGCTTTGAGAGAGGCCGGGTGAATGAGAGAAGAAGAGTGAAAGTTATGAAATAAAAGCACTCGACTGAAAGGAGAGAAGCGAAGCCCTCTTTCTTTGCTGCATCTGACCCCGTGGGTCCTATTCAAAGCATCGAGCTCGGTAGCGAGCCTCTTGTCCTTATCCCTGTCTACTTCAAATGGCTTAGGGAAAGGTGCTTTTTTCTTTTCGCATCTCGGATGCTTGGGAGTCGGATTATCGGCTTCTTGTAAGCCCTTGACGGGATTCATGGTCGAAAAGACTAGCAGCAGCTCCCGCTAAAGCAGTTCCGACCCCCTTCAATGCCATCTTCAATCCCTTCCCTCACAGCTCCCTCTCTCAGGGCATTCTCCGCCTATTCTCTTTCTCTTTCTATTCATTCGTATCTAAAGTATGTCACTTCCGGATAGCTAGATTCGATAGCAACCTATGCTAACATGGCATCAGTCTTAGATGTTCGATAAGGCAGATCTGTGGGCATTCATTCAAACAAGACTTTCAGCCGAGTCCCCTTCTTCCTTACCCCACGGCCTACACTCCGTTGGTGATTGAGCCCTGATTTGTATTAGAAAGTTTCTCCTTCTCCTTCGATAGATGTGGGCATACCACGGCATAGAGCGAGCGGCTGAAAGGGATGCTTGGGGGAGGACTAGAGGTGATGATGCCATGGCATATGTGTATAAGATCTTGATGAACTCTCTTTACGGGAGATTTGGTATTAATCCTACCAGTAAAATAACAGAGGTATGCTCTAGGAAAAGATATGAGTCTTTAATCCGGAGGGAAGAATTTCGGGATGGAAACAAGCTTAGCGAGGATTACTATCTTGTCTTGTTCATTACTACAGCAATACAGGCAAGGTCCACGAGTGGAATCCACCTAAGAACTCAGCAGTGCAATTGGCCGCTGCTATTACTGCTTGTTCTCGTATTCACATGTACAAATACATATCAAGACCTGACTGTTTTTATACAGATACAGACTCAACAGTTCTAGGAAGTCCTCTTCCAGAAGAAGAAATCTCTTCCTTTGAATTGGGGATGTTTAAGCTGGAGAATCAAGTGAAGAAAGGTGACTTCTTAGCACCTAAAAGCTATGCCTTAATGACGGAGGATGATATAAAAATAATTAAGCAGAAGGGTCCAGCTAAAGACAAGCTAGATTTTGAAGACTTTAAGAAACTACACGCTAATCCTTCTCTGAATATAATTCTTATGCTAGAACTTCCTGCTCTGCTCTCACGTTCATATACCATACCCATGGGGAAGAGGACCGAACGGAACCTTAGTGGCTGGGAAACAGAGATCCCACGGGGAATCAAAATGGAATTATCTTCCGATTCAGAAAAAGGCGAAAATGGGGGCAAAGTCAACCTAACCGCTTACCTTTTCGTAAGCCGCGCACTTTAGGGCTTACAGCGCCTTACTATAACCAACCTCACTGATCCCACTCCATCTTTTACACCGATGTTTCATACTTTCTCGACCAGGTCATCATAAGAAAATACTGCAAAATCCTTCTGAAGTGAGAGAAGGAGGGAAGGCGCGCTAGCGCGCTACAACCGCTCCGTGGGCGACCTAACGGTCGCCTGCTGAAAAATGCAAGATTAGCGCGCCAAAGCAACCCTAGTTTAAGTACTAGCGTCAGTTTCAAATTTAAGAATTCCGTACTAATTAAATTTTAAATTCAATTTACATCCTCAACATTTCAAATAGGTGATCCAACAATCATAATTTAACTTCTAATTCAAATCATCAAATTGTAAAATTTTAAATTTCGTCCATCAATGCTCACGTTTAGAATTCTATATTTATCCTCAAAATTTAAATGGATGATTCAACCTCTCATATTCAAAGTTTGAATCATATGCAATATCAACATTTCAAAATTCATTCTATAAGACATTCTTATCTTTAAAGTTAAATCATTATAATTATCCCAAAAAACAAAATCCTCGAAATTAAATAACTTAAATCTAACAATCTTATCTTACTTGATCAAGATCTAAGATTTTCACCTTTATATAAAATTCGGCTCAAGTTGACAATACAACTTTTACAATTTACCAATCTTTCATAAACACAAGGCTATAAAAAAATTCTCAATCATTCAATAGTGCTTACAATCCTCAAAATCTTAACACAAAATCTATCACATGTGATATGTCCTTAATTACAAAAAGATAGTCACATAGTAATGTGATTGGCCTATGGAATATACCTAGTACTATCCGTGTATCAAACTTATATCAAGTACGAGCGTTCATCTTTCCGAAATAGGGGAAGTAAAAAAACAACAACAATAAAGAGTTCAAGGAGGATGTGATAGAATACAAGTACGGAATTCAAGGGCGATTGAAGAATTCAAAAGAGAGTTGTCAAGGAAGTTGTGGATTGAAATCATATTTTTGGTAAATTTCTATTCGCAGACTTGTATCAGTATAGTTATTAACCGACATGATATGCTCGGACTTGTCTAGAGGAAAAGTATATTCGTCTACTAGTCAACTATGTCTCACTCCACATAAAATAGTCATACGAAAGGCGAACCAAGGCACTAAAGTTGATCAGACCATAATACACCAATTCTAATTAGATAAATATATCAGTGTGTGCACCCAGTAATACATATGTCATGATCGAGCTCGATAGAAGAATAAGCTTGCAAAACTAGGCTATAATAGCAGCATGAGTCAATATAGTCCAAATAATATAAGTACGTGGGATTATGATGAATGAAAGTACAAATAGTTCAAGTTCATCAAGAATCTAAGACTCGTCCGGTGTTTCTGTCTCTACAGTTGTCATGCTAACTTTGTCTAAGTCCCTGGTCAGCCAAATGGAGATATGGACCTCTAAAGTTCTACAGTCTGGATAAACACTATCTTCTTATGATAGCATATATTCAGGTGTCATTCTATTACACTTCATTAATGGGTCAAAAAGATTATGTGATAATAGGTTGTGAGGTATGCTACCCAACTTACAAGAATCAACTAATATTGTAACTTAAGAATGGAGAAGTTACTGGCTCTCAAGTGAGAGAGGATATAACCTGTATTGAGATATGTGGAACAAATTACTTGATTTGAAACTAAAGGATAATCATAAAAGCATAATCTAAATGAACTTAAACTATCAAGTTCTAACTACTAAGCACAAAAATTTAAAAATTCAAAAAAAATCACTAGACCTACCATTAGAAGGGTAAGGTGTTACGATTTGAAAGATAAAGGAAAAAAAAATTGTCATCGCACAAATAGCTAGCGTTAAGATTTTGAAAAAACAAGATATGAAAGTAACTAGAGAGACTCTTGATAATATCATGGTTTCCTAAATAAATGGTTTCCTAAAGAAATGTGGTATGCTAATCTCTGTGTTCGAGGTATGATCAAGGGGAAGGTTCTATTCATTCAATAGATTTTAGTTGGGTAAAGTGCTATGACAATTGATCTATGTATGACAGAAAGAGAGATTAACTCAAGATAGAAAAGTAATTAAACATATATCCAAAATTCAAAAATAAAAATTCATAGCAAATCATATTCAAATATATTCAAATTATATTTAAAATATTCCAAATTTAAAAATGTTTTAAGAAATAAATTTAAAAATAAATTCAAAGGAAAAAAATATAGAAATACTAAATTGTTCAACAAATTTTAATTCAAATATATTTGAACTATTTTTTAACAATATTAGAAAAATATTTATTATACATGCATAATTTACTAGTGTGTGTATATATCACCAAATAACCTACTTGCAAAAAGAGGAAAAATGAATTACAAGGCCACTTTCCTATTCCTCCTCCAACTAAGCACCTTCAACTTCAAAAAGAAGAAGATTTTCAAAAAAAAAAAAAAACTTATATTACTTATAGATTATCAGGTGCGAATGAAAAGTTCCTGGCTAGTATGAAAAAACAAAAATTACAACCAATTATGTACACGGGGTATAGGACACTCTTTCGCATATACTTTCAGCTTGGAATGAGATTTTTCTTCAAATGCTCCTTCAAGGTGCTTTTACTTGCCCAAACCAAGGTTCAACTCCAGACAAGAATAAGAATGAACAATATGGCATAGCAGCTTCATTTGCAGTATATATATAGTATTATATTCTGTGAGAGAAAAGAATGAAATCATATACTAGTTGTATGAAAGGTCCATTGCTGACAACTTGGGTGGGGAGGGAGGGATTGGATATCTGCAAGTTAACAATAACCATGCACCGGTTAGTAATGTGGCACACCATTAAACTGATGTCGAACCACTTAAGGCAAACAAATAAATCCTTAGTAAATGAGAGTAGCATACAATAGATTTAACCTACTAAAATATCAGCCTGAATGAAACCAAAAGAATAATAATAGATCAAGAAGTATGAATGAATCATCCCTTGTGTTGGACATACAATTAAGCTAAAGCATGAATCTATCATGAAAATACCACTAGACTAGTGGGTGGATATGACAAGGTCTGCAAATAAGAAAGTGCACTAGTCTCTATCATGCAGTATGCCAAATAACCAAATGGAACACATTTCCACCAAATTGAAAGAGTAGACATTTTATTGTGAAAATTAACTATCACATGCCTTACCAAAAAGTAACATTAGCAATCATCAGAACACATGATAGTAAAACAAACAAACAACAGTATGCTAGTATGCCATGTCATGAAGATAAATGCTTTCCCCTTTAAGAAGACTAAGGTGGTTTGCCATTATAACAGCCTATAGACTCATAATCATCCAAGTTTTCTCCCATCAGAATGGATTCGTCTATGGAGCATCAGAATGCTTCTTCAAAGAATTCATCCAATTTTTATGACCGTTTGTCGACCTGATGTCAACTCTCTATGTTGGTGACACATTTTTAGCCCTGTAACTATGAGCATGAGACAATCATACCATAAGACCTGGACGGCTAGTTGGTAAAAAGGTAGATCTAGCTTTTGGTTTTACGATTTAAGCCGATGCAACCAAGGAGCAACATAAAGTTCTCCTAGACTATAAAAAGTCTGCACGAAGAGATAAGATGATACAATTTGCTATAGAGAATTGTACGTCTCTATGACACATTAAACCGAAGTGTGTAACTGTTGAAAGGAATGGCATTTCTATAGTAGACTTTACTATTTTAGTAATATTTTGAGGAAACTAATCTATATGACAAGTTTGACAACTGGAATTTACAAATACAAGATTGCTAATGTTACTTTTTGGTAAGGCGTTGTGGGGATTATGTGAGTTGTTCATAGAACAAACTTGTCATATAGTTAGCAACAGCCACCGACTTAACATTACCAAAAATTAACTATCACATGCCTTACCAAAAAGTAACATTAGCAATCATCAAAGTTAACTATCACAGCCACCGACTTCTTGCTGCCAAAAACAGACAACCCCCACAACGCCATCTGCAGCTACTTCGACCTTTGTGGTCAATCACTGCCTCCACAACTCCTAATCGAGATCGAGCATCGATGATTCCGGTTAAACAACAGCTCCAGCAAGCTACCTCCCTCCAACAGTGTAATTCCAACACGGCTCCTCTTTTTCTTCGATAATGCAGCAGTGCCACCTCATCTCTTCCCCCACCAATCTCCTCACAAACGGTGGAAGTCTCCAGCCGCTCAAGATCCCGTGGGAGTTTTTTTTTATTGCTTATTTTTTCCTTTTCTTTTTTGTTTTGTTTGGCTTAGTTGTGATGTAAAGAAAAGGAAGGTGAGAAATGGCATGTAAAAATTAATAATCATGCACAGAGCGGGACCATTGTTCACACTTCACACTGCATCTTTCGGTTTCTTTAGGACTTTCTTCAATTACGAAGTCCCCAATTTCTTTAGTTTTCTTCTTCAATTTTTTATGTACTCGAAGCCCCAATTATTCTCTAAGATATCTTCGGTATTCGAAGTCCACTTTCTTTTAGTGTCTTCCGAGATTTCTTCGACATTTGACGTCCCAACTTCCTTTGGGATTTCATCGATATAGGAAGCCTTGCCGCTTGTTTAGTTTTTTTTGCAGTATTCAAAGTCACAACTTTCTTTTGATCTCTTCTAGGATTTCTTTGGTATTCGAAGCCTTAGGTTTTCTCTAGAATTTTTTCGTTATACGAAGCCTCGCCTTTCATATGGTTTCATTCGAAATTTCTTCAGTGGCTTTCTTTCAGAAATTCTTCAGTATTCAAGGCCCCGGCATTTTCCAGATATTCTCTAGTTCCCTTAGTTCTTTCTCATGGATTTTCATCCCTCTCACTCTCTCCAAGCTTAACTTTGTTTGTCACCAAGTTTCAGCATGTGATGACGAATAAAAGAATAGATTAGTTATCTTTATTTTCATTCTATTACGTTATGTATTTTCCATTTCTAGGTAGGATTATGATGTCCTTAGTGATGTCATGTAACTTTTTATGGTATGTATTATGAAGCCTTGAACCCTAATGAAATTATCTCGTTTATTTCCAATGTACTTTATACTTACAACAAAAACCAACTAAATCAAGCCTTGTTTTCCATATCCAATGACATTATATACCATAGGTAGGCTTGCATTGAACTAGAATATCAATCTACACTATGTTGTCCTGGGTGTAGGGTGAGGCGACAAGCCTCCAGACTCGCCTAGGCGTCACCCTTGAACTTGGGTACTTCCCTACTGCTCCTGCAAAGTTCTCTAACTTCAAAGTTCTAGGCGACCCTAGGCGGTCGCCTAGGAGACATCGCCACAACAAGGAAAAATTAATCCAAGGCGAGTCGACAAATTTTTACCTCTACACCTAGGTCACCTAAAGATCCGACAATGTTTTTAGCTCTACACCTAGGACGCCTAGAGATCCGACAAATTTTTTACCTCTACACCTAGGTCGCCTCTAACAACATAGAATCTACAACAATACAACAACAACAACAACAACAACAACAACAACAACAATACAATGATGACAAAACCTTGATGTCATATTTTCGAGGTCAACTGTCATAAAGATCCGACAATGTTTTACGTTCGTTGTCGGCTACCTACCGCAGCTCTCCTTTATCCGGAGATGGAACAGGCAGTAAAAATATAGGACATAAGCACATCACAGGTGGAGTTCAATAGCTACATCTAGTCAAGTCAAAATAATGAAGATGAAAGGAGAAGGCGAAGGTAGAAAAAACAGTTATTGGTTCATCTTCCTATCTCAAGACCTATCATTGTCATCAACTAATTAAATGTTATAATATTTGCTATAAATCTTTGCTCCTTTTAGAAATTCACTCTTTAAACTGTTTACCTTTTACCTAATGGCTAATAGTTGTGTTTTTCAGATTCTGTAGAATTGAAGCTTGACTAATAGTAGGCATCAAGTCAAGTGGATAGTATGACCTGGATATTGGTGATACTATGATATTCCTTAAAAATGTTTTCATTAGTTATTCTCTCCATCTTAATTGATGCCCATCTTTGAAGACCATAATATGGCTATTTCCGCATTAAATGGATTATAAGCCATGTCAGTTGGGAAACATCATATACCTTTCAATGTCACGTTGTCTTGGAAAACATTATATATATATATATATATATATATATATATATATATATATTTGGAAGAGGTAATTGTGTTACATACTCCTGACTCGAAGGCCTACAAACTTGGCCCGAAGGCCCCACACATCCCGGCCCGAAGGCCCGCACCTGCACCGCACTTGAACCGCACATGCATCGCACCACTATTCACATTAATTCCTCCACATGGAATTAAATGTGCTTCCCCAGTTGCTCGAACCCGCAACCTCTAGGGGAAATATGCCTCACTCTAACCACTTGAGCTAGAGGTCATTGGCATATATATATATATATATATATATATATATATATATATATATATATATATGGTAAACGGGATATGAGTCATAGGATCATATCCTTACATGAGTCAATGCACATGTGGACCAATAGGAATGGAGTGTACTAACGCACATGGGATGTAGGAGTTCATTCATATTGGTCCACATGTGTGTCGCACATGTAGGAATATGAGCGTATGGCTCATATCCCGTTTATATATATATATATAGGATGGCAAGGACTCTTTATGCAAAGTAGTGTCAGGGAGGAAACTTGTAAAGAATCAAAAGGTATATATATATATATATATATATAATGCAAAAAGTAGGCTTCACCGCATAAATTTTCTTTCCAAAAATACCCTTTATTATATTTACTAATTAAAAAGATTAATTAAAAAGATTAATTAAAATTAATAAGGGATATCTAGATAAATACAAGAGTTGTCTTTTGGTATTTCTAATTACAAGAGCTCTTAAATGCATTGAGTATCTAAAAATAAGGCATTAAAAAATAGACTTTGTTTACCATCTTTCATTCATTGAAAAATGAACAACTTTTGACTACAAATGTCTTTTAAACTTCCTAATAATAAATACGTGCAACGCACGTGCATATATATATATATATATATATATATATATATATATATATATATATATATAGAGAGAGAGAGGGGGGGCGGGGTGGAGGAGGATGATGAGAGAAATCTTTTCTGATAACAAGTATTGTCATTCAGCACTTCGGCTGGTAAATTATAATGTGCATAATGATATAAATTGTTCAAAATTGTTAATACAAACAACCATAGGAATTTGTAATTTCATTACTTGTTCAAATGTAAAATAAATTCAATAATAAGTAATGTTGGTCTTCATTGATGAATGTTGCAAATCCACTAAATTTGCTACGAGTTATTTAGAACTAACTTTTGAACTTTTGAATAATAATAGTCTCCACTCAGCCCAATTATATCTAACCCAAGAACCACAATCCTAGACATATACCAACAAGAGCACATGGATAGGAGAAATAATATTAAATTTCAAGGTAATATCAAATGTTGAACATTAAATAAGGGTCGTTATCATATAGTATATGACAAAATTGAAAGCTCATATAATGGAAAGGACAGTTCAAGGCATTCATCACTTACAAGAATTCCGTCTCAAATAAAGCTAGCAAGTAATGCATGCAATACAACCCAATATATGATGACACCAAGTCGCAAACTAGGTTGTCTCATTAGCAGTCTTTCTGCCGACACCCTGTTATATACAAGAAACAAACAATTAGATCAGACACACACACACACACACACACACGTGTTAACTTAGGCCTACCATATCCCATCAATCCTGTCTGATATAGGTCGAGTCGCTCTTGGAATAAGGCGAGACATAGTAAGTGATTTGAAGCCATGCGCTGTGAAAAGTATAAGGAATACAAACAAAAGTTAATAATCATGTCTGATTACAAAATATTGCTATTGGCTACTAACAGAAGAGCTTCAAAATACTCTCAGTTCACCTTTGTCATCGTCTTCATCATCTATTGTGTTATCATCCTTCTCCACGTCTATGGCTATAGCAATCTGGTCATTGTTCACTTTGCGACCACTGCGGATATGTGCCGCTATTGGACCAGCGGATACTTTGTTTCTCTGCACCTGAAGATAAAACATGGCCGTAAGGAACTTCAGTTCTCCTTATCCTCGATAAGATAATCCAAGTTTCACGTTATATTTATCAGAATAAAGTAAGACTTTTTATGCAATGCCCCAACTCAAGTATGACTTATTGATATATTTTAGTGGAACAATCACAATACTGTTGGATGGTAACATGGCTCCTCAATTATTTAAAACTTCTCAGCCTCTCATGGTGCAATACTGCAACGTAATAATTTCAATATATTGAATAAAAAGAAGTAGCAAGTCTGCCAACGGTCTATAATAGATTCAAGATGAGCTGTAGTTGTTGACTGCCACTTCTTTCTAATAAATAGTATATTGAATAAAAGAAGTAGCAATTCTGCCAACGGTCTATTATAATAGATTCATTCAAGACGAGTTGTTGTTGTTGGACAGCTTGGACTGCAACTTCTTTCTACCAAATATTAGACAAAAGAACGATTAAGATGGAATTGAGATAATCAGAACTCCCCCACAGCCAATTTTCCTTCCAAACTGCTTAAATAGAAAAAGAAAGTGACTCAACCCAATGCACACCCAAAATAATTCTTCCATGGGACAGATAAGGAAAGAACAAATGGTAATTGCCTATTAGGAAGGAATCCCGATCAAATATTTTTTGATAGATTGTATTACTGTTTGCTAACTACTAATCTCAAACATTTAATCATAGATTCATAACAATAGAACTTCAAATCACCAACTACTATTAGAATTTTCCATTATATCACCTTATAGATATGTGAAGTGTACGACATATCTTGGATAAAGTTATGTGATTCATAATACCACAAGGGCAATGTGCTTTCATGATATTTATCTGATTTATTTACTTAGCATCATCAAATAACTGCATAAACCATTACCAAATTAACTAACGTTTACCTCACACGCTTGCAAATGTCCTCCGACTATCTTGTCTAAAAGAATGTAAGCTGCTAGGTATTATTGTAAAGTGTATAATAATTACAGAGTAACTTAAATTAACTATGTAGTGCAAAGTTAACAATGAAATTCTGCATAATGATCGTTCAGATTTATCAACGGCTAATAAGTAACAAACAAGTGCAAGAACTTAAAGAAGTTTTGTGATAGGTTCAATATAAGAAGTATATCTAGACTTACCATTTGCTCTGTCTCCAAAGTTCTTGGGGAGTTCATACTGGAAGATGGACCAGAATCTATCTCTCCTTGAAACCGTTCTCTCTGATTTCCCTTTCCGCTCAAAGTCTCAAGCTCTTCCATTTTAGATAATAGCTCTTCTACTTTACCTTTTTCAACTTGCAGCAAGAAATCTTTTCTTTGAACTGTTACACGTAGATCTTTTAATTCATCGATGGCATCTACTAATTTCTTGTCTATGATGTCTATGTATGAGCGAACACTACTTTGGTTCTGATCACTAGCTTGCACATAAGACCCTCCAAAACGTGTAGCCATCTTTTCCATCAAGCTTAGCAACTCGTGCATCTCAGATGAGTAGTTCTTGCTAGTCTCCTGTGAGGCCAGAACATCATTGGTACACCTAGTTACTTCCTGACGCAAAAAGGAAACCTCTGAATCCCTCTCTTGTAATTGTGACTGAAGGCTTTCTATCTCAGCGAGAAGGCTCTCGGACAGGTTATGCAACTCATCAAACTTGCTCACTGTTGTTGAAAGCTTTGCCAAAGTGTTTGCCCTGGAGGCTTCAAGATTCTCCAATTCTACCATCTTTCCTCGTATAACGTTCTCTAGTTCCATGTTTCTGTTCTCCAGGGCTTCCATTTGTGACTCTTCTTCGTCAAGTGCTTGCATGAGGGCTTCAATTTCTGCCATGAACAAATTTGTGATACATAGAATGATTTCATGCACTTCAACCATATTGTTTAAGCAGCATAGGATAACACAATATGAGTAAGGAATAACATACCTTGATCCTTCGCTTCTAGTGTATCAGTTAGAACTTTGAATCTGTCTTGTAAATCTTTCAATGAAGCTTCACAATTTTTCAGCTCATTAACTCTTGACTCCAGCACTTTCTTATCATTCACCATAGCTGAAACCTCCTTCTCTAAACCAATCACCTGTGTCCTTGAAGAATCAAGCTCTGACTCAGATCTCTTTGCACGAGCTTCCGCTTCCCTTATCTGAGAGACGAGCTCTTCACATATCTTGTTAATTTCTCTATTCTTTTCCTGAAGCTCACCCTGCAACTTCAATATAGTTTCTCTTGATTCCCTTTGGTTTCTCTCTGCTATCTCATCAATATTCCTTGAGCCCTTCACAGTTGATAATAAAGAATCAGCCATCAATCTGATGGAGTCATCTGTGTAAGGAAAATTATGCCCATCTGCAGATTCTTTACCGACAGCTTCACTTGGCAATGTCATCGACATACTTGATTTACCAGATACATGTCCTTCAAGGGAAATGTTATTGACAACCATTTGGCCGTTTCTATTCTCAACCTCCGCAATACATTTATTACATGCTTCATAAAGAACAGAAATATTTCTACGCATTGAAGAACTTTCAGTCTCCTTTTCCTTCACCATCAATTCAAGGTTAGATACATCTCTCCTCAAAGATTCTGAAATTTCCTTCTGAGAGTGTACAGTTCCTTTTACAGTTTGCAAGGTTTCAAACACACCTTTTGATTGTTGGTCGATGGATAAGGAATGCTTCTCTATGCATTCTTTAAGATGATCATATTGTCTCAAGCATTCATGCAAGGTACAGCAGGCATGAACAAGTAGTTCAGTTATCGAACTATCATTAGAAAGGGAATGCATCTCAGAATCCCAAATACCATCAAGAGCATGAGAACAATCCTGAGAAAAAAACAATGCAATAAGAGAGAGAAAATAAAATAAAAAGGAATCATTATGAAGTGAAAACACCCCAGGAAAATGAGTAGCAGAAAGCTTCAGATGAATAATTGCATTCCTTTAACATACAACTGGGCATCACAATGCCACATGGCTCCCACTAATGCAGGACCCCCATATACATGGAGAGGCTACTTTTGGGACTCAAACTCACATCCACCAAGATGCAAGCAACAAGTATTACCGTCATGACAAGTAATACCCTCTCACTATTAACATACATCTACAGAAGAAAATACACAGCATGGAGGCCCTAGAGTTTTGGTACATCAGAAAAAATGCAAGTCAGACCCTGAACAAGTGCAACTGGTGCGACGGAACAAGGCCCTCTAATTCAGAGGGCCCTTACTTTTTCCTATTTAAGTCTAGAGGAGTTAAGAGTGTAATAAGATATGTAATGTTTTTTAAACAACAATCAAAGTTAGCTCAATTGGTAAGAATGGAGGACTGTAGGTTGTTGATTGTGCTCCCTTAGTCCCAGGTTCGAATCCTGTGTTAGCTCGAATTTTTTTTCATTTTTTGGTTATTTTTTTGTTTAAAAAATGATTATTAAAGGAGTGAAGAATAAAAATGTGCTACTAAATCTAATAGTTTTTTAATAGTTGATTATTGATATAATTACTTCTTATGCTTGCACTTTAGTTTTTGTTTTGTAAATGGTTAATAATAAACTTAAAAAAGCCACATTTTAGTACGAGAATAAAATATTATTAGAGATTAACACTTTTTTTAACTATTGATGATTAATATCATTATTTTTCACTAAATTATTTTAATTGTATTTACAGTTGTGTTCACTACATCCATTCGTTCTTTATATTTTTATGGATGGTTTTGTACGATCTTTTTTACATAACGTCTCTTATATATTAAGATTATTATTTTTGAATGGATTAACCTTATTATATATTGAGAATTATTTTCTTGATAAAGTTAATAATTTTGCATCTAAAAATGCAAGGAGGACATTTTATTGTTGGTGTTCGTTACTTTTGCCGGTCAATGCTTAATTCATTCCTTTTGATAGTAAGTACATTTTAAATTATATACTGATTTTGTTTCTTCTCTTTTGACTTCCATTCATTTTTCGCATCTATTATATTTTGATTTTGCTAATTTACCTCTCTTTTTTCAAGTTTGCACTCATATAATTGCTAGAAAGTGTTGGTTTTGGAGACGCCAGAAAGATATTGGAGATTTTACAAATTTGAGTAGTATTTTTTCTAATATTTAGACCTTATAATCGTTCGATCAGTACAATTCTTATCATTCATGGAGGTTAATAGATATTCTCTTATTAATTTTTACTTATATACATGCGTTATTTTAAAAAAAAATTAAATTAAAATTTGCATCATTAATTTATGACATCGGCAAATTTTTTTATGTTTACGAAAAATAGGGCCTTATTTTCAGTTTTTGAACAGAGCCCTCTAAATCTCATGACCGACCCTGAAAAAAAGGATATGGAAGGTTGAATCTTGGACATGCTTTAATGCATTTGTGTAATTTCACATTTTTATGAAACATTTCTTTAGATAGTAAATAACATTGCAGTTATAATAAACTATTTTGTCATTTATTTTATAAATATTTTAAAACCTTTTTAATACAAGGAGAAAAACATTTATTACAGCTAAAGTGTAAGTTTTCTAAACGTGTACTCCTCGCAACAAAAACAACAACCATAACAAAGCCTTTATCCAGAATTAAAGAATCAATGTAAATCCTTTGTTTCTATTCCAGACTTTTAAGAATCTATCCTCTGAAACAAAAGCAACCGCCGTAACCTTTTCATTCGGGTACATTCTGATTTGTACCTAGTTCTAGAAGCTCCTTTAACTAAGATTCCATAACTACTCCTAACTCGTGAATACTTGTCAGTCTAACAAAGTGCAAACTACATCAAAGTTGCACATGTGTTATATGAATACACGAAAACATATGGACATTTGTGTGAAATCATGAAATGTTTGAATAAGATGTAACCCAATAACTAGAGGAAATAGCCTTAATCGATAACAGTAGTAACCCAATAACCTAATAACGGCATACGTTATAAGACTTCAAATGCACCCAATGCAAGCCCAACGCATAAACTCCTTATAAGGGTTTCTGGTTTCATACCGGACTACTCAAACATTTATTTTCAATGACGGATGGCAGTGGATTGTTGGGGGAACATCATAGGGGAAGTACACAAGTAAGTTAGCCTAACAAATGCAAATCTCCTAAGTTCATTAGGGATTAGAGTGGTTTTTGGCATTTGATTCCAAGAAAATCCAAATGTATTTTGCAATCTAATTTCAAATGTGTGCTTAAATTACCATATGATCACACACCAGTCCCACTTTTGAGAAGATCATAACTTATAATTTGTTGAAAACATCAAAGTCCTGTTTCTGTCCTATGTTTCTTTTGCAAATCAAAAAATTGTACAGTTCTATAAAATATCATTAGAACCACTATCAAATCATAAAAGATAAAAAAAAAAATAGATGTCCTACATGTCACAAACTTTTGGAAAGAACTAAATGAAAGTGAATTTTTTTTTTGTATGTATACTCTTGAATATAATCTAATATTATTTTACATACTATCAATATTACTTCAATTAATCAATTTAGTGCGCAGCTCAACTGCCAAGACATTTCATTTGTCAACTAGCTCCCAATTTTATTGGTGGTCTAACTGGAACTTTTTGGGCAAATAAGATCTGACCTCTCAGGTGATGATTTTCTAGATTCAAATCAAATACTGCCAAAACAAGGTAGAAGATTATAAAAAGTGCTTAAATTCCGTGAGTTCGGGAACAAATATTTGTTCATATATAAGGATGTTGCTATTCAGTTATCCCTTTTACAGATTAATGAATAAACAGGCAATATCTGGGATGGTTATTTGAATGCTCCAAATGTGAGGTTGCATATTCTAAAGATAATTTTCATAAACGATTATAAAATGGTTAGTTTCCATACGATACCTAAATCTTTGGAATAAAATTTTCTTCAAATACAAGGTTACTTTAATATTGCCCTAAAGTATCATAATAACAACTTAAAACTTAAAAAGTATTGCTAAAATTTTATCCACTAGCTAAAATTTGGTTCTTCTAACTTCATATTATGCTTTCAACATTCTGTAAGCAACCAAAACCATCAAAAACTGAAAATGAAATGATATGACTACTTCAGTTTGGCAAGTTTACCAAGAGCACACAGTAAAATAACACAAATTACCTCACTTGTTGGATTGCTGAAAAGAAGGTTGCTTGATCCAGGAAACTGAAGGTGGGGCACATGTTCACCATTAATATCTTTCAAGAAGAATTCCACATAGGAGAAGAGGGCCACATCCTTTCTAAGAGCACTAGAAAGAAGACTAGAAAATCCCAAACAGCATTTTTTCAGTTGGTCAAAACCAGACTTCAACTCTACCATATTGCTAATTTGCTTCTTTCTTTCATCAGAATGAAATTGCATAATTTGTTCAAGGCGAGAAACAGCATCAGCCTTAGTGACCTCAGCAACATCTTTCTGCTTAGAACATTCCATGAGTGCAGCTTCTGCCTTCTCCAGCTCCTCGTGGAGTATGTCAGCTCTTTCCTGCACTTCATTCAACTCTGCCAATAGTAACTCAGCTGTCCGTTTTGATTTCTTAGCATCATGTTCAGAAGAAACTAGTGCTGATTGCAAATCATTATTGAGTTTCCCAATTTCTTCCAACTTCCGTACAGGATCAACTATATTAACTTCACTGCTAACATAAATGGCATTAAGAACAGTCAACAATCTACTCAAGTTTTGGCTGCTTTCTTGAAACTTCTGTTCAGTTTCTGTTACATGGTTCAACAATAAAGTTTTTTCAGATTTTAAAGCTTCCAATTGTTGGTTATGTTCAATTTTTGAGTGTTCCACCACATGGTTCATCTCTTCAATGGTCTGTTTTAGTGCATCTCTCTGTTGCACCAGCCCCTTCCCTTTTCTGACAGCAACATTTAGCTTTTCTCTTGCAACTGCAGATTTCTGCTCTTCTTGAATTAGTTGATCTTGCAAAGCATCCCTTTGTTTACCTGCTGCCTCTAGTTCCAACACCAAAGCTTGATACTTCTGAGTGTCACTAATCCGCTGGTCCTGCCATATGTTCATCTGACTAGTCATTTCCTCTATTTCCAACAACAAAGTATTGCACTTGGCCATTGCTGCATCTCGCTCCTGCTTAACTAAACTCAGACTACGTGACGACTCCTCAAGCCCGGACCTCAGAGCAACTAACTCCTGATCTTTGTCATCCATAACATCTCCTGATGTCTTCTCATCAAGGGCTAAGTTGTTTTCCTCCAAGAGAACCTCCTTGTCAACAACCTTATGCATAGATCTGTCCGTGGACATGGTTGTATAATTGTCTATAAGCTTTCTCAGTAATTTTTCCAAAGACTCGATACCACTTCCACCAGAGAAAACAACCTCAACCTTGTCGCTATCAGGCAATGCACAGGTAACTAAGTCCACTAATTTCTGGACATCAGTTTCAATATCATGACGATCCCTGTTCTCAACCTCTTCAACCAATTTTTCTTGCAACTTAGCTACTTCTTTTTGCAAATTCTCCCTATCAAATTCTTCATGCACAGCCTTCTCTGAGAGTGCGAGGTATTCCTGCCTGAGTTTATCCAAGCTTCCAGAATAAAATTCCTTTTCAGATTTAACAGCCACAAGCTCAGCACTAAGTTCAGATATTTTCTTGTGGGACTCCTCTACATCAACTACGAGCATATCAGATGACACCTCAAGGTTCTCAATCCTGACCTGCAAAGCATCTCTTTCCTGTTGGATCTCAAAAAGGGCCCTTCCTAAACATTTGATTCTATCTTCTGGTTCTAATATTCTCAAATGAGGCGGAATGTCAATGTTATCCATCATTTCTTCCCATTTCTGCACTAAACTATTCCTCTCCGTAAGGGATTGCTCCAGCATATCATTGTGCTCAGCCAAGGCATAAAACTTCCTTTCGAGCTCCTCATATTTTCTTTTCAATTCATCAAACTCGTGATTTGGACTTGGTATGTCATCTTTCCAGGCATCAATACCAAACCCTGCATCAGAATGTGAGTGTCCCTCAAGGTTCTTCTGATCCCAATCAGTCAAAGAAGGGTGACCAACAACCACTCTGGATAGCAGCTCAATTTTCTCTACTATGTCCTTGGAGTGGAAATACTCCGGCAGATCCAAATCCTCCAAGACTTCTTCTATCCTTTGAAGAACAGAATCTTTGAGAAGAAACGAATCCCTCAAAGCAGTTGCAGAATCCCGAATATATGAGAGTTCAGATTCTAAAGCTTCAACACGATCCACTTCTGAACAAGATTTGAGTTTTGCCTCAACTTCCTGCAACAAAGCTTCTTTTGACTGCAACTCCTGCATGCACTTTTCAAGCTCATTCGACTTTTCAT
The DNA here is from genome assembly GCA_036927795.1 of Iris macrosiphon. NCBI lineage: Eukaryota > Viridiplantae > Streptophyta > Magnoliopsida > Asparagales > Iridaceae > Iris > Iris macrosiphon. The sequence continues at coordinate 10,018,468 of JAYESA010000016.1, read as the reverse complement.
TCAGAGATTGCTTAAGACTATCCCTTTGCACGATAAGACCTTTTCCTTTTGCAACAGCTATGCTAAGTTTCTCTCTTACAGAAGAAAGCCTCTGCTCAGACTGCTCGAACTCAGAAATTTTCAGGTTCAATTCAGAACGAGATTCTTCAAGAGTCGCTTCCAACTTACTCAAGTTCTCCTTCAAAGTTTGAATTTTTGTTTCATGTTCAAGGTTGGAATCACTGAGTAACTGCAGGCTCTCCTGTAGCTCACTTACCTTGGGTACAAACTCTTGCTTAATCAAGGTAGACAAGGGCAAAGACCAGTTGTCAACTGTCATTTCAGTAGAAATGTTAACTTCCTGTAAGTAGCTCTTTGACAAGTTAATCTGCTCAACAGCCTCCTCATATCTTTTAAGATGGGAAGCAATCAATGCCTCAAGTCGCAGTAATAGAGATCTATCAAATTCATTTTCTGTGTTGTCAAACTCTGCAAACCCAGACTTGGCATCTAAGTCCTTACCCAAACCATGATCTTCCAACTTCTTGACCAATGTGAAAACCATGTTGTTCAGTTCTTCAATGATTTTGCTTCTATCCATCAAATTTGATTCAAGACTTTCTTTGGAGTGGCATTCATCTTCCAACTTTTTAACCAAAGAATAATATCTCATGCTCAGCTCTTCAATTTCTAGGTTTCTGTTTGACAACCCTGCCTCTAGCTCAGCATTTGTAGATAAGACGTGGAGACGTTCATCTAATAAAACCTTCAAATGCTCAATGAGGAAATGGCAATTCCCAGGTACAACTCCTAGTGCTTCGTTGGCATTCACATCAACCAGAGCTTCCCCAGCATCCTGATACGAGTCATTAACAAATTCCCTGATGCTGTTGTAGATTTTTGACAGTTGTGCAGTAGCTATCTCAATCTTTCCTTGCATGTCCATAGATAATTTATTCAATTCCTCGTGTGAAATCTGGAGCATGTTGTAATTAAGATGTGAGGCTTCTAATTTCTCATGCAGACTCTTAATTTCTAGCACAGCAGCATCGACAGAAGCTATGACATGGGAGCTAACATCCGAGTCATCATTGACCTGTAATCCAGTGGAAGTATCGAGCTTTTCAATTGCCTCAACAAGTATCCCCCTAATAGAATCCTCTTCTTGTTGGAGAATGGATACCCTTTCATTCACGTCCGTCTGCAGAATCTCTACTTGACTTGATAGCCGGACTGCCTCATCTTTTGCACTAAGTTGTATCTCATCAATATAATTTTGCAGGTCAGATATTCTCGATTCATAGTCAGACATTTTTTCAACAAGTTTGCTGATCCGTTCTTGAAGGATGGAATTTTCTTCACTCTGTGTATTAGACTTCACAAACTGTTCAGGAAGATTTCTCCTATTTTGTATTTGCATGCAATGCATTTCAGCCATTCCCACATCCACCTCCATCTTTTTTAGTATATGTTTGAGATTAGATGTATGCTCCTTTATAAAGGTATATGAATCTTCAGAATGCCCTCCCTCAATCAAAGGTATCTCGTCTGCTACACTCTCTACTTGCTGAACTTTTGACTCAAATGCTTGAATAATTTTTGATATCCCAGTTCCTGCTGCTCTTCCACCAGATCTTAAAGAGATGGAGAGAGAGTGCATGCCTTCAACAGAGTTCTCAAGATCCTGCATGATATTGTTCGCATGGTCCAAGCACTGCTTCAGAACTCCCAATTCAAAAGAGTTGCTAGAATCTTCCACAACATCCTTCTTAATCAAAGATATGTCTTCCTTCCCAGCTTTGTTGGCCTGCGAAAGTGACTCCATCTGTCTGCCCTCTAGCTCTTTTATCTTCGCTTTGTGTATATCTAAACTACTAGACAGATACATGTTTTCCTCAGCCAGTTGCTCAAAGGGTGGCACTGTATCTCGTAGGACGCTCTGAAGTTGTGCCTGCTCATCAAGTGCAATAACTAACCTCTCCTTCTGTTCCAACATCTCACCAGCAAGTTTCTTGTTCTCACAAGAATAGAACTCATTCTCTTCCACAAGCTTTTTTCTAGCATTTGTTTCGAAGTTCAAGTTTGCCTCCAAGTCCAGCTTTTCCTTCTGTATGGCCTCCAATGAGCCCCTGGAGTCGGCTAATTCAATCAACACACGTGAGAGCTCTTCTTGGGACTGTTCATTATCTTCCATAATCTTCTTTCTCATATCTTTTTCGGAATTAAGGGTTGCCTCCAAGTCCAGCTTTTCCTTCTGTATGGCTTCCAATGAGACCCTGCAGTCAGCTAATTCAATCAGTACGCGCGACAGCTCTTCTTGGGACTGTTCCAGCTTACTCTGTAACTCACTGGCTCCACTATGGAGTTCCTGAATTTCTCCTTTTGCAGAAAGACAGCATGCCTCCAGCTCCTCATTTGCAGTTGACATAGCTTGTAGCTTAGACCTGTTCTGTTCGAGTTCTTCATCTACCAGTGCCTTGCTTGTCTGAGTCTCTTTCATCATATCCCAAAGTTTCGACATTTCATCAGTAGAGTGCTGCTGGTATTCTGTACTGAACTTAATCTGCTCAGCTAGCTGAAACTGGAAAATATCCTTTTCAACCATTGTTTTATAAAGAAGTTCTTTAACACCCTCTACTTCATAACGAGAGTTACCCACTGGAGGATCCATTTTATGAATTTTATCGTCCTTCTCACCAATGATTATTGGCCACTTTTTTTGGAATTCATCCATGTATTCACTATCCACTGTAACATCGTCCCCTAAAGAGGACAGTAGCAGACCCCCATCATTAGCTCTCCTTACCTCCTCCAAATCAACCCTAACACCACAAACTTCCTCATTTTCTGGAATATCTTCTGAAGGACGTGCTAGAGTTTCCAAATTTTCTTCATTATAAGTAATCACCTCAGGCTTATCAAAAAAAATTGTGTTTGCCTCCTGAAGTGCTTCGCCGCAAATTGAAGACCGATTGGTAACATGAGTTTCCCCATACTGATGCAAACCCTCTTCATTCTTTTCTCTTCCCCCATTCTTAACAGCTATAAAAGAACCATCTCTCCCTTCACTAGCTGGAGTATCTTGGGACATAGATAATATGATTCCCGGAGTATCTTCAAGAAAAGTGCTCTCCTCGGTCTTGATAGACAAATGTTCCGTATCCTGTTGCAATGTACCAGGAACTGGAGGCCTATTTGCCTCTGGATTTCCTTGTGAATGAATACCCTTTTCATCATCTCTGTGTTCATCTTCTCCGTCAGCTGCAAAAAAGCACTCTGCTTCCGTATCCTGTTGCAATGTACCAGGAACTGGAGGCCTATTTGCCTCTGGATTTCCTTGTGAATGAATACCCTTTTCATCATCTCTGTGTTCATCTTCTCCATCAGCTGCAAAAAAGCACTTTGCCCCTTCAGCGGCAGGAATGTCATGAGGCATCGACGAGCTTTCTCCAAGAAAAGTACTCTCCGTGGGATTGCCGGAGAATTCAGGACCCGCCTCTGGAAGTTCTTCAACCATAGCACCAGCATCTGTCCCTTTGTTTGAAGAATAATTCTGGGAAGAAGATGGCATTTCCATATTTTCCTCAGCATGAGTACTCCACCCACCAGCACCGTCAAGTTCAGCAACTGAAGAGTGATTAGTTTCTTGAGCAAGGGCAGAAGTTTCTATATCCATCCCACACTCCTCTATCGGAATCTGATTCCCATCGGTTCCATTGTCTGCATAGCTAGAAACCGGGCAGTCCCCCAACTGCTCATGAGATGTAATAGAGGACTCGTCCACCTCTCGAACCATTTCAGTTCCATAGCTCGGAACGGAACCAACATCTTCCATTGGCCCCTCGGAGCCCCGAGCCACGTCGGCACCACCCACGAAGCTCTCGCCGTTGCATTGCTCAGATCCCAGACGATTAGCTTCCTGCATTGCCCCTAATCAGCACCAAATGAGGATTAAATTATACATCAAAACCCACAACATTTTATTCAACCCCAATCCCTTTCGACCCTCATAAGCTGCAAACAAATTACAGTTCACACCAAAGTTCCCTTACCTGGTCAACTAAAGAAATAGTATGAACTTCTTCCGGTTCACCAGAAGAAGGCGCGTCCAGGAAATCAACAGGCCGTCCATCCACATTTGTCATGTCAGCATCAGAAACAGGATGGACTTCAGAAATTTCTGAATGCTCGTTGGGATCTGCGTCCTTCTCGGGTTTGCTAGCTTTACCTGAGGCTTTGGCGTGGCTGCTGCCGCCTCCTTTGTTATCCTTCTTCTTCCTAAATTGCTGTAGCTGATATCAGCAAAATGCATGAGCCATTGAGAAATGTCAGAATCCAGAGCAAAGAGTAATGCTACAGTAACAACCAAATGCTTACAACCCTCTTACAACCAGAGTCACTGACAGGTGGGGCCGGGTGGGACCCATCTGTCAGGGTGGGGGAGAGAGGTTGTAAGAGGGTTGTAAGCATTTGGTTGTAAACTTAGCATTATTCTTCTCAAAAAGTTCCAAATAGTCTTCTGGCGCTGAAAACAGAAATTTCGATTTCCTTTCAGAGATTAAGAAAACATGTGCTTAATGCGGACTCGGACCTCATTGATTTTGGAGTATCCGTGTCCGCGTCGGACATGTCCTACACGAAGCGGCAATAAAAATAGATTGCCGACACGGACACCGTGACAAATTAGCTAAAGATCAGAGCTTTACAACTTCAAATGACCAAACTAAATGGAAAAAATTCTCAAAAATCACTAAAAATAGAGGGGATACCAAAAAAAATAATAGGAAAAAAATCCATCAAAATTAGAAGTACTCAACTAAGTCATATGATGCAAAATCTAGCTATAAATCTCAATAATTTTGAACCTTCTTTCGGCCTGCGGTAAGCAGATCGGTCCTGCTCTTGCCCTTATCCATCGAATCACCAACGGGTCCCACAGGCGATCAATCAACTCCTCTCCTCCATCACCGACAGAAACCCTAGAAAAACAAGATCAATCCTTGATTAAGAAACCCTAACCCTAATTTCGGATCCAGAGCAAGCTCGGGACGTACGTACCTCGAGATCGAAGAAGAAGAAGATGGGGAAAATTAGGGTTTCTTCTTCTTCTTCGGTTGCTTCTCTCTGTTATTATTAAATTGACTTTCTTTCTTTTGGAGAGTTTTTCTTTCTCAGATCCGATCGGTAGCTTTGCCGGTAAATACTTCAAATACTTTTCACGTTTTCGTTTTGTTTGAGAGAATGGGGACGAGTGTAATCGTCGTCATTGTCACAACACAACGTACTGCTGGAAGTTAGGCCCTGCTTTCATGGGCTGGATGTTTGGGCCTATATAACAGAAATGTTTATTCAGGCCTATAGAGAGAGAAAAATTCACGCCGCCACGACAAATAGGGTCATTCAATAATGTTAGGGTTCAAGTCCATATAAATTATAATTTTTTTATATTTATAGAATGGAGTGAAAACGTCAGTGTTTGTCGTGGTGAATCGGTGAAACAGTTTCTACGTGGAAATGGAGGACGTAGACACTACTTGAAGCGTATACGGATAGAATGTGTCCAAAGCCTAGAACTTTGAGAATCACGATACAGAAGTCAGGTATAGCAATATGGAAACTTGACACGAATAAGATGGTACCGCAATATACTAAGAGCTAATTTGGGTTATAGTTATATTTTATCTCATTTACTCAAATGTTCATTTTTGGAACCCTCGTTGGGCTAACATTTCGAAAAAGTCCATTAAACCCTGAAATGAATGGTAGGTTTATGCTTGGTTCGCTCCGTGTGTTTGACACCAAAAGGAGTTCTCGATGAAATGTAACTTAGTGCCAGTTTGGATTGCAAGTAAAAAAATTCAACTCTACTTGGTGTGAAATGTAATGGAGGAGCCAAACTATCACGCTCTATATTCGAACTATGGAGAGCGAGGGTATAACTAAACCAACTATGCACTATGGAATACTCGTATACCCAAAGGATGACCACGAATATAAAGACAATGGGGTTAGCTACATGTCATTCGTCTCCTAGGTCCACGTGAATCTATTTTCAATCCATACGAGCAAGAAGAAGTAAGAATGATCGCATGTATGAATAACAATAGTACAAAATGATAAGTTAATAAAATATACAATACTATGTGATTATACGTATAGTTGCAGCCTATAAATACAACCAGGCTGCCCGAAGGCGGGACCAAGCTCCCAGAACTAGAACTAACACATGTCATTGGCTAAATGCCCAAAATAATATACAATATGCATGAGTGAGTGAAGGTGAGAAACTCAATACTCTAGGATCGTCGTCCTCTTGGTACGTGCAATCAAGAGAGAGCTCTGGTAGATCCTTGGACTCTGCTAAGCAAAAACAAATGAGCCAACCCCTAAAGTAAGTACCACAAGTAATGCTTTAAGTGTCTCCCTCCATTCTAAATATTAATATTTTGGCTTGTATCTTGTATTTCTTATATTTTCCAGTATCGTGTAATGATACGATATTATGTACCTTCTACCGCATATACTTGTACTTGATACTGGACCAATATATCATGTTTATTTGATTTCTAGATGTGTCTCGAGAACTATACAGACATATCGCTCACAGGGTAATCAATTAGTCTAAATCGAACAAGCGACTTATGAAACTTAATTATATATTTTTTCTCAACATGATAATCTATATGGGAGGCCACCTTAGACCTTTAGAGAATCTTGACATTTCTATGGACTCGTACGTAGAGTAATGTATCATGAATTCCCCAAAAATAGGAATTTGCATAAGCAGGTAGTATATCAACGATATATCGTCCGTAGTTTGTTGAACCAATCAACAGTGCTGACTAGTCAAGTCGGTTACCCATTTGGCTTTTCGGTTTTCTCCTAAGGGCTCTAACTGACTGGTACCATTGATTCGCTAGGTATAAGCCATCCAATGTCCCCATAATTTCCTTCTCTCTCTCTCTCTCTCTCTCTCTCTCTCTCTCTCTCTCTCTCCGCCGTAGCCTTTTATCTTCTTCCTTTAGTTGCCTTAGGAGTTAGAACCAGCTAGAGTTGGTCTTGAGACCAAGATTATTGCCACGCCTATTACCGAAATACAGAGAACGGGGATATAACTCGGGTAGCTATGCACTACGGTATACTACAGTATCTCGCAATACGATCACGGATATACCTATACAATAGGGTATATACTACAGGTTAAGTATCCCTAAGGTCTCACATAATAAACTATATCTCAATCAATGAAACAAGAAAAATGATATAGAACATATAAGATAAAGGAGTAAGACATCCCGACGCTTTATCAAAATGATCATGAAGTTAGCTATAAAAAATAAAAATCTAGCACAATATCAAGTCATACATGATCACATCATAATCTATAGTCTAATATATACAACCACGTTGTCAAAATGACTCGAAAACATACTCTCGGAATACACGGACTAAACAAGTGTCTTATGGTTAAATACGTCAAAAGAATCAAAATGATATCCAAGTAGAGGAGAAGAAACCCATTCAAGGTCTGTGATGGTCATCTTCTGGTATGCACCATCATGGAGAGTTGGCGGTAGATCATCGGGGTCTGCTACTAAATCTGCCAAACAAAACCAAAGAAGTCAAACTATAATAACAAGTACTACAAGCAAGCATAAGTGAATAATGCAGGAAAACCAATCAGTAAATAGTATATAGAAAACAGTATTGTAGCCTAGATTTTGTTATGCTCAGTCCCAAAATACACGGGACCATGCCACATGGAAATGGTCAGCTACGTATCCAAGTGGACTCCAGTCCAATATTGAAAGCGTATAAGCTGACATAGATTTGTGTAGCTAACTCTATATCAACTTTATATCTCAATCTACATGACAAGAATATAAGAAAGGTAAATACGAGTACCAGTCTGCAGTCTAATAATCATACTTGCCCGAATATACTCAGAAAAAATAATATAAGTCTATCAAATACTAGGCTATCAAGCATTTACAAATATTAGAATTAATTATAAACTACGAAAGAGTAAGTACCTATAGTGAAATGAGTACACGGTAATAATCCAACAACGAACTCTAAAAACCTACTCAGCCAACCTGGAAGAAAACCATGTCCTCAGAGGAATGTAACAAGATACATAATATATATATAACCCTGTAAAATAAATAATACAATGTTCATAAGGTACACTACAACTATATGTAAATGCAATAATAATATCGTTCGTCCGTATGGGTCTCTCCGAACATGAGATCATCTCGTAGCGACGCTCATTCGAGTCGCCTCACTGTCAACATCAATATACTAATAGCAGCCCCTACGTTTAGTAACTGTCCTCCCTACCCAATGAATCTAGAATAGGTCGACTCCTTGCTACGTTCAATCCCTCATATGAAGTCCAGTACATAGCATGAATAAAAGTATCTAGCATGAACAAAGCCAACACACGTCCAGATGATCAGTCGAGTATGGGAGTACATGTCATCTATCTCTATAACATATCTCTATGTCCAAGTAAGTGTCAGGGTCATGCGAAATATTGGTGTATCCATAGTGCAGTAAGGAAGGACTCCTAAATGCCTATGTTGCAAAAGTAACTAACCAACGCACATCGTTTGTTGCACCCGGAGTCATGCTTGGACGCACAGATAAAATATAACAATAAAAAGTAGCAGAGCATGAACTAAAATTTGAAATAGAAATATATAACATAGTGGCAAGTGTTGGAGTGGGTGAGGTTCACAACCTATGTGAAAAATACCCTGGAGTTGGATTGAGTATTCCTACATATAATAGGAATACCTCAATAGATTTAGATTGGGTATTCTTACATATAATAGGAATATCTCAATAGAGTTGGATTGTGTATTCCTACATATAATAGGAATATCCCAATGGATATGGATTGGGTATATCTATATATAATAGGAATGCTAGTTGTGGGTTTGAGACTATATATAGTATGTGTTTCCTAACCATAAACTATATATCAAAAAATATTGCAAAAGGAGGCAAGAGTGTTTTTATAACATTGGAAGGAGAGAGGAAGAGATTGAACGTTATTTCGAAGTGGAGACCAGTTTCGGATAATTCTTTTATCGTCATCTCCATTCTTCGTGTGTTTGTGATCGATTTTCTATTCCAAAGAGTTTTAGTGATCCGTTTGGATTGGTAAAAAGTTTGTAAGGAGTCGATGTATTTCTTATTCCATTAGTGGAGGCTTTTCAGGGTTGGAATCTGATCGTCCCGTAATTTTTTTTTTTGCAAGATTTTTTCACGTAAAAAATTACTCGTGTCTGCGTGTGATTTTTCTGTGTGATTTGGTGTTTGGTTTTGTGCGTTGTTATTGCTTAGTTCTCTCGCATCTTCTTAGTTTGGGGTAACGATGTTTACGTTTGCGTTCCCAACAGCAAGATATACTTGCATGGATCCGGAATCTGAAATGATGGAACTTGTATAGAGTCCAAGGAGCCCAAAGATCCTAGAGAATAATTTAGAAATATAATTAAGAATTAGGTTTATTTATTTATTTAACTTATGACCATTAATGGTTCAAAACTATTTATACTCTTATACTAAATGGTGACCATATATGTACATGTTCATATGTTGTTAAGTTACATACACATTTACATCTACATTTATTAATTATGAAAGACCTAAGCATTGCAGAGGCAGTATTTAGCATTAGTTACCAATTGAATCATAGTTTCTCCCTATAGAATTAACATATATCTCTATCAAATTATCCCTATCAACTCAACATACTTCCCTTAGTAATTATCTACAATCATGAACAAGCCATCACTTGTGTTCAAATGTACCCTTCCTTTGATGACCTGATATTTGGCTTCTCCTCACCATACTCTTTATCTCCAAATCATGATATATTAGGAAGAAATGAAACAAAATAATCATCGTTGATGGTTTTCCATTTTCATATACTCCACATGAATATTCCTTATTAACACTCATACACACTACCTATACTGACACAACATATGTATGGCATAATACACTCCAAACGTTCATCAAACAACTTTCATATATACACTACCATATTCACCTTTCACACATCTCCCATTACTCTACTTCCATATCCATTTTATACACAAAGCCATTTGGGAATTCCTTACTCCATTTCTCATTGACATATTATAACCATTATTTTTTCTCTCATATTACTAAAGACACCCACATAAATTAATCATAGATAGTTTCCACCTTCTCTCTCATTGAGATATCCATTCCTTTGGAATATCTAACCACATATACAAAATATTTTACGCCATATACTAATTACAATATTAACACTACCTTTCTCTACCTAGACATACACAATTCCAACACACATAATCACAAGGACATTTATATAAAGTTATTGTTCACCACATGAATATGTATGTATACTGCTCACCATACACAACCACATCTCTAGCCCATGTATCCTTATATGAATATCCATCTGCCTGCTCCCTTAACCAACCAGTCACTTGCAACCCTTTCGTATAGAGCTCACATATAAGTGACAATGAAGGTTTCCACCCATGATGTTTCACATACCCATCATTTCACCTGTGTAATCCTTACATCCTCGGTTTATCATCAATCTTACGATCTTCTTTACTCCATTAACCCACGACCTTTTTTCTCCTATACATAGACTCCTTCATTGATATATCATTGGTACTATCCCTAGGCAGGAAACATAGTTAAGATGAACCAAAATGAGTTCCATCCTACTCTAGATCTGCTACAAACAATATTGCAGCCTAACTCTCAGTTATGTACATGTATGCTGCAGATTACTTTCCTATTTTCACACCCAGAGAAGATATATTTCTAGGTAAACCTATCTCCAACACTTAACCTATCATTTTCTAAGAGAAATAATAAACTTATATGAGGTGGAGAATAAATACCAGAGACAAAGAGAGACTGCTCAAAAAATAAATGGCTCCTTAGTTCGACGTCTCGAGCAGCCAGAGTCGCTCCGCAGTCGGCGAAGGTATCGAAGCCTACAACGTTGCGCTCGAGAGCCTCGAGAAGGAACGTCGATCCGATCGAGTCGAGTCATCGTCGCACAGTCCAACCCACTGAGCAGTCTCTATGACGTCGAAGTCGATGACGTTCTGTGCCGATTGACGGGCAGCCAACATTCGCCGGAGACTGGGGGGCTCACTCTTTGGCTCGATTCACACAGATGGCGGCTACGGTTTCTAATATCTTCATTATCTCTCTCTCTCTCTCTCTCTCTCTATATATATATATATATATATATATATATATATATATATATATATATATATATACATACGCACACATATAGTGAAGAAAAAGAAAGGAAACCGACTAGTTGTTATGCTTGTTGTTTGTTGTGTGTGTTTTTTAAAGGCAGTAATGGGCCAAGGAAATCAATGGGAAGTTAAAGGACTGGTATAAAATTTAATAAGGGTTTGGGTTCGGATGATGGGTGGAGAAATATTAATGTGGGCCAAAAAAATGTGGGATTAGACTTGAATATAAGGATAATTTATATGGAGGAGAAGAGTTTAGTCCTAGCAAAATATTGAGATAAACTAAAATCAAACCATATTAGGTTAAGGAAATATAGAAGTGCACATGGGCTGAGAATAAAAGTTGGGAAGAGATTGATCTTGGAGTTAACATAGTTCATGTGACTTAGGTATGGACTGAGAACGAAAATCTAGTATATACATATAACTATATCTATCAATATTTATAGAGTTATATCTATATATACATATAGTAGTTGATTTTATTTATAGAAATCATAAAATATATATTTATTTACTCTTGATAAACTAATTAGCAATAATAATTACAATATTAAAAATAATGATTCTCTAGTTTCCAATAGGTCATCAATTATGGCATATTGATAAATAAAAAAAAGTTAGGAGGGTTTAAAGATTTGTAGTCTATCATTGAGTTACTAGTATACCCCTACACCCAATAAGGACAAAGGGTAAACCACTACGCTGATGAAATATTTGTTCCTAAGACTGTTGATAGACAATATATTATATATTCAATGATTTTATGGAACGATTAATCAGTTCCTACTATTTTCTATATTAGTATCTGGGTTATCCCAGCTATGATGCAATAAGAACTTGTCAATCATGTACTGCCTAAGCAAGGTTGTCCAAGCCAGAATAATAAATAAGTAACTGATACTCCCTCAGAACTTGCAACACCTTCTGAAGATGTTCTTCATGCTCTTCTTCACTGTTGTAGTAGACAAGAATGTCATCTATGAATACATTAAAAATTGATCTAGGTATGGCATGAAGATATGATTCATCAAATCCATGAATATTGCTGGTGCATTAGTAAATCCGAATGTCATAACTAAGAATTTGTAATGCTCGTATCGAGATCGAAATGCTGCCTTCGGTATGTCTTGCTCCTGGACTCTTACTTGATGATATCCTGATTGAAGATCTATCTTGAAAAATACTCTTGCTCCACTCAATTAATCAAATAAGTCATTAATCCTAAGCAATGGATACTTGTTCTTCACTGTTACTACATTCAACTGCCTATAGTCGATACATAATCGTGTTGACCCATCCTTCTTCTTTACTAGAACAACTAGTGCTCCCTATGGTGATCTACTAGTTCGAATAAACTTCTTTGCCTTTAGTTCTTCCATATGTTGATACAACCGGTTAAGTTTCATTCGTGACATCTAATAGACCTTGTTGGAAATTGGTTCTGCTCTTGGCTTCAACTCTATGTAGAACTCTACTTCTCTTACTGGGGGTAATCCTGTAAGCTCATCCGAAAATACGTCAAAAAAAAATTTAATTACTCTGGGGAACTGACCTTCAACTCATGCCACTGCTGCAATGTCACCTTCATGTTGGTCATTCACCATTCTATTAAAGATAAATTCTTCCTTGCCCGGGATGTTTAGTAACACTCTACCCCTACGATAATTTATCATCGTATGATTGTCTCTCAACCAGTTCATGCCTAAAATAACGTCAAAATTATCCATAGGGAACTCGATCAATTTTGCAGGTAATAAAATTTTGCACACTACGATTGGACATGCTAAACATACTTTAAAGACTCCTACGAGTCCATTACCAGTGAGTATATTTAGTCTCTTTAGTAATGCCTCAAACTCTAATCTAATACGTGTCGTAAATCATGCACATACAAATAAATGTGATGCTTCTGAATCAAATAATGTTATGAAAGAAAAAGATGTAACAAGAATGTTACCTGCCACCATGTCACATGATGCCAAGGCCTCCTCCAGAGATAGGGTAAAAGCTTGCCCTTGGCCTTGCGGTGCTCCTTGTTGATGCCTCCCTTGAATACGCAGTTGTGGCCTCTTCTGGCCATACTGCTAATATCTCTGCTGGTTGTAAATCTGAGTTTGCGTCGGCAATGGACGTTGAGCCAATAACCTGATCCCCAGTTCTGGTCCCTTATACTGAGCTGTCTCTGGTGCTGGCAGTACTAACTGCTGCACCGGTCCTTCAATCCTCTGCATCATAGGACAATTGTCAATCCGATGATCTGGACTGCCATATCACAGACACAACCCGTGTGCTGCCATATACATATCTCGTGTATGGCCTCCCTTGCCACAATACGTACATCCGACTGGGGCTTCCAATCGTTGTTGTTGCTGTCTCAGCTGGTTCGGCCTAGGTAGTGTTGTTGTTGCCGATGCTACTGGCCTCCTTGGCGCTGTGTCATGAATGCGAACACTAGGAGATGTAGCTGGCATTCGTTGTACCGATCCTCCTCCTCTGTTCTATGCATGAGACCTCTTCTGGCCTCCCGTCCTTGATGCTAACCTCTGCATTGTCAGCTCGTGTCGCCTAGATGCGATCAACACTTCGTCGAAAGTCTGGTAGTTATTGTCCTCTACCAGTTTTTGAATCCCCAGATGAAGTCCATACTGGAACCTCATCGCCCTCTTTGGTTCTGTTACTACCATCGTTTGAACAAATCTGCTAAGCCTGCAGAACTCCGTCGCGTAGCCATCCAGTATTTTTCTAGACTGTTTTAGGTTGATAAACCTCTGTTATATCTCATACTGTCTACCACTCCAAAATACTTAACCCTAAAATGGGCCCTGAAGTTGTCCCATGAGATAGGTCGTCTTAAACCAACTTCTTTTGTTGCCCACCAATCTCTAGCAAGGTCCTGAAGCTGCAATCGGACCTGATCAACTTGTTCCTCAGCTGAAAACTTTGCCGTTGTCAATATTGTTTTAATATTCGACAGAACCTCACTGATGCCCCTGAATCTATTCTAACACTTCTTTCCAAGGCCTTCTGTATTCCTTGGTTCAACAAGACATTCTGCTCTTGCTGCTGAAGCTGCTGATATTGTTGTAATACCATCATTCCTCGTATACTTTCCAGCAATGCCGGGGTATCAAGTGCTACTGGCACTACTGGTACGACCGGGGGTACTGGAGCTTCTGGTACATGTTGCTCCTTATGCTCATCTACTAGTTCTACCCTGATCTCTCCAGGATCAGATGTTGCCTCTCGCTGGGGGCCAACAGAACTCTACATGGGCCACCACTAAAATCTTGTCACGCCCCATATCCAGAATACTGGAGAACGGGAGAATGACTCAGCCAACCACACATTGTAAAATACCGAAATAACCTATAATGTGTTAAGGTTGTCTAGAGACAAGGGGGTGCATACTATAATCAAGTATCCTAGGGTCAAGAACTTCTATGTCTCAAATATTCAAATAAGTAGCAATAATATAGAATATTTCAGAATAAGCAGTAAGGCGTCCCAAACATAACATCAGAATATTCTTTAGAGATTTGGCAGTACAGAATGATGTGCCAGATGCAAGATCAAAGTATATATGATAGTGAGTCAGCTATAGTCTGAATATATACAGTCATGTAAGAAAATAGTATCCAGATTTATCGGCTAACAGGTGCCGGTTGGCTAAACGTCCAAAAGAATATAGTTTATAAAAGACGAGCAGTGAATAAAGGAACCCACTCGTGACCCTCAACAGTCATCCTTCTGGTGCGTGCCATCAATGAGGGTGAGATAAGCTAGATCCTCAGGAGATGGCTCTAAACCTGGCCATGCAAAATCAGTGGGGTCAGACCCCAAATAAGAAGTACCACAAAGGAAGTATGAAATAAAGAAACAAAACCAGATCTATAGCATAAGATGCATGAGCCAACAATCAATGGCATATGTCCCATCCATGACATGGTAAGACACCCCTTTACCAAACAAGGACATAAAGTGCCCTATCGCAGCAAGATAGAATACATCCCTTGATTATGGTCAAGCTAAAATAACTCTGCGTCATAGTTTTAGTCCATAGCCTATCGTAAAAAAATAGCACAATCCAACAACCAAACAAGGGCATGAGTTGAACCATCATGCCACAACAGTCTATGTCCATAATTTCACTCAACAGAAGACACAATACACAAACAAAGATACAATATAGGAAAAATAATATAGCTTTAGTCCATGTAGTATCGTAACACAATGACGCAAACCCAACAAAAAATAAGGACATTGGTTGAATCATCATACTACGATAGCCCACTTTCCTAGCTAGGCACTTATTACAAACAATTTAAACAACCAATCATGTATTACGGCTCGGTATGTGATCTCTGGGTTATCCCAGTAATGCAATATATGATTATCCTCATATCGTGTAATAATCGAGCAGGGTTGGCTGAACCAATGATATATGAGCAAGAATACATGTAAAAGTTGTACCGGTCCCTTGCAAGGGCCCTGGGCTAATTAATGATCAGTAACGGTTCTAGGCTTTCTATAGGAAAGATACTGGCTCGATCTTATTTTTAGATCAGATACTGCACTCCACTAGTGCAGATGATATACATTATCTGTGGTGGCCAGCCTTTACTCCCAGCTAATTTAGGGTGGCTCGACATGCACGATCTCGAGATACCGTTCCCTCCCAATGCTCTACCAATTAAATTGCTTAGTTAACCCTAGGTTAATTAGAATCCTATGTCATGGTCACATGAATATTCCTTCTTAGATGTCGTACCTTAAGTACGGGCACTCTTGATACGAACTCATATTATCACTCGAAAGTTAAATCTGGATTCACCCAAGTGTGATGCAACAATCAATACTATCTAGCCACGGCTAAAGTCACTGTCCAACTACCAGATCCGTGCATAGAAATAATTATATATATTATATAGCAGAAGTATGTGGCACAACGGTTTATTATATATCAAGTAGCACTCTCGGTGCGATCAATTATATCAACATGGATACAATAGTTAGGTCAGAAACAAGTTCTAGTATCAAGATCATGGACAAGTTATCAGGTAGCAAGTTATTCAGGACATGATAGTCTAATACTGGTTACATTAATTTATTACTTTATTATATCGATGAGAGTAGTGCAAAAATCCCTCGAGATTAGATCCATAACCCTTAAACCAAACAAGGACCAGGGTTGCAGAACGTCACCCGAGTTAAACTACGCCTCTTATTCTTTCCAACATATAATAAGGTAATCAAGAAAAAATAATCTAATTAGCAAGTAAAATAATAAGTGCATATAGGGCCACATCTACATGGCTCATGTCAGGTACTTAGTCAATTTAGCATATAGTCATAACTAGGTCATTAGGTCCATATACATTCAAGATCGAAATATAAGTCATCCACATTCTCACAATCATTCAACCAACTAAATGTTAAACCAAGCAAAAGTCCCAACGTGCACAGGAAATAGTAGGCGCACAAAGAAAGTTAGCGCACAAACACACAAAAATAAGGTTGGCGCACAAACTCACAGAAATAAGGTTGGCGCAGAAAGTAAGTTGGTGTGCGAGCTACAAAGGGATGGCGTACTTTGTCAAGTTAACCAACATGGCACACTTGACAAAAGTGCACGGTCAAGAATAAGGCATGCTTTCAAAGAAAGTGCACAAGCAAGCTAGCTAAAAGACAAAACACATAATCCAAGATCAAAGTTCGACAGTCGAGAAACTTGTCTATCGAGGAGCACACAAATCATTAATCACCGAAATCGAGAAACCAACCAAAGCTTCGTCCCAAAGAAAACAAAGAGGAAAGAAAGTGCACGAGCGGACCAAACGTAAGAAATGTGCGCCGGCTAACAAAATATAGGAAAAGTATGCCAGATTACTAAAGCGAGAAAAGTGCGCTGAATGACCATGGCGCACTTTCTCTTGGTTTTCTAGGGAGAACTTTGATTGAATACGCACCAAAGTGCGCCAACTGGATTTTCTCTTGAAATTACGCCACTAACTCAAGGAGTATGACTGGTACACTTTTGCTAGAAGACTGAGCGCTGTATGATTAGTACGCACGAAGAGTTGGGACAGCTGTAAACCTCCTCACCCAAAATAGGTATTTTGTGTGTATTTTATATTATTATATTTATTATAGATGTTGAATTTCTTTAGAGTATTCTCTTAGTTAATTAGAAAATAAATTTCTTGATATATTTACTTATAAAAATATTTATTTAAAATTATTTTTAGGCTATTTTAGATTTTTGGAGATTTTTCTAGAATTTTTGGTAATTAAAACCTAGGTAACGTAAATTTTTAGGACTTCCATGGTTTACTATAAGACCATACTTCCATGTTATTACTACAAAATATTTATTTTAGACATAAAATATTTAAATATATTTTTCTGTTATTTATTTAGAATTTTAAGGAATTTTTGGATTTTTGGAATTATTAAGGATTTATTTGGATATATAAAGTCTTAATATTGGATATATGTTAATTTAGTGTTAATAGGTATTAATAATATTATATATAAATTATTTGTATTATCTTTAATTCTATTTAGGATTATAAATTATTGAGATAAATTTAAACTATATTTTAAACTAATTCAAATCTTGAACCTACTAGGAAAGCAACTTCATGTATATCCTATCCTTATTTAAACTGATCCTAATCATATCCAAATTAGCCAATCCTAGTCGTATTCAATTAAGTAGTATCCACCATTATAAATACCTATTAGACTTATGGAATAAACTCATCTTTCATATTTTTTTTCCCCAAACTCTTCTCTTTTTCGTCCAAAAATAGTCGAAATTCCTCATAAATTCAGCCTCATTTTCTAGAAGTTATGACAACTTAAAAAGACGATAGCTCCTAGCTCCGGACTCCAAACGCGTTCCCATTTTTTTGTTAGAACCATATCAAGGTTAGTTTTCTGAACATATAAATTATTTTAAAAAAATTTGAACCTATTTTTCCAAAAAATTCTAAAAGTGCCAGTGGTCCGAAATCAGACGTGTTTCGGTGTTTTCGAGATTTCGGGAGATCCCGAACTCAGAAATACGAGCCGTTTGAAGTTTCAAAATCTGACATGATAAAATTCTATAAAATTATTTTTTCAGAATTTAATATGCAAGTTTAGTCTATTGTAAAATTAGTGCAACGTTGTAACAACCTTTTTTTAAAAATAAATTTCTGAATTTTTTATGATTTTTAATTAATTATTATAAATGTCCTTCATGGATTAATATTTTTATGTATTAAATTAAGTATTAAAATATTACAAAAATTATATTTTTGGGTGTATAATTAGTTATTGGTTGTTGTGTAATTTTTTTTTGGAATTTCTTGGACTCAAAAACTATTTTTAAATGACAAAAAAATACTATTTTTAATTAAACCGAACTGAACCGGACCCAACCCAACCTGAACCGAACCAGCTAAACCCAACCGACCCAAACCCTAACCTAACGCCTACCCGCCTACCCGCCTACCCGACCCGCCCCTAACCCAGATCCCAACCCTTCTCCCCCACGATCTCCCCCCCCCCGCCTCGGCCAAACGCCCACGATCCCGCCTCCCCCGCTCGCGGCCGACCACCCCACGACTTCCCCGACTCCGCCGGCCCTCAACCCCACCCCGCTCCACCGCCTCTCCCCCTTCCCTCTCCTATTTAACCCCCCCAACCCGCCATCACCACTAGCATCCACCTCTACCATCACCCTCCGGTCACCGCCTCCCCGTCGACGACGAAGACGACGGCCATGACTCCTTCATCCACCGCCGCCGACGAGCCCCCGGCGACCCCAGTGCCGCCGCCGCAGCACAACAACCACCGCCGCCATGCCCCGCCACCGTGCCACGCCGCGCCACCCTGTCGCAGAAAAAGTCAGCGAGGTATCCCTCTTTTAGCTTGCATAACTCCCTGTACGTAGATCCAATTTCTGTTCTGTTGAGTCATACGCGGAGACCTCGTGACCCTCTCGAAATTCGTGTAATTTGTTTAGGGTATCGCGTCCTGTGTCGGTTGCAAATTGCGACGCAAAAATAAGAAACCCCCCATTTCTGAAAATTCAAAATTTTATCCCGAACTCGCAAGTTCATGACCGTTTTGCGTACAACCTGTTAACTAATTCTAAAATTCACTTGAATAGTAATTTAGACCGTATAACCAAGTTTTAAAATCCTATATTAGTTTAATTTATTTTGTTGTGTGTTATGTTTTATTCGCGGGTGAAATCAACCAAAAACTTGGTCTTTAAAAACCTAATTTTTTCTGAAACTGGGTACGCCCCGCTAAACGAGGTGACTTGGTCGTGTACGAATTTCACTGAAAGGTGTGCATCATTAATATGGACGTATAGGATTTTGCGAAAGTTGATTTGGATGTATGTGCACACCGAAATCAACGCGTATCCGTCGACAACGCCCCGTATCGGCCCTGTTCTGAAACTCGTTGTAACTTCGTGTGTGTTCGTCGTTTTGTAATAAAATTTATGCCATCGAACTCGTAGCGATACACTGGTCCTGTGACCCAAGTTTGGTTCGATTCTGAGAACATTGACAAAATCCCGTATCATGGGCCCTAGGGCTCCACTTGACGGGCAATTTTGTGATCGGCTCATCGGAATTCAGTTCTGGACATTCCGTTGGGTTTGTATCATCGTTCTGAACTTGTAGACACTAAGTTTGATGAATTTGGAGAACTTTGTCTCTACACACTTTTCGGTGCGAAGTGGGCCACATGTGGACCCCACTTTGACCAAAAACTGTCAATTTTGCCCCTGTATTCAAATTGGACTTATGGATAGTCAATCATAGCTATTTTATATCTTCTGGGAATGATGATATTGTTTGTTTCAGCATCCGAAGGCGTCCCTAGAGATTCCACATACACCAGAGCAACTGAAGGAGTTCAAACCATAGACAAGTGTACCTTGCCATACTTGCAGCATTTGTATTATATTATTCCCTTGAATTATTTGTGTGATGTACATATTCAACCCAGGACCGTGAGATATTGCTTAACGTTCGAATAATATTTGGGTGTCGATGACGTACGCGGAGTCGTGTAACATCATATAGAGTTGATATCGCAATCCTATATATCTTCGTGCTTGCTTGATCTAGTACGTCATACCATAGGATACTTGACACTGCTCATGAGACAAAATCTTCCTGAGATATTCATGGTAATTCTATATAAGCTACAGGATTCGTGACATAAATATTACATATGCTTAGCTATCATTATGATACGCTGTATCAGTTAGAAGTCATGATCTTGCGTGACATAGACATGAGACGTCGTGGACATGAGACGTGTGATTACATTGGGTGGAGAGAGACACACATGCTACAGGTTGATTATATTATTACGGTGCCGTAGCCACGCCGAGCTAGGCTCCTACATGATATCACTGCTACCGGCTCCCCAACATCTAGTAGTCTCAGCCTGAGTTCTAGTGATGCTCTTATTTTGCATATCACTTAGCTGGTTACATAGTCTATCCTATTGATTCATTTATTATTATACTGCATTTATTTGGCTTAAGTTATTCTTATACCTTGCTATACCCCCTGAGGACCTGGAATCCGGATTATGTTCCCAGGTTTAGCAGAGGAGATCTACCCCGAGGTGTATAGGATAGGAGTAGACATTGGAGCAGTACCAGATCCAGAGGACGAGGTGATCGCCGATGATTTCTCCTAAGTATCTGCTTTATCTATACTCAGTTATTTCTGTTGTTTCCTGTTTATTGAATTAATGTATCAAACTCATTATCGGATTATTCCTCGAGATATGTTTCATTGAGACATGATGTTGCTTTATATTTCATATTGATTGTATTTATTTCTGTGGATGAGATTAGTATCATAGACCTTTATAGTTATTTTACATCTTAAGTACACCCTAGTGGGTCCATTAAATTGGGTTTGCCCATTGGAGTGTGCTGCTGGCCATTGCCACGTGGCTAGTCCCTCGGTATTTTGGGACTGGGGCGTGATATGGTTTTTGTGGTGGCCCATACAGGTCAACGACTAAATTATTTCGGTTTTAACTAAGGGACCGAGCAAGCCTACGATAAGGATAGAATAAGTTATAGGATCTCATCCACTTGCTTGAATCGTTCTTGATCTCTATATCAGATTCGAATTAATTACTTGACTTGCATCCTGCCTTGATTCCTCTATGCGCCTCTTATAGTTTCTTTTGGATGCAGAGTAATGGATCCACCAGCAAGAGACGAGACTCCTGCAGGAACACCACAAGGTGTTGTGGTTACCCACGAAGAAGAAATGACACTAGTGGGTGGAGGTCAAACAACACAACAAAGCAGTCAAGCAAATCAGAATGCTTCTAGATTTCGGCGAGATGACATTCCACCTCCGCCACAGTTTACTCCACCAATGCCCGTATTTCCACAAGGGCAGGCTATGGACGGGCAACAGATATTTCAAATGTTTTATGCAATGATACAAGCCCAACAGTAGGTTCAACAAGAGGCTCTGCGTCATGAGGTGGAGAACTTGAGGAATAGCCTAGTACTCGCACTGGAGTAGGCGAATCTACCAGCACGACGGCCATCGACAGGCTCTATCACCGATTTTCGCCAGCTGAAGTCCCGCACCTTTTCTGGTAAGGAGGAGCCCACTGAAATTCATGAGTGGCTTACAAACACTCAACACCAGTTGGAAGCAGCTGAACTTCCGAGGAAGCGATGGATGACTTTCGTCAGGATGCAGTTGATGGATAATGCGCGTCACTGGTGGCTATCTGAGGAGACACGGCTCGGACCAGACCGAGTCACTTGGGAAGAGTTCTCTAGACTCTTTCAGGAGATGTACATTCTATTTATTGCTCGATCAGAACTTTAGGACAAGTTCAATCGCCTCACTCAAGACAATATGACAGTGGAAGAATATAATGCGGAGTTCATCCGTCTGAGTCGCTTCGCCCCTTCCCTGATTCCGACAGAAGAAGAGAAGGCTGAAAAGTTCTTCGACGGACTAAACTTTGAGCTACATAGACTGATTGGCTCTGTTGCACCTACTTCTTACTCGGACGTCCTTGCTGCAGTACGATGCATGGAGCGCGTCACCAGGAGAGAGTCCAGCCTAAAGCGGCCTTTCACATCAGCACCAGCCAGAGCACCACAAGAAAAAAGTTGCAAAAAGATCTCACATGCACCAACCACCCAGAGCATCTCCGCAGGCACTGCCTATCTGTCAATATTGTGGCAAGCGAGGCCATATTGAGAACGAGTGTAGACGCAAAATGGGATTATGTTTAATTTGCGGATCCAACCAACATTTAGCCAAGGAATGCCCTGAGCGTCGAGAGGAAGCAACAATGGTAAATCGACAAGCTTTACCAGCACCGAGGCCAACCTATCCAGCATTGGAAGCACCACAGACGGGAGTTGAAGGAGTCATACCACCAGCTCCAGGAGGGTATCAGCCGATGCCACATTTGGCAACCCAGGCAGCACTTTTTCAGCAAGCCCAACAACAGCAGAGGATACCACCACAAAGACGCAGACATGCTTTTGCAATGACAATAGCGGACACGTAGACTCGAGGATTAGGGAATACACATAAGATTTAAGTTATTCATAGCTATCTATTCCTAGTAATGCCATAGCACGTGCCTGTTAATTCTTTTCCTTAGCCTTAAACCTAGTATTTTGAACTTGTTAGTACTTGACACCCAAGTTTTCCTAAGCTGTAGTTTTCCTTGCTCTAACCAGATTCCATTACTCTTGAATTTCTTCTCTCTCAATGTCTAGGGAAAAGTTTTTCCTTTCCTATGTGTTCTGCTTAAACCTCACCCTCGATCTTTCCTTGTTCATGATTCCTTACTCCTTGTGTCATGCTTCAACCAATATGTCTTGCAACCGCGTCATCTCTACTGTCGGTTATTTTCTTAATTGCGAGGACGCAATTCTTTTAAGGTGGGTAGATTGTAACAACCTATTTTTTTTAAATGAATTTCTGAATTTTCTGTGATATTTAATTAATTATTATAAATGTCCTCCAGGGATTAATATTTTTATGTATTAAATTAAGTATTAAAATATTATAAAAATTATATTTTTGGGTGTATAATTAATTATTGGTTGTTGTGTAATTTTTTTTGGAATTTCTTGGGCTCAAAAATTATTTTTAAATGACAAAAAATACTATTTTTAATTAAACCGAACTGAACCAGACCCAACCCAACCCGAACCAAACCATCTAAACCCAACCGACCAAAACCTTAACCTAACGGGTCTGGACCCGACCCGCCTACCCGCCAACCCGACCCGCCCCTAACCCAGATCCCAACCCCTCTCCCCCACGATCTCCCCCCCGCCTCGGCCAAACGCCCACGACCCCGCCTCCCCCGCTCGCGGCCGACCACCCCACGACTTCCTCGACTCCGCCGGCCCTCAACCCCACCCCGCTCCACTGCCTCTCCCCCTTCCCTCTCTTATTTAAACCCCCCCAAGCCGCCATCACCACCAGCATCCACCTCTACCGTCACCCTCCGATCACCGCCTCCCTGTCGACGATGAAGACGACGGCCACGATTCCTTCCCCCACCGCCGACGACGAGCCCCCGGCGACCCCAGCACCGCCGCCGTAGCACAGCAACCACCGCCGCCGTGCCACCCTGTCACGAAAAAAGTCAGCGAGGTATCCCGCTTCTAGCTTGCATAACTTCCTGTACGTAGATCCAATTTCTGTTCTGTCGAATCGTACGTGGAGACCTCGTGACCCTCTCAAAACTCGTGTAATTCGTTCAGGGTATCGTGTCCTGTGTCGGTCGCAAATTGCGACGCAAAAAGAAGAAAACCCCTCATTTCTGAAAATTCAGAAATTTATCCCGAACTCACAAGTTCACGACCGTTTTGCGTGCAACCTGTTAACTAATTCTGAAATTCACTTGAACAATAATTTAGACCGTATAACCAAGTTTTAAAATCCTATATTAGTTTAATTTATTTTGCTGTGTGTTGTGTTTTATTCGCGGGTGAAATCGACCAAAAACTTGGTCTTTAAAAACTCAATTTTCCCCGGAACTGGGTGTGCCCCGCTAAACGAGGCAACTTGGTCGTGTGCAAATTTTACCAAAAGGTGCGCATCGTCAATATGGACGTGTGAGATTTTGCAAAAGTTGATTTGGATGTGCGTGCACACCGGAATCAACGCGTATCCGTCGATAATGCCCCGTATCGGCCCTGTTCTGAAGCTCATTGTAACTTTGTGTGTGCTCGTCGTTTCGTAACAAAACTTATACCATCGGAATCGTAGCAATACGCTGGTCCTGTGACCCAAGTTTGGTTTGATTCTTAGAACATTGATAAAATCCCGTATCATGGGTCCCACGGCTCCACTTGACAGGCAATTTTGTGATCGGCTCATCGGAATTCAGTTCTGGACATTCTGTTGGGTTTGTATCATCGTTCTGAACTTGTAAACACTAAGTTTGACAAATTTGGAGAACTTTGTCTCTAGCACGCTTTTCGGTGCGAAGTGGGCCACATGTGGACCCCACTTTGACCAGAAACTGTCAATTTTGTCCTTGTGTCCAAATTGGACTTATGGGTAGTCAATCCTAACTATTTCATATCTTCTGGGAATGATGATATTATTTGTTTCAGCATCCGAAGGCGTCCCTGGAGATTCCACATACACCAGAGTAACTGAAGGTGTTCAAACCATAGGCAAGTGTACCTTGCCATATTTGCAGCATTTGTATTATATTATTCCCTTGAATTATTTGTGTGATGTACATATTCAACCTAGGACCGTGAGATGTTGCTTAATATCCCAATAATATTCGGGTGTCGACGCCGTACGCGGAGTCGTGTAACGTCACATAGAGTTGATATCGCGATCATATATATCTTCGTGCTTGCTTGATCAAGTACGTCATACCATATGACACTTGACACTATTCATGAGATAGAATCTTCCTAAGATATTCATGGTGATTCTGTATAGGCTACAGGATTCGTGACATAAATATTACATATACTTAGCTATCATTATGACACGCTGTATCAGTTAGAAGTCATGATCTTGCGTGACATGGACATGAGACGTCGTGGACATGAGATGTGTGATTACATTGGGTAGGAAGAGACACACATGCTACAGGTTGATTATATTATTACGATGCCATAGCCACACCAAGCTAGGCTCTTACATGATATCACTGCTACCGGCTCCCCGACACAGAGCTTGTAGTAGTCTCAGCCTGAGTTCTAGTGATGCTCTCATTTTGCATATCACTTAGCTGGTTACATAGTTTACCCTATTGATTCATTTATTATTATGCTGTATTTATTTGGCTTGAGTTATTCTTGTACCTTGCTATGTCCCCTGAGGACCTGGAATTCGGATTATGTCCCCAGGTTTAGCAGAGGAGATCTACCCCGAGGTGTACGAGACATGAGTAGACATTGGAGCAGTACCAGAACCAGAGGACGATGTGATCATCGAGAATTTTTCCTGAGTATCTGCTTTATCTATACTCAGTTATTTCTGTTGTTTCCTGTTTATTGAATTAATGTATCAAACTCATTATCAAATTTTTCTCCGAGATATATTTCATTGAGACTTGATGTTGCTTTATATTTCATATTAATTGTATTTATTTCTGTGGATGAGATTAGTATCATAGACCTTTATAGTTGTTTTACAGCTTAAGTACACCCTGATGGGTCCATTAAATTGGGTTTGTCCATTGGAGTGTGCTGCTGGCCATTGCCACGTGTCTAGTCCCTCGGTATTTTGGGACTGGGGCGTGACAAACGTAGACGTAAATAGGAAACCAACGAAAACTGTCTTCTGTGCGCCCTTGTGGCCATAACTCTTTATCGACTTGTTATTTTATAAAACCATCGATTCCGGCATTCATGTAGCACTAAAATCTATAGAATTCTACACACAAATCAAGGATTTGAGTCGGTTGACTTTTTGGTCAACGGATTACCTCGATTTGCGTGCCATGGATCCCAAATTCGTAAAGTTGACTTTCTTTGGACTGAAATTAGGGTTTAAATAATAAAATTATATTATAATATGATTAAAATACTATTTTAGTTATTTTATTCATAATTAAAATAGATTAAAATGGAGGAACCTATTCACCCACTTTTGTAACCTAACTTGTTTAATTTATGTGACGGGTAGATCGGACGACGCCTTGAGTTGCGACTTCATCCTTTTTCAGAGCAGGCAAGTATACCTTACCATTGTACTGTAATTTACATTCCATATGGTGCATGCATTTTATTTCTGTTATTTAGTTCATATATTTTAACTGCTATATAAACTGCGCGTCTAAGAATAACTTGAGTGCAACGATAGTGGCGTCGTATTTTGTCTTTATTATATATTATGCATATTAACCTAGTTTTACGAGACCATCCCATTATCATGAGGCATTCTTATGTTTCATTTGGCCATAACACATTTCTTACACGAGTTGTGAGTTTTATATAGATCACGGACTTACGTATTGACTGATCATCAGTACGTATAGGACGTATGATAGAAAATAATTGCTAATAGAGATATGTTAGAAGACTTGGCAGTTATTAGAGGTCTTATCATGTCATGGATACGGCATAAATAGAGCATGGGATGGGGAGAACAACAAGTAAGGCGTTTGGGCTCCTTTGTACTTTCCTTGTGTAACCCGCACACTCCGTCGGAGATGCGTGGTCAGATGACCCCAATATTATCTACAGGCGGCCTCTGACGTTCAAAAGTTGTCATGCTTTTTAGGCTCCTGATTCTCTGAGAGAATTATGCCAATCCTATTTTAGCCAGATAGCCCACTTGTTGGAAAGTTGTTCTCAAAGTGCATTCACATAGACGGTTAGGCGACCTTTGGATATTTATTTTCAGTATTTTATTGACATGCTTCTATGTATCTTGTTACGTCTCTCTGAGGACCTGGTCCCTTTTCAAATATAAACGATCATGACTATTCACAGAAGCATAGATCAGAACTTGCTATTTCATTCTCTATCGAGGAGGTCTTTCCTTCGAGCCTCCATGATCATTAGATGATGTACTTATTATATATTCTTTTATATTTTAGTTTGGTAGTGGATTTGTCTCCATCCAACTATTAGTTCTTCTCGACTAGTTCCTATTTGGTTCATTGACATATTTGATCATTTATTTCTGTATAATTTTTGTGGATAAGATTTAGTTATGCCCTGTGACTTGTTACAATTATATACCACTTGTGAATTATTGTTCATAATACAGCGTACGTATGTGTTATGATTTTCATATATTGGAGTCTCCATATACATACGGCTGGCATGCTTACATATTTCTAGTCCTGCGTATTTTGGGACTGGGACGTGACATATTTTTATGGTGGCCCATGTAGGTCGAGTTAGCCATTTCGGTTACGTAACTATACCGAGCGGGCCTGCACCTAGGATTAGAGTTTTTGACTATGACTTACCTTCCTTCGAATTCATTCTATTTAAATAATTGTATCATGCTTGATTCATTTACTTCCCTAATAGTTCCTTGAGTATAGC
Source organism: Iris macrosiphon (assembly GCA_036927795.1). NCBI lineage: Eukaryota > Viridiplantae > Streptophyta > Magnoliopsida > Asparagales > Iridaceae > Iris > Iris macrosiphon. The sequence continues at coordinate 9,990,628 of JAYESA010000016.1, read as the reverse complement.
CTTCTGCTAGAATATAGGAATCCTTGTTGTTAGGATGATAATTAGGGTAACATTCCTACTAAGAATATAACTAGAATATTGACACATCACTAAGTTTAGAATACCTAATGAACCCTAGCATCCCTTACCTGTAAATTAATTGATCATTATCCCTTGATATATTTAGGAATAACTTGAGAGTAGTATAGATACTACTAGGGTTAGTTAGAAATTTGACCATATTGTTTGACCCTAGTATTGAGGAACCAATAGAAATCCAAGGTTGAATATTAGGACTAAACCTAACTTTTATAGTGAGATAATATAAGAGGACTATAAATTTAGATTCTTGTCTTGATATTAGCATAGCCGTACCTTAGAAAACTAAGAGGAATGAACCGATACCTTAGTAAGAGCAAGGGTACCCCACCTTCAGCTTAGTAGATCCTCTAAAATCTATGATCATCATTGAGTCATACTTGAGTCTCCATGAGTCACCGACCCTGCCATCTCATCCAACTATCTATATACTTTCTTATCATGAGTTAATCCATCCGTCATAGATCAATCGTTATAGCTATTTACCCCAATTAAAACCCATTGAATGAATAGAACATTTCCCTTGATCATACCTCAAACACAGAGATTAGCATACCACATTTCCTTAGGAAACCATGATATTATCAAGAGTCTCTCTATTTAATTTCATATCTTGTTTCTTTGAAACTTTAACGCTCGCTATTTGTGCGACGACTACAATTTTTCTTCATCTTTCAATTCGCGCCACCTAAACCTTCTGATTATAGGCCAAGTGATTCCTTTTATGTTAGGATATATAGTTTACTAGGATTATAGTTGTTAATCTTGAATTTTAAAATTTTGTGCTTAGTAGTTAGAACTTGATAGTTTGAGTTGTTCATTTAGATTATGATTTTATGATTATACTTTAGTTTCAAATCACGTAATTTGTATCTATATCTCAATACAAGTTATATCTTCTTTCACTTGGGGGCCAGTAACTTCTCCATTCTTAATATTAATGCTTTTTGTTCTATAAACACTATGATTAAGATTTAAGATGACCATTACCTATGGAGTTTTATAATGCAATAGGATACCATAATAAGTACCAAGATCTTTTTCTCGTATGCCCCAACAAGAGTTTCTACTTTATCCCCACAACAGTTACAATATTAGTTGATTCTTGTAAGTTGGATAGTATGCCTCCTAACCTAGTATCACATAGTTCTTTTGACCCATTAATGAAGTGTAATTGAATGACACCAACTATATGCTTGCATAAGAAGATAGTGTTTATCCAGACTGTAGAACTTAGAGGCCCATACCCCCATTTGGTCGACTAGAGACTTAGACAAGAAGTTAGTATGGCAACTGTAGAGGCACAACACCGGACGAGTCTTCTCTTCGTGATGAACTTGAATTATTTTTTACCTTCCTTCATCATAATCCAGCGTACTTATATTTTCTGGACTACCTTGACTTATGCTGCTATTATAGCCTAGTTTTGCAAGCTTATTCTTTTATCGAGCTTGTTCATGACATATGTGTTATTGGAGATGCCTACTAATACATTGTCTAATTAGAATTAGTGTATTATGGTCTGATCAACCTTAGTGCACTTGGTTCGCCCTTCATATGACTATTTTACGTGGATTGAGATAAAGTTGACTTAGCTTATTAGACGAATATACTTGCCCTTTAGACATGTCCGAACATATTGTATCGGTTACATAACTGTATTGATATGAGCATGTGAATAGGAATTTATCAAAACAGGATCTCATCCGCAACTGCCCTGTCAACTCTCTTTTTGAATTCTTTAATCGCCTTGAACCCCGTACTTGTATTCTATCACCTTCTCCTTGAATTTTTTTATTTTTGTTTTTCGTCTTCCCCTATTTCGGAAAGACGAACACCCGTGCTTGGTATAAGTTTGATACACGGAGAGTAATAGATATACCCCATAGGCCAATAATATTACCTTGTGACTATCTTTTGTAATTAAGGGCATATCACATGTGATATATTTTGTGTTAAAATTTTTGAGGATATATTGAATAACACAATTAAATAATTTGAGGAAGTCTTTCTTAAAGGTATAGTCTTATGTGATAGATCGGTAAATTCTAAGTTGGGTAGGAGTTGCATTGTCAACTTGAGGTAAATTTTTTAGATTGTGATCAAGTAAGATATGATCAAGAGAATTAAGTCATTTTAATTTCGAGAATTTTTATAAGAATGATTATGATGATAAGGATTTAACTTTAAAGAGAAGAATGCCTTATGGAATAAATTTGAAAAATTTGATATATTGGACCAGATATTTATAATTTGAGCACATGATTTAAATTTTGAATATTGAAGGTTGAATCATCTATTTAAATTTTGAGAAAAAAATAGAACTCTAAACATGAACACTGATGGATTGAATTCAAAATTTTACAATTTGATGATTTGAATTAAAAGTTAAATTTTGATTGTTGGATCACCTATTTGAAATGTTGATGATAGAAATTGAATTTAAAATTTGAAGAGTACAAAATTCATAAGTTGTGAATAGGAATAAGATTTGATAGAATTGTTTATTATTTAAAATCTTAAGGAGATTATGATAGTTAGAAATTGTGATATAAAATTTGATATGGGTTATTTAAATCTTAAAGATGTTATATAGATTTAACTTAAATTTGGATGTTGATGATTTGAAAATCGAGAAGAGATTACGATATGTTGAATTTTGATTTAAACAGTGGGTATTTTAAATTTGAAGTGATTGCGATGGATTTGAATAGATTTTGTTCTTTAAATTTTTGGAAGAGATTGCGATAGACTTGCCTTATATACGAATGTGAAGGATTTAGCAAATTATTCCTTATTTTTAATTTTGAGGATAAAATTCTTGTAAGTTGGGTAGATTTTAAACCCCCTCACCCTAAATAGGTATTTTGTGTATATTTTATATTATTATATTTATTATAGATGTTGAATTTCTTTAGAGTATTCTCTTAGTTAATTAGAAAATAAATTTCTTGATATATTTACTTATATAAATATTTATTTAAAATTATTTTTAGGCTATTTTAGATTTTTTGGAAATTTTTCTAGAATTTTTGGTAATTAAAACCTAGGTAACGTAAATTTCTAGGACTTCCATGATGTACTATAAAACCATACTTGCGTGTTGTTACAACAAAATATTTATTTTAGACTTAAAATATTTAAATATATTTTTCTGTAATTTATTTAGAATTTTAAGGAATTTTTGGATTTTTGGAATTATTGAGGATTTATTTAGATATGTAAAATCTTAATATTAGATAGATGCTAATTTAGTGTTAATAATAATAATAAGATTATACATAAATTATTTGTATTATCTTTAATTCTATTTAGGATTATAAATTATTGAGATAAATTTAAACTATATTTTAAACTAATTCAAATCCTAAGCCTACTAGGAAAGCAACTTCATGCATATCCTATCCTTATTTAAACTGATCCTAATCATATCCAAATTAGCCAATCCTAATCGTATTCAATTAAGTATTATCCACCATTATAAATACCTATTAGACTTATGGAATAAACTCATCTTTCATATTTTTCTTCCCCAAACTCTTCTCCTTTTCGTCAAAAAACAGTCAAAATTTGTCATAAATTCAGCCTCATTTTCTAGTAGTTATGACGACTTAAAAAGACGATATCTCCTAGATCCGGACTCCAAACGCGTTCCAAATTTTTTTTGTTAGAACCATATCAAGGTTATTTTTCTGAATATATAAATTATTTTAATAATTTTTGAACCTATTTTTCCAGAAAATTCTAAAAGTGCCAGTTGTTTGAAATTAGACGTGTTTCAGTGTTTTCGAGATTTTGGGAGATCCCGAATCAGAATTATGAGCCGTTTAAATTTTCGAAAATCTGACATGATGAAATTCTATAAAATTATTTTTTCAGAATTTAACATGCAAGTTTAGTCTACTGTAAAATTAGTGCAACGCAGACGTAAATAGGAAACCACTGAAAACTATCATTAGTGCGCCCTTGTGGCCATAACTCTTTACCGACTTATGATTTTATAAAACCATCGATTCTAGCATTCATGTAGCACTGAAATCTATAGAATTATATACATAAATCAAGGATTTGAGTCGGTTGACTTTTTGGTCAATGAATTGCCTCGATTTGCGTGCCTTGGATCCCAAATCTGTAAAGTTGACTTTCTTTGGACTGAAATTAGGGTTTAAACAATAAAATTAGATTATAATAAGATTAAAAATACTATTTTAGGTTATTTTATTCAAAATTAAAATAGATTAAAATAGAGGAACATATTCACCCACTTTTGTAACATAAATTGTTTAATTTATGTGACGGGTAGATCGAACGACGCCTTGAGTTGCGACTTCATCCTTTTTCAGAGCAGACACGTATACCTTGCCATTGTAATATGATTTACATTCCATATGGCGTATGTATTTTATTTTTTTATTTAGTTTATATATTTTAATTGCTATATAAACTGCGCGTCCAAGAATAACTTGGGTGCAACGACGGTGGCGTCGTATTTTATCTTTATTATATATTATGCATGTTAACATAGTTTTAAGAGACCACCCTATTATCATGAGGCATTCTTATGTTTCATTTGGCTGTGACATATTTCTTACACGAGTTATGAGTCTCATATAGATCACAGACTTACGTATTGACTGATCATCAGTATGTATGGGACGTGCGATAGGAAATAACTGCTAATAGAGATATGTTAGAAGTCTTGGCAGATATTAGAGGTCTTATCGTGTCATGGATATGGCATAAATAGAGCATGGGACAGGGAGAACAACAAGTAAGGCATTTGGGCTCCTTTGCACTTTTCTTGTGTAATCTGCACGCTGTAGCGCCCCGTTCTCCCTGTGCGGAGAGCGCGGCTAAGAAACACAAGTCGGTATCGTTCGATCAGGATAGATTGAATTAAGAACTCGTCCTCGTTATGGATTTGTTTCTTCGGAATTGATTCCCATATTCAGTGGACCATGCCCCCAGGATCGACTTAGCGGCAGAGTCAGGAGGGACCTCTCCGCTGCTATCTTTTATTGCCTCGGTTTTCGATATCGCCTGTTGCTTTCGTGCTTTGAGTTGGTTTTGGAATTTGCTTGTTTTCCTTGAACGATTTCGATAAATTTCATTGTTTTTGTTCATTGAACTGCACTTCAATTTTGAGATTGGAAAGAGTGGAAGAAGTATTGATCGAGCTGTTCGTGATACAGGTGAACGAGCAGTAGGCGGCTTGCGAGCGGAGTCGTGAAGCGCCTCTTTCCTTCTCCCTTCCAACCATCTAAGTGAGTGGCTACCAACCCGATTAGCTAGCCCTGCTTCCATTCTTCACAACTAATAACTCTTTCATTCTGTTGCCCCGATCAAACGATACCAAGTAATAATAAAAGATACCAAGATAAAAGAGAGAATAGACTTGGGTAATACTGCTTGTCAATCAAACTTGTGAACTGTTATCTTATCGTATGCTAGCTTGTCGCAAATGTTCTATGAATTATTCTAAGTATGACACACACCTTGTATTGTGCATAATTGTTCAGGGAGGCTATGCAAAATGAATCATGCAATACTACTTATCGTGTACTCGTGTTCTTGCACTCGTGTTGCCTCAACTGCATAAATTGTTAACAACTTGTTAATCGTGTTCGATCATGGACAACTTGTGCATAAGGTATTGGTTCTGCGGACGGTCGCTGGGGCACTGGCACCGATCTGATCCGGACGGAACTCGTGTATAGTCATCTTGTACGGGACAAGATGGCTTGCAGCGCCTCGTGTACTATCGTTGCATGCTATCCTTGTCTCGGACTAGTCCATTATGGCAACCATGCCAGTGATCATCGTGTATATTTAAACCTGTTGCAAACTAACTTGTGTCTTCGTGGCAGGGAAGGCATGGTAAGTATTGTATAGGTAATTCAGACGGGCAGGTAAAATCCATCGAACGGTGGCAAGTTCATTTCAGTATCATATATATATATACTGTTGCTTGTAAATGAACTAAGGCAAGATAGAAACCCACAAAAATATGCATGCTTCATTAAAACAACGTATTGATTGGTATAGTTCGGTTAGCTCATCTTCACCAGTATGTTTCGACATACTGACCCTCGTTGAAACAGGTTCTCCGCACTAAGGCGAACCGAGCGAGGAGCCAAAGTCGTCTTCCTGATCCAGTCCAGCTGTTGGCGCATCCTGATTACGCCCCCTTGAAGCATTTTGAAGGAAGAAGCTTGCAACTTTATATACAATGCAGCTTCGTGGCAATGCCGTCCTCTAGTCCGGAGGTCTATATCATTTTGAAGTTTAGTAAAGGGATATAATGTACAGGACTGCTATCTCATTTTGTGTCAACACTTTTGTAAGCCCGTGCGGCATATTAGCTGACTCGTTCAGGAGTTTGTAATAGATGTTCATTATCAATAAAGAGAACTTTTCCATGTTTCAAATATGTGTTTTAATTTATCTGCGTACTCTGAATATGTGCTCGCTATGCAAATCATTAAAGCCTTGTGCGGGCGCAACCCCAGGCCCGTACGGCGGTCACGATTCGGGGGACGCCTCAACGATTCTACGGAATCGGGTCGTGACATAATGGTATCAGAGCACAGATTCAAGTTCCTTAGGCTCTCGCACTGGAAAAGTTCCTTTAACGATCAAATTCTTGTGCAAACTCTTGAAATCGCTAGGCCAAAATGAGATACGTTCATGCAATAAGTCCATAATACATTATGATCCTAATGTAATTTACCTTCTTTTGAAGAAATAACACCAGCGCAATCCACAGCGCAAGCACCGAACGAAACACAAGGCCAAGGAAGTAGTTCGGGCACTTCGGGAAGTTCAGAGAGCCAGCGAGCCGTGCCAAGCATCGATCCCGTCCAGCAAATATTGCGGATGTTGGAGGCAAACCAATAAAGGGACGAGGCTCGCTACGAACGGGCCGAGAAGCGGGCGGAGGAGAGTCAGCTCAAGTTTCAAGACAATATAGAAGCTCGATTCTCAGTCCAACAGAAGCAGGTAGATGTCCTGCAACGGATCATTCAGACTTTGGCTTCCAACCATTCCGCTGCAACAGCAACGACTCTGGTGGAACAGCCCGTGCTTGAAGTAGAGACGTCGCAAATTCCAAGGCCGAGGGTCGTGACTGCCTTCGACTTTGGCCACTTCAAGAAAGTCTGCAACACCCCATTCAACGGGACTGAGGACCCAGTCGTAGCTCTAGATTGGTTGGCCGAACTTGAAGATCACTTCGCTCTGCTAGAGGTCCCCGAAGAGAAGCGCGTCGCCTGCGCGCAACTACAGCTCTGCCTCAACGCGCACGATTGGTGGGCCGTACATCGACGATCTCTCCAATTTGATCACGGAGAGGAGGCGATCTCGTGGGCGACTTTTCATGCCGCGTTCGAAGAGGAGTTTGTACCCCCTCCAGTACAACGTCAAATGGAGAACGAGTTCATGCAACTGAGGCAAGGCAGCATGACAATTGAAGAGTACTCCGCCGAATTCAACCGACTCTCCAAATTCGCTAGGGCCTATTTACCTGATGTAGCGAGTCGAGCAAGAAGGTTTTAAGGTGGACTACGCCCTGCCATCCATGCGCACATAGCCGTTTATTAGTATCGTACAATGCATGAAGTCATGAATCACGCTCTATCTCTAGTACCACACTATTCTCACGTCTCTGCCGGCGCTGTGCATACCTACAATCACAAACGCCATAGCGACGAGAAAGGAAACACCGCTGCAAAGCGACCAGACAACGTCGGGCGGCAAAGAGGAAACCCAGGGCCATTGTGTAATTTCTGCAAAAAGCGTGGGCACACGGCCAACAATTGTCGCTTGAGACTTGGGTTATGCCTAGCGTGTGGACGATCAGGCCATGCCATTAATTCCTGTCCGAACCTTCCTGATCGTCGTCCCCAACGAAATGCTCCCTAATGGTAGGTTCTATTCCTAAGTTTTGGGACGAAACTTCCAATTGGTTGGGTAGGATGTAGCTCCCCGTTCTCCCGGTGCGGAGAGCGCGGCTAAGAAACACAAGTCGGTATCGTTCGATCGGGATAGATTGAATTAAGAACTCGTCCTCGTTATGGATTTGTTTCTTCGGAATCGATTCCCATATTCAGTGGACTGTGCCCCCGGGATCGACTTAGCGGCAGAGTCAGGAGGGACCTCTTTGCTGCTATCTTTTATTACCTCAGTTTTTAAATATCGCTTGTTGCTTTCGTGCTTTGAGTTGGTTTTAGGATTTGCTTGTTTTCCTTGAACGGTTTCGATGAGTTTCATTGTTTTCGTTCATTGAACTGCACTTCAATTTCGAGATTGGAAAGAGTAGAAGAAGTATTGATCGAGCTGTTCGTGATGCAGGTGAACGAGCAGTAGGCGGCTTGCGAGCGGAGTCGTAAAGCGCCTCTTTCCTTCTCCCTTCCAACCATCTAAGTGAGTGGTTACCAACCCGATTAGCTAGCCCTGCTTCCATTCTTCACAACTAATAACTCTTTCATTCTGTTGCCCCGATCAAACGATACCAAGTAATAATAAAAGATACCAAGATAAAAGAGAGAATAGACTTGGGTAATACTGCTTGTCAATCAAACTTGTGAACTGTTATCTTATCGTATGCTAGCTTGTCGTAAATGTTCTATGAATTATGCTAAGTATGACACACACCTTGTATTGTGCATAATTATTCAGGGAGGCTATGCAAAATGAATCATGCAATACTACTTATCGTGTACTTGTGTTCTTGCACTCGTGTTGCCTCAACTGCATAAATTGTTAACTTGTTAATCGTGTTCGATCATGGATAACTTGTGCACAAGGTATTGGTTCTGCGGACGGTCGCTGGGGCACTGGCACCGATCCGATCCGGGCGGAACTCGTGTATAGTCATCGTATACGGGACAAGATGGCTTACAGTGCCTCGTGTACTATCGTTGCATGCTATCCTTGTCTCGGACTGGTCCATTATGGCAACCATGCTAGTAATCATCGTGTATATTTAACCCTGTTGCAAACTAACTTGTGTCTTCGTGGCAGGGAAGGCATGGTAAGTATTGTGCAGGTAATTCAGACGGGCAGGTAAAACCACCGAATGGTGGCAAGTTCATTTCAGTATCATATATATATATACTGTTGCTTGTAAATAAACTAAGGCAAGATAGAAACCCACAAAAATATACATGCTTCATTAAAACAACGTGTTGATTGGTATAGTTCGGTTAGCTCGTCTTCACCAGTATGTTTCGACATACTGACCCTCGTTGAAATAGGTTCTCCGCACTAAGGCGAACCGAACGAGGAGCCAAAGTCGTCTTTCCGATCCAGTCCAGCTATTGGCGCATCCTGATCGTGCCCCCTTGAAGCATTTTGAAGGAAGAAGCTTGCAACTTTATATACAATGCAGCTTCGTGGCAAAGCCGTCCTCCAGCCCAGAGGTCTATATCATTTTGAAGTTTAGTAAAGGGATATAATGTACAGGACTGCTATCTCATTTTGAGTCAACACTTTTGTAAGCCTGTGCGGCATATTAGCTGCCTCGTTCAGGAGTTTGTAATAGATGTTCATTATCAATAAAGAGAACTTTTCCATGTTTCAAATATGTATTTCAATTTATCTGCGTACTCTGAATATGTGCTCACTATGCAAATCATTAAAGCCTTGTGCGGGCGCAACCCCAGGCCCGTACGGCGGTCACGATTCGGGGGACGCCTCAACGATTCTACGGAATCGGGTCGTGACACACGCTCCACCGGAGATGCGTGGTCAGATGACCCCTATATTATCTATAGGTGGCCTCTGACGTTCAAAAGACGTCTTGCTTTTTAGGCCCCTGATTCTCCGAGAGAATCATGCCAATCCCATTTTAGCCAGATAGCCCACGTGTTGGAAAGTTGTTCTCAAAGTGCATTCACATCGACGGTTAGGCGACCTTTGGATATTTATTTTCAGTACTTTATTGGCATGCTTCTATGTATCTTGTTACGTCTGAGGACCTAGTCCCTTTCCTAGTCCTGCGTATTTTGGGACTGGGACGTGACAACAGCACACAAATATGCCCAAAGTAAAACATACATATTTCTATGCCAAAGGGGTTCCCTTGTATACTCTTCACAGAGCACTGTTCTTCTTCACCAGTCAGCCATTTTGGTATACGTATTGTATCAAGTTTCAGTACTGAACTTAGTTGGACTCAAAATCAAGCACGACCAAAAATAAATATAAAATATGGTGCTATACACTATGAGCAAATTAGTTTTGTAAAACATATATTTTGGGAGCTCAAAACCTAGGAAAATAAAAGTGAACCCATAGACCCAAACTCAGGTCCATACAATTCTAACCAAGAAAATTAAGAATAATAAGTATTAAAGATGAAGGGGTGCTCGGTCCCAAAAATATGAGCTAGAAATAAACAAAAAATATTAAAAGCTAAAAGCATGCATAAATATATGGTTATTCTCTTGTGGAATATGTACTTGCCTACGGAGGGAGAGAGAAAACCTAAGAGAGAGAAATGGAAAAGAAATAATGAGCATAGAGAGAGAAATGGGAATATATAGGTTTATGTTTGAGATGTGGACCGTTGGATTACTCAAACCCATCCAAGCCACGCATGCCACCAACCCAACCAACCCCACTCCCTCCACAACTCTCGGGTCCGGTCTAAAAAATGGCTGGGCTAGCAAACAATATGCGCCAAAGTGCGCCAAGGGCAATATGCACCAAAGTGCACCGGAAAAGGGGGCTGACATCTCTACCCACCTTAAAAAAAATTTGTCCTTGAAATTCAAACTCAAGGCTAGCTAGAGATATCAAGACAAGCAACAAACTAACTGTAAGCAATCTACACATACAAATAACAACACAAATAATGAAGCAAAGCAATATCACCTCACACGAGTGCTTGCTGATCACAGAATAAAAGATACAAAGGCATACAAAGGGAATATACCTTATGAGTCAAATAGGTGCGGGTACCGAGATTGAATATTATCCTCGCTATCTAACATCGATTCCCCCAAGGAGTGATGGCCCCAAGCAACACGAACAAGATGGATAGTCCGGTTCTTGAGTGCCTTCTCTCTTTGATCCAGAATAGACACAGGCTATTCCTCGTAAGTTAAGTCGGTACCAACGACTAACTCAGAGTGATCGAGGACATGACTGGACATGACTCGGGTCTGGGACATACCTACGCAACTAAGACACATAGAATACATCATGTACTTTACGAAGTGAAGGCAGAAGGGCAAGACGATAAGCAACATCCCCTACCCTCTCGAGAATATTGAATGGTCCCACATATCGCGAACTAAGCTTCCTGCGAATCCCGAATCTAATGACTCCACGGGTAAATTTTTTTTGCAAAAATACGTGGTCGCCGAAAGAAAACTCTAACGGCCTACGATATTGATCTGCCCAATGACGATGATGATCTTGTGCAACCCAAAGTTGCTCGCTGATCTGATTAACTACTTAAATTGTTTGAGTGATCATTTCAGGCCCCAACATCTTTCGTTCACCAATGTCATCCCCTGTCAAGGGTGATCTATATTTATTTTTGTACAATGCCTCGAAAGGAGCCATCTGTATGCTGGCCTGATAGCTGTTGTTGTATGAGAATTCTACTAAGCGAAGATGATCCTTCCAAGACCCACCAAAGTCTAAGGTACAACTCATAACATATCTTCCAAAGTCTGGACCATCCTCTCTAATTTCCCATATGTCTAGGGATGATATACAGTACTGAATCTCAACTTTGTACCTAAACGCTCGTACAATCTTTTCTAGAAATGAGATATAAATTGAGTATCATGATCTGACACTATACTCGTTGGGACTCTGTTCTACCTCACTATCTGTCGCATGTACATTTATGCTAACTGCTCTGTGGACTGCCCTATTCGGAAGGAAAAAAAATATGCCACTTTTGTGAGTCGATCTACTTTCACCCAAACTGCATCATGTCCAGTAGGGGATCTAGGTAAACCTGTCACAAAGTTCATCGTAATGTGTTCCCACTTTTACTCTGGAATAGGTAGGAATTGTAACAATTCTGCTGGTCTCTGTTGTTCTTCCTTCACTTGTTGACATACGAGACATCGTGAAATGAACCATGCTCTCTTTTTTCATTCTGTTCCACTAGAAATATTGCTTGATATCATGGTACATCTTCGTGCCTTTGGGATGAATCGAATACTGAAAACTGTGTGCACGGTCATCACTTCTTGTCGGATATCTCTACTTGGAATACAAAGACGGTTTTCAAATCTGAGTGTTACATCTTTGTGAATTCTTAATTCCTTCATAAGACCTGACTTATATTCTGTCCTAAGCTTCTGAATATGAACGTCTTTTATCTGAGCTGACTTGATCCTCTCCACCAAAGTTGACGGTATATGAAGACCTTCTAGATTGTGCTTCTGAGTTGTTAAGATGAATGTGTTGCCCCTCCTACTTAGAGCATCTGCCACCATATTTGCCTTGCTTGGATGGTACTAAAGTGCCATATCATAATCACCAAATAACTCTAGTCACCTTCACTGTCTCATGTTCAAGTTATTTTGAGTGAATATATACTTCAAACTCTTATGATCTGTAAATATCTCCATCTGATTGCCATATTGTCATGCCCCAGTCCCAAAATACCGAGGGACTAGACACGTGGCAATGGCTAGCAACACACACCGATAGGCAAACCCAATTTAATGGACCCATCAGGGTGTACTTAAGCTGTAAAACAATAGTAAGGGGATATGGTACTAATCTCATCCACAGAAATAAATACAATCAATAAGAAATATAAAGCAACATCAAGTCTCAATAAAGTATCTCGGGGAACAACCCGATAATATGTCTGATACAGCAGTCAATAGACAAGAAATAAAGAGTATAACACAGCAAAGACAAAGTATAAAATAAGCAGATACTCAGGAGAAATCCTCAGCGATCACCTCGTCCTTTGGTACTGGTACTGCTCAAATATCTGCTCCTATCCCGTACACCTCGGGGTAGATCTCCTCTGCTAAACCTGGGGACATAATCCGGATTCCAGGTACTCAGGGGACATAGCAAGGTACAAGAATAACTCAAACCAAATAAATGCAGTACAATAATAAATGAATATGGTAAACTATATAACCAGCTAAGTGATATACAATATGAGAGCATCACTAGAACTCAGGTTGAGACTACTACAAGATCTATGTCGGGGAGCCGGTAGCAGTGATATCATGTCGGAGCCTAGCTCGGCGTGGCTACGGTACCGTTATAATATAAGCAACCTGTAGCCTGTGTGTCTCTCTCCACCCAATGTAATCACACGTCTCATGTCCACGACACGCAAGATCATATCTAATGCAGCAAGTCATAATGATATCAATGCATATGTATAAAGTATATGTAATATCTATGTCACGAATCCTGCTCTGGTATCAGTGGGATCTGCAGGTACTCCTCCGATTGCTAAAATAAACATTACCATCATGTTCAAAAGATATCAAATAGCTAGAATTGCCTGTCCATAAGTCCAATTTGGACACAGAGGCAAAAGTGACAGTTTTTGGTCAAAGCGGGGTCCACATGTGCACCGCTTCGCACCAAAAATGTGCCAGAGACAAAGTTCTCCAAATTCGTTAAACTTAGTGTCTACAAGTCCAGAACGACGATACGAACCCAATGGAATATCCAGAACTGGATTCTGATGAGCCGATCACAAAATTGCCCGTCATGTGGAGCCGTGGGGCCCACGATATGGGATTTTGTCAACGTTCTCAAAATTGAACCAAACTTGGGTCACAGGACTAGCGTATCGCTACGAGTCTGATGGCACAAGTTTCGTTTCGAAATGACGAGCATACACGAAGTTACGAGTTTCAGAACAGGACTGATACGGGATATTGTCGACGGATACGCGTTGATTTCGGTGTGTACGCACATCCAAATCAAATTCTACAAAATCTCACACGTTCGTATTGACAGTGTGCACCTTTCGGTGAAGTTCGTACATCACCAAGTTGCCTCATTTAGCAGGGCGCACCCAGTTCTGGAAAAATCAGGGTTTTATAAAGACCAAGATTTTGGTCATTTTTACCCTCGAATAAATTGCAATCAACAACACAATAAAATAAACTAAAATAGGGTTTTAATATACAGTCTAAATAATTATTCAGGTAGATTTTAGAAATAATTAACAGGTTGTGCGTAAAATGGTCGTGAACCGGAGAGTTCGGGACAAATTCTGAATTTTCAGAAATACGGATTAATTTTTCTGATTTTGCGTCGCGATTTATGATCGCCACAGGACGCAATACCCCGAATGAGTTGCACGGGGTTCGAGAGGGTCACGCAAGGTACGCGCACGATTCGACAGAATGGAAAATGAGGCGGAGAGGAGAGAGAAACACTCACCTGAACAGGGGTAGGTATCGATTGAGAAATACTTTTTTGCGATGGCGCGACGCGGCTACGGCGGTGCTGTGGCAGGGGAACTCGGCGGCGGCGGATCTCTGGATGTCGGTTGTGGGTCTCCGGGGAAGCTCGGGAGGCGGCCGGAGTTCAGTGGAGGTGGTGTCGGGGTGCGGTGAAGAGGAGTGGTGAGGACGGGTTTATATAGGGGGTTCTCGGCCGTTGATGAGAGGTGGAGAGACGGCGGCGGCGGCGGTTACATGGAGGTGGAGAGGCGCGGGGAGGCAGAGAGGCGGAGGCATTGGGGGAGAAGAAGGGGCGGCCGGCGGGATCGGAGGAAAATTTGGGGGTTACTGTGCATATGGCTAACGGGTCGGGTTCGGGTCGGGTTTGGGTTTTGGGCCCGGATCCGACCCAATAAGGATTGGGTTCAGCTGGGTTCGGTTCAACAGGGTTTGGGTTGGTCCGGTTCAGGGTTAAACCGGTTGGTTCAACCCGGTTTATTTTGTGTTAATTATGACATTAATTTTTAGGTCTTTAAAAATAGTTCTGGGGTCCAATAAATTCCAAAAAAATTATCCTATGTCTAATATTTTATTTTACACCCAAAAATATTATTTTTATAATATTTTAATATTTAATAAAATCACAAAAATTATTTAATACTAAAAAATATTTATTTTAATTAGTTAAAAATCTCATAAAAATTCCAGAAAATTTATTTTTAAATTTTGAAAAAATTTGGGGGTTTACAATCTACAACCCCTAAGAGGATTGCATCCTCGCAATTAAAGAATAACGGAACATAACCGGTCAGAAGAGATAACACGGTTGCAAGACGTGTTTGAAGTACGATACAAACAAAGAATCATGATCAAGGAGAAATCGAAGGATGATGGTTAATCAAAACACATAGGGAAGGAATAAAGTATTTTCCTAGACAATGAAAGTTAGGTAATTCAAGAGTAAAGAAATTTGGATAGAGCAAGAAAACTACTGCTTAGGAAAACCAGGTTATCAATTATTAACAAATTTAAAATTACTAGGTTTAAGGCTAAGGTCATGAACTAACAGGCACGTGCTAAGCAATACTAGAAATAGACATCTATGAATAACTTACGTGCATTTGCTACTCCATGAGTCTACGCGTCCTCCAAGGTCATCGCAAAAGCTTGTCCGCGTCCTTGTGGTGGATTCCTCTGCTGCTGTTGGGCCTGCTGGAAGAGTACTGCCTGGGGTGCCAAGGGTGGCCTCGGTTGATACCCTTATGGAGCTGGTAGTATGACTCCTTCAACTCCCGTCTGTGGTGGTCCAAATGCTGGATAGACTGGCCTCGGTGCTGGTAAAGCTTGTTGGTTTACCATTGGTGCTTCTCCTTGATGCATCGTGCAACCTCTGGCTAAATGTTGGCTGGATCCACAAATCAAGCACAGTCCCAACTTGCGTCTGCACTCCCTCTCAATATGGACTATCTTGCCACAGTAGTGACAAGTAGGAAGGAATAAGGCTCTTGGTGCTGCTATCGGTGGTGGATTTCTCTGGGGTCGCTTTGCAGCTCTTTTCTGCTGTACTCGATCTTGTGCTAATGCGTGCGACCGCTTTTGGCTGGACTCTCTCCTAGTGATGCACTCCATGGGTCATGCTGCAACAAGAACGTTCGTGTCTAAAGTAGTTGCAACAGAGCTGATTAACTTCTGTAGCTCAGAGCTAAGTCCGTCAAAGAACTTCTTTGCTTGGCTTTGCTGGGCTTCTTGATGAACCTTCTGTTGGGCTTGCATCATCACGTAGATTATTTAAAATATTTGTTGTCCGTCCATAGCCTGCCCTTGTGGAAAAACAGGCATCACTGGAGTAAACTTCGGTGGTGGTGGAATGTCATCTTGCTGGATTCTCGAGGCATTCTGATTTGCTTGACTACTTTGTTGTGCTGATTGACCTCCACCAACTGGTATCACTTTATCTTCGTGGGTAACCACAACACCTTGTGGTGTTCCTGCAGGAGTCTCATCGCTTGCTGGTGGATCCATTATTCTGCATCAAAAATAAACTATAAGAGGCGCACAGAGGAATCAAGACAGGATGCAAGTCAAGAAATTCAAATCCGATCGAGAACGATTCAATCAAGTGGATGAGATCTGTAAACTCCCTCGACCAGAATTTAGTAATTTAGGATTAGTTTTGATTAATTAGATTTATAACAATTTTTTAATTTTATTTATTAAATATTGATTGTGCATCTGTTCATTACACAATTGATTAGGGCATCACACTAGCTGTTAACCCTAAACAAATTTCACATACCTGCCCTAGACTTGTTAGACTACATTTCTGTATTTTTAGCAACTTCCAGAAACCTTGTTTGGTGCTTCATTTTATTTATTTCCGATTTAAATTTCTGCTCTTTACCCACCTCTGTACCCTAGTGATTTGAGGACCAATAGACACCTGTTTTGCCCAACCAAAAAATACGATAATATTCTACTCTAATTGTATTACAATTATCGTATTGACACCGTAAAAAGATTATGACCCTAACAGCCTCAAAATAAATAGTAAACACCGTGCGCAGTATTTATTAAATAATAAATACGATGACCGTATCACCTGCAGAATCAGACCCTGCCCCAGCCCAGACTCACCCCACACTGTCCAAAATATTTTCCCCAGCTATTTCCCTCATTTTTGTACAATTCAGAATTACGGGAAATCAGTATCTAAAATTTGGTAAATTGCGAAATTACGCAAAATATAAATTTTATGCATTTTTGCAATTATTGAAAAGTTAGGGGTTTATATGCAAAATTGCATGCTAGGTGGCCAAATCCTATTGGCTAGACCATAGGTGAGTGGGACCCAACCATAACTTCCAGAAAAATCTGCTGGAAATATCCCAAAAATCCAGATTTACCAAAATACCCTCAAACTTCACCTTATTTACAAAATTGCCATTGGCCCTAAACCTATATAAACCCGACCCCCCCCACTCTTCAAACCCTCACAGCCGCCGTCTCCGACCACCGTCTCCGGCCAAACCCTGCCCAACCCTTCGCCACCCTCCCCTCTTCCCTCCGGCCAAGCCCCGCCGCCTGAGCCACCCTGCTCCGCCGGCCACAGCCTCCACAAACACCCCACTCCCTCACTGCTACCCACAGCCACCACCACCCGAGCCACCTCCCCCGCCGCCTCCGGCCACCGTGCACCGCTACCACCACCCCCACTCGACTCGCCCCGACCTCCCCTACCTACCACCACCACCTCACCCCCCCACGACACCGCCTCCGGCCGCCCTAGCCCCCGCAGTGCCGTCGACCACCCCCAACCCTAACCTGCCACCTTCATCCCCGACGCTTCTAGCCACCACCATAGCCACCGTAGACCCCCGCCACCACCGCCAACCTCACCGCCACTCCTCCCTCCACAGTTCCCCCACCCTGCACCGTCGTCCCCTCCGCCGCAGCCGCCGCCACCACCTGCACAAGCTGCTGCTGCTGCAGTTGCTGCTAACAGCTACTACTGCTGTTGCTGCTCCTCCGGCCGCATCCGGCCAGCTCCGCCGCCGTCCACCCGCCGTCGACGACCCCTAGGGCCCACCTGTCAGTAGGTATATTCCTAATACCTAATATATATATTTATATATATATTTGTATATGTATATGTATATGTATATATATGTATATATATATATGTATAATTAAATGTATATATGTGTATTTATATGTATATATTATTCTATAATATATAAAGCTATTATACAGTATAATGATACTGTATATACTAGTATTATACATATAATAAATATATGTATATATACCTATCATTATATACATATATGTATATATGTATATGTATATGTATATTTACTATATACTATTATGTAATTACATATATATATATATCTATAGTATATATATATATGTACATATATTTATAATATGTATACTATATGTTATATGTTATATATATATAACATATTTGTATACTCTGCATTTTCCTTTTATTTATTTTTTCTGCATTTAATCTTCTGCACCTATTATATATATATATATATATATATATCTATATATATATATATTATCTATATATGTATATATTAATATCCAGCTGGATAATACAGCTTATTATAGATATGTAAATTTATATTTTTGCAATGTCATTATATTATTTATACTATATATAATATATTGTACTGGATAATACAGTACCTATATATATGTATTCCTGCATTGTCTTTTATTCCTTATATATTTATATATATAAATATCTATATACGTATTTAAATTCTGCCCTGTCATTTCAATTTACATCAGTGGATATACCCTGAATATTACTATTTATTATTATATATATATCTCAGTGGATATACCCTGACTACTATATTATTATATTATATAAATCAGAGGATACACCCTGATAAATACCATATTATCTATAGCAGTGGATATACCCTGCTACTATATATTTATGCCTGCTTTTATCTGTTCTTTATATACTATATATACTGTTATATCTATATATATACCTACTATATATATATCTATATTATATATGTGTATATATATATGCTTTATATTACAGCTATGATATTCACGAACCTATCTGTTTTAACAGAAACCAACTTCATCACAGCCAGTGACCCCCTGTCACCAACACCTTCACAACTGACTGTAAAATCAGGGTTTCAACACTATCAGGGAGTAGGCAAGTATACCTTGCCAAGTTATTGTTTAAATTAAAATTATTGATATCTACTTTGCTCTGAAATTCATATACCATGATCACCTGAGACTGCCTTGGGTACAGTCAACTGTTATGTTGACATGATATTACAGACTCACCAACAGCTGAGAGAATATCCTAATATATTCTCCTAGACCCTATCACGAAAACACGCAACATGGTTGTATTTACATATATAGATGTGAGCTGCGTATTTGATTAGCTACCAGTACGTGTGACCCGCATCACGGATTAGAATAACTCAGGAAATGTACGACTTGACATTTAGTTTCATGGGGATGGGAAAGATAACTAGTGGACGTATGGGACACCCCCTCCAATAATGTTTTATACCTTCGTATCAGAGATGGTCGATTGCAGAGTTCCCTGAGTCGGGGGCATACGACACCTATACTAGCCAGTCGCCACGATTGGTGAATTACGTCAGCGTATGTCTAGCCACACATTCCCATGCGTACTACTGGATCTTTACTTGCATTTTCACTTAGTATGGTTAGCACCCTGTATTTATTTTCTTTATTCAGTATTTACATACATGGCATGTCATTTCCTGTATCTTGTTACGTCCCACTGAGGACCTGGTTCCCTGCCAGATCTAGACGAGGCTTTCTACCCCACAGTGTACGGGCCTGATCAGGAGGCCAGATGTGCTACCGAGGAGGAGCTCGAGGAGACACCCTCAGAGTAGGCTTGACCCTAGATGCTGCTACCTGGAGATGGAGATGTTTTGCTCAGATAAACGCTACTTAGTCTATCTGATTTTTCTGCGCTATTATCAGTTTTTGTAGTAGGCTTGTATTCTCACCAGTTGTGTACTGTATCAGACTCAGATTATATATATTCAGCACTTGCTTTTCTGACATTTTCCTGTGGATGAGATAGATTTGACTGTGTTATATTTGTAGTATTTTAGGACAGCGTAGCACGTTTCTTTGGGTCCATTCAAAATGGATTAAGCCCTTAGTGACGTGTCAGCTGGCCAGTGACACGTGGCCTAGTTTCTGACATTTTGGAACTGGGGCGTGACATGGTTTTAGTGGTGGCCCATGCAGGTCTAGTTTTATTTGCTAGTGGTGTGATGACATGCCCAGCAATGCCTGCAATAGGATAGGAATATTAGGTCTCATCCACACTGACACCATCTTTAAAATTTCTATAATTGCATCTTGCTTGATTATCATTATTTATCTCCTTTGTGTTTTCTAATTATCCTATTTTCCTCAGAAATATGGACATACCCGGGAAACTTACGAATAATGGGGCTGACCAAGCAACAGACCCTTCGCCAAGTGCCCAAGGAACTCCGTCCAATCACCAGAATTCTGGCCAGGAGACGACACCAATACCACAGGCAGAGACACCTTTGTCTCCACCTCCAGCCTTGCCTATCCTGATGCCACAACTTGAGGGTCAACCTCAAATGTTGCAGTTTCTCCAGACAATGTTGCAGAACCAGTGGCAACAAACTGAGGCCCTGAGACAGTCTCAGTGGCAGCAAACTGAAGCTCTGCGACAAACGTTAATGACGGCTTTGGAGAGAACTACTACTCCGACACCAGTACCTGTCCAACCAGCGGGCACAGTTCGGGGCTTCCGTCAAATGAGCCCGAGAGATTTCAAAGGCAACGAGACTCCTGAAGAGATCTCTGATTGGATCTCCAACACCGAAATGCTGCTAGAAGGATCGCAACTCACTCCCGACCTATGGATGACCGCTGTGAGGGGCCAACTTCTTGGCAACGCCCATCACTGGTGGGAATCCATAGAGCGCAGCGTCGAAAAAGACCAAACTTGGCAACAATTCTAGGAGCATTTCAACGCCAAGTACTTTCCAACGACAGTCCAGAATGCCCTATACTCCCAGTTCCTGCACCTGGAGCAGGGAAACATGACGGTAGATGCCTACGACGCGGAGTTTAGCAGACTAAGTCGTTTCGGTGCTGATCTGATTCTGAACGAGCTGAAGAAGGCTAAAAGATTCCACCATGGCCTTAACTACGAGCTCCAGAGGTACACAACAACGCAGTCGAGAATCTCCTACAACGAGGTTGTTACAGAAGCCAGGGAGCAAGAAGCCATTGGCCGAGGAGCCAGACGCTCAAATCCAACCTTCCCGGCCAAGAATTAGCACGGAGCAGGAGGACCTATACGTCGTCCTCAATATCAGACGCAGCAGACGACGGGGCCTTACCAGAAGAAGGAGCTCCCTACTTGTCACTTTTGTGGTAAGAAGGGGCATTTTGCCAATGACTGCAGAAAGAAGCTGGGATTATGCCTGTTATGTGGAGCTAAAAATCATATGGCCAAAGACTGCCCACAACGCAGAGATGCAGCACCACAGCAAGGGCAGAAGCCAGGAGCCCAAGCTCAGAAAATGCTTCCCTCCACATCAGGAGGATATCAGAGAGGAGCACCTCTGCCTACTCAGGAGGCCCAGTTCAAGGCCAGACAACAAACCGGAGGACAAAGGCACGGACAAGCCTTTGCGTTAGCTGCCGTTGCAGAAGAGCCTGAAGGGGAAACTATAACAGGTACCATTTTAGTTGCATCATTACCTGCAACTGTATTATTCGATTCTGGGGCTACTTTGTCTTTCATATCTAGTAGTTTCGTAGCCATGCACAAGCTATCCACTTCCCCGCTACCCAAGTGTTGGAAAATACTTACTGGAGGAGGTATTGTTCCAGTTACCAACATTATCGAAACCTGTCCGGTAGTTGTTTGTAGTAGAGGACTAAGAGCGTGATTTTTGGTACTTCCAATGCCAAATTTCGACGTTGTCTTAGGCATGGACTGGCTAATCCAGAACAATGCTATCCTAGACTGCCGAAGGGGTAGTGTTATCTTTAGACCCCCAGATCACCCAGAGTTCGAATATATCCGAGGAACCATTGAGCAAGGAGTAGGCCAGACTCCTAGAGCTTACATGGTGATGGAGACAGCACTTCCCTCAATTATAGCAGAGTTCGAGGACGTATTTCCAGAAGAATTGCCAGGCCTACCGCCTGACAGAGAAGTGGAGTTCATTATTGAGCTGATACCCGAAGCTGCACCAGTATCCTCCAATGTATACCGACTGGCGAAGAAGGAGCTTGACGAGCTGAAGCTTCAACTGGAGGAACTATAGATCAAGGGATTTGTTCGTCCTAGTGCATCACCCTGGGGAGCACCAGTGTTGTTTGTACCAAAGAAGGACGGAACATATCGCATGTGCATTGATTACAGAGCCCTCAACGCTCTGACAATAAAAAACAAGTACCCCTTGCCGAGAATTGACGACCTGTTCGATCAACTAACAGGAGCCGTGGTATTCTCAAAGATAGACTTGAGATCAGGTTATCATCAGGTCAAGGTACGGAGGGAAGATATTCCAAAGACAGCATTCAGGACTCGTTATGGTCATTACGAGTTCCTGGTGATGCCTTTTGGACTAACTAATGCACCTGCCGTATTCATGTACCTGATGAACAGAGTCTTCCACCAATATCTGGACCAGTTCGTGGTAGTCTTCATCGACGACATTCTGGTGTATTCAAAGAGCCACGAGGAGCATGAAGAGCACTTAAGGTTGGTATTAGAGACGCTGAGACGGGAGAGCCTTTATGCTAAGATTTACATCTTACTTCTGGCGAAGTATGCAAGAAATTCTTGGTACCCGCCTCAAGTTCAGCACCTCGTATCACCCACAAACAGATGGCCAATCAGAACGCACCATCCAGACACTTGAAGATATGCTGAGAGCCTGCATGCTTGATTTCAGCGGATCATGGGAAGATCACTTACATCTGGTGGAATTTTTCTACAACAACAGCTATCAAGCGAGCGTCCAAATGGCTCCCTTTGAAGTTTTGTATGGAAGGAAATGCCGTTCCCCAGTATGCTGGAGTGATGTTGGCGAGAGACAGATTCTGGGGCCAGAACTGATTATTCGTACGGTGGAGAAAGTAAAGAAGATCCAGGGACACCTACGAGCTGCACAAAACAGGCAGAAGCACTGGGCCAACATTCACCGACGACCTCTAGAGTTCCAAGTAGGGGAGCATGTGTTCTTAAAGATCTCACCCACTAGAGGAACTATCAGATTTGGAGGAAGAGGGAAGCTAAGTCCAAGGTACATTGGACCCTTCGATGTGCTAGATCGCGTCGGAGAAGTTGCTTACAGGCTAGCTCTACCTCAGACCTTGGAAGGAGTACATGACGTCTTCCACGTATCTCAGCTGAGGAGGTACATTCCAGACCCGAGTCATATGCTAGACTACTCAGAGATCACCATCGGGCCGAGCTTATCGTACCAGGAGGAGCCTGTAGAGATCCTGGACCGTAGCGAGAAAGTGCTGCGAGGTCAGACTATTCCTCTTGTTCGTATCGCATGGAGACATCATGCACCAGGTGAATCTACCTGGGAACGGGAAGAGGATATTCGACAGCGTTATCCTCACCTATTTCCAAACCAGGGTATGTCCAATATTTCAAATTAAAATTTTTTTTTTTATTATCTTATGTCCTTAATTAATTTTTCTTTCTCATTATATGGTTGTTTTTATTTCGAGGATGAAATATTCTAAGGAGGGTAGATTGTAAACTCCTTCGACCAGAATTTAGTAATTTAGGATTAGTTTTGATTAATTAGATTTATGACAATTTTTTTAATTTTATTTATTAAATATTGATTGTGCATCTGTTCATTACACAATTGATTAGGGCATCACACTAGCTGTTAACCCTAAACAAATTTCACATACCTGCCCTAGACTTGTTAGACTACATTTCTGTATTTTTAGCAACTTCCAGAAACCTTGTTTGGTGCTTTATTTTATTTATTTCCTATTTAAATTTCTGCTCTTTACCCACCTCTGTACCCTAGTGATTTGAGGACCAATAGACACCTGTTTTGCCCAACCAAAAATACGATAATATTCTACTCTAATTGTATTACAATTATCGTATTGACACCGTAGAAAGATTATGACCCTAACAGCCTCAAAATAAATAGTAAACACCGTGCGCAGTATTTATTAAATAATAAATACGATGACCGTATCACCTGCAGAATCAGACCCTGCCCCTGCCCAGACTCACCCCACACTGTCCAAAATATTTTCTCCAGCTATTTCCCTCATTTTTGTACAATTCAGAATTACGGGAAATCAGTATCTGAAATTTGGTAAATTACGAAATTACGCAAAATATAAATTTTATGCATTTTTGCAATTATTGAAAAGTTAGGGGTTTATATGCAAAATTGCATGCTAGGTGGCCAAATCCTATTGGCTAGACCATAGGTGAGTGGGACCCAACCATAACTTCCAGAAAAATCTGCTGGAAATATCCCAAAAATCCAGATTTACCAAAATACCCTCAAACTTTACCTTATTTACAAAATTGCCATTGGCCCTAAACCTATATAAACCCGACCCCCCCCCACTCTTCAAACCCTCACAGCCGCCGTCTCCGACCACCGTCTCCGGCCAAACCCTGCCCAACCCTTCGCCACCCTCCCCTCTTCCCTCCGGCCAAGCCCCGCCGCCTGAGCCACCCTGCTCCGCCGGCCACAGCCTCCACAAACACCCCACTCCCTCACTGCTACCCACAGCCACCACCACCCGAACCACCTCCCCCGCCGCCTCCGGCCACCGTGCACCACCACCACCACCCCCACTCGACTCGCCCCGACCTCCCCTACCTACCACCACCACCTCACCCCCCCACGACACCGCCTCCGGCCGCCCTAGCCCCCGCAGTGCCGTCGACCACCCCCAACCCTAACCTGCCACCTTCATCCCCGACGCTTCTAGCCACCACCATAGCCACCGTAGACCCCCGCCACCACCGCCAACCTCACCGCCACTCCTCCCTCCACAGTTCCCCCACCCTGCACCGCCGTCCCCTCCGCCGCAGCCGCCGCCACCACCTGCACAAGCTGCTGCTGCTGCAGTTGCTGCTAACAGCTACTACTGCTGTTGCTGCTCCTCCGGCCGCATCCGGCCAGCTCCGCCGCCGTCCACCCGCCGTCGACGACCCCTAGGGCCCACCTGTCAGTAGGTATATTCCTAATACCTAATATATATGTATTTATATATATATTTGTATATGTATATGTATATGTATATGTATATATATGTATATATATATGTATATATATATGTATAATTAAATGTATATATGTGTATTTATATGTATATATTATTCTATAATATATAAATATAATATATAAAGCTATTATACAGTATAATAATACTGTATATACTAGTATTATACATATAATAAATATATGTATATATACCTATCATTATATACATATATGTATATATGTATATGTATATGTATATGTATATTTACTATATACTATTATGTAATTACATATATATATATATATATCTATAGTATATATATATATGTACATATATTTATAATATGTATACTATATGTTATATGTTATATATATATAACATATTTGTATACTCTGCATTTTCCTTTTATTTATTTTTTCTGCATTTAATCTTCTGCACCTATTATATATATATATATCTATATATATATATATTATCTATATATGTATATATTAATATCCAGCTAGATAATACTGCTTATTATAGATATGTAAATTTACATTTTTGCAATGTCATTATATTATTTATACTATATATAATATATTGTACTGGATAATACAGTACCTATATATATGTATTCCTGCATTGTCTTTTATTCCTTATATATTTATATATATAAATATCTATATACGTATTTAAATTCTGCCCTGTCATTTCAATTTACATCAGTGGATATACCCTGAATATTACTATTTATTATTATATATATATCTCAGTGGATATACCCTGACTACTATATTATTATATTATATAAATCAGAGGATACACCCTGATAAATACCATATTATCTATAGCAGTGGATATACCCTGCTACTATATATTTATGCCTGCTTTTATCTGTTCTTTATATACTATATATACTGTTATATCTATATATATACCTACTATATATATATCTATATTATATATGTGTATATATATATGCTTTATATTACAGCTATGATATTCACGAACCTATCTGTTTTAACAGAAACCAACTTCATCACAGCCAGTGACCCCCTGTCACCAACACCTTCACAACTGACTGTAAAATCAGGGTTTCAACACTATCAGGGAGTAGGCAAGTATACCTTGCCAAGTTATTGTTTAAATTAAAATTATTGATATCTACTTTGCTCTGAAATTCATATACCATGATCACCTGAGACTGCCTTGGGTACAGTCAACTGTTATGTTGACATGATATTACAGACTCACCAACAGCTGAAAGAATATCCTAATATATTCTCCTAGACCCTATCACGAAAACACGCAACATGGTTGCATTTACATATATAGATGTGAGCTGCGTATTTGATTAGCTACCAGTACGTGTGACCCGCATCACGGATTAGAATAACTCAGGAAATGTACGACTTGACATTTAGTTTCATGGGGATGGGAAAGATAACTAGTGGACGTATGGGACACCCCCTCCAATAATGTTTTATACCTTCGTATCAGAGATGGTCGATTGCAGAGTTCCCTGAGTCGGGGGCATACGACACCTATACTAGCCAGTCGCCACGATTGGTGAATTACGTCAGCGTATGTCTAGCCACACATTCCCATGCGTACTACTGGATCTTTACTTGTATTTTCACTTAGTATGGTTAGCACCCTGTATTTATTTTCTTTATTCAGTATTTACATACATGGCATGTCATTTCCTGTATCTTGTTACGTCCCACTGAGGACCTGGTTCCCTGCCAGATCTAGACGAGGCTTTCTACCCCACAGTGTACGGGCCTGATCAGGAGGCCAGATGTGCTACCGAGGAGGAGCTCGAGGAGACACCCTCAGAGTAGGCTTGACCCTAGATGCTGCTACCTGGAGATGGAGATGTTTTGCTCAGATAGACGCTACTTAGTCTATCTGATTTTTCTGCGCTATTATCAGTTTTTGTAGTAGGCTTGTATTCTCACCAGTTGTGTACTGTATCAGACTCAGATTATATATATTCAGCACTTGCTTTTCTGACATTTTCCTGTGGATGAGATAGATTTGACTGTGTTATATTTGTAGTATTTTAGGACAGCGTAGCACGTTTCTTTGGGTCCATTCAAAATGGATTAAGCCCTTAGTGACGTGTCAGCTGGCCAGTGACACGTGGCCTAGTTTCTGACATTTTGGAACTGGGGCGTGACATGGTTTTAGTGGTGGCCCATGCAGGTCTAGTTTTATTTGCTAGTGGTGTGATGACATGCCCAGCAATGCCTGCAATAGGATAGGAATATTAGGTCTCATCCACACTGACACCATCTTTAAAATTTCTATTATTGTATCTTGCTTGATTATCATTATTTATCTCCTTTGTGTTTTCTAATTATCCTATTTTCCTCAGAAATATGGACATACCCGGAAAACTTGTGAATAATGGGGCTGACCAAGCAACAGACCCTTCGCCAAGTGCCCAAGGAACTCCGTCCAATCACCAGAATTCTGGCCAGGAGACGACACCAATACCACAGGCAGAGACACCTTTGTCTCCACCTCCAGCCTTGCCTATCCTGATGCCACAACTTGAGGGTCAACCTTAAATGTTGCAGTTTCTCCAGACTATGTTGCAGAACCAGTGGCAACAAACTGAGGCCCTGAGACAGTCTCAGTGGCAGCAAACTGAAGCTCTGCGACAAACGTTAATGACGGCTTTGGAGAGAACTACTACTCCGACACCAGTACCTGTCCAACCAGCGGGCACAGTTCGGGGCTTCCGTCAAATGAGCCCGAGAGATTTCAAAGGCAACGAGACTCCTGAAGAGATCTCTGATTGGATCTCCAACACCGAAATGCTGCTAGAAGGATCGCAACTCACTCCCGACCTATGAATGACCGCTGTGAGGGGCCAACTTCTTGGCAACGCCCATCACTGGTGGAAATCCATAGAGCGCAGCGTCGAAAAAGACCAAACTTGG
The DNA here is from genome assembly GCA_036927795.1 of Iris macrosiphon. Classification (NCBI taxonomy): domain Eukaryota; kingdom Viridiplantae; phylum Streptophyta; class Magnoliopsida; order Asparagales; family Iridaceae; genus Iris; species Iris macrosiphon. The sequence goes on along the minus strand of JAYESA010000016.1, from coordinate 9,962,418 downwards.
CAACAATTCTTGGAGCATTTCAACGCCAAGTACTTTCCAGCGACAGTCCAGAATGCCCTATACTCCCAGTTCCTGCACCTGGAGCAGGAAAACATGACGGTAGATGCCTACGACACGGAGTTTAGCAGACTAAGTCGTTTCGGTGCTGATCTGATTCCGAACGAGCTGAAGAAGGCTAAAAGATTCCACCATGGCCTTAACTACGAGCTCCAGAGGTACACAACAACGCAGTCGAGAATCTCCTACAACGAGGTTCTTACAGAAGCCAGGGAGCAAAAAGCCATTGGCCGAGGAGCCAGACGCTCAAATCCAACCTTCCCGGCCAAGAATCAGCACGGAGCAGGAGGACCTATACGTCGTCCTCAATATCAGACGCAGCAGACGACGGGGCCTTACCAGAAGAAGGAGCTCCCTACTTGTCACTTTTGTGGTAAGATGGGGCATTTTGCCAATGACTGCAGAAAGAAGCTGGGATTATGCCTGTTATGTGGAGCTAAAAATCATATGGCCAAAGACTGCCCACAACGCAGAGATGCAGCACCACAGCAAGGGCAGAAGCCAGGAGCCCAAGCTCAGAAAATGCTTCCCTCCACATCAGGAGGATATCAGAGAGGAGCACCTCTGCCTACTCAGGAGGCCCAGTTCAAGGCCAGACAACAAACCGGAGGACAAAGGCACGGACAAGCCTTTGCGTTAGCTGCCGTTGCAGAAGAGCCTGAAGGGGAAACTATAACAGGTACCATTTTAGTTGCATCATTACCTGCAACTGTATTATTCGATTCTGGGGCTACTTTGTCTTTCATATCTAGTAGTTTCGTAGCCATGCACAAGCTATCCACTTCCCCACTACCCAAGTGTTGGAAAATACTTACTGGAGGAGGTATTGTTCCAGTTACCAACATTATCGAAACCTGTCCGGTAGTTGTTTGTAGTAGAGGACTAAGAGCGCGATTTTTGGTACTTCCAATGCCAAATTTCGACGTTGTCTTAGGCATGGACTGGCTAATCCAGAACAATGCTATCCTAGACTGCCGAAGGGGTAGTGTTATCTTTAGACCCCCAGATCACCCATAGTTCGAATATATCCGAGGAACCATTGAGCAAGGAGTAGGCCAGACTCCTAGAGCTTACATGGTGATGGAGACAGCACTTTCCTCAATTATAGCAGAGTTCGAGGACGTATTTCCAGAAGAATTGCCAGGCCTACCGCCTGACAGAGAAGTGGAGTTCATTATTGAGCTGATACCCGGAGCTGCACCAGTATCCTCCAATATATACCGACTGGCGAAGAAGGAGCTTGACGAGCTGAAGCTTCAACTGGAGGAACTATAGATCAAGGGATTTGTTCGTCCTAGTGCATCACCCTGGGGAGCACCAGTATTGTTTGTACCAAAGAAGGACGAAACATATCGCATGTGCATTGATTACAGAGCCCTCAACGCTCTGACAATAAAAAACAAGTACCCCTTGCCGAGAATTGACGACCTGTTCGATCAACTAACAGGAGCCGTGGTATTCTCAAAGATAGACTTGAGATCAGGTTATCATCAGGTCAAGGTACGGAGGGAAGATATTCCAAAGACAGCATTCAGGACTCGTTATGGTCATTACGAGTTCCTGGTGATGCCTTTTGGACTAACTAATGCACCTGCCGTATTCATGAACCTGATGAACAGAGTCTTCCACCAATATCTGGACCAGTTCGTGGTAGTCTTCATCGACGACATTCTGGTGTATTCAAAGAGCCACGAGGAGCATGAAGAGCACTTAAGGTTGGTATTAGAGACGCTGAGACGGGAGAGCCTTTATGCTAAGATGAGTAAGTGTGAATTCTTCCTTGACCGTGTCGCATTTCTTGGACACGTTATCACCGGAGAAGGCATCTCGGTAGACCCAGCAAAGATCTCATCTGTTGAGACGTGGCCAACCCCGACCAACATCTCAGAGGTAAGAAGCTTTCTAGGACTTGCCGGATATTACCGACGATTCGTAGAAAACTTTGCAAGAATCGCGGAGCCGATTACTCGTCTTACCCGCAAAGAGCAGGAGTTCATATGGACTGAAGATTGCCAGACAGCTTTTGATGACTTGAAGAAGATGCGATCAACACTTCATCGAAAGTTTGGTAGTTATGGCCCTCTACCAGTTGCTGAATCTGCAGATGAAGTCCATACTGGAACCTCATCGCCCTCTCTAGTTCTGTTGCTACCATCGTCAGAACAAATCTGCTAAGCATGCAGAACTCCTCTACGTAGCTATCCACTGTCCTTCCAAACTGTTTGAGGTTGATAAACCTCTATTGTATCTCATACCGTGCTACAGCTCTAAAACACTTGACCCTGAAATAGGCCCTAAAGTTATCCCATGAGATAGGTCTTCTTAAACGAACTTCTTCTGCTGCCCACCAATCTCTAGCAAGGTCCTGGAGCAGCAATTGGACCTGATCAACTTGTTTCTCAGCTGGAACCTTTGTCACTGTCAGTATTGTTTCAATGTTCTGCAGTTAAGCGTCTGTGGTAATGGCGTCCTCCGTACCATCAAAGTACTTGGGGTTGATTTGGAAGAACCTCACTGATGCCCTAGAGTCTTTTATAATACTTCTTTACAAGGTCGTCTGTAATCCTTGATTCAACAAGATATTTTGTTCTTGCTGCTGAAGCTGCTAATGTTGTTGCATTGCCATCATTCCTCATATAATTTTCAGCAATGTCGGGGTATCAAGTGCTACTGGCACTACTGGTATGACCGAAGGTACTAGAGCTTCTGGTACATGTTGCTCCTCGTACTCCTCTACTGGTTCTACCTTGATCTCTCCAGGATCAGGTGTTGCCTCTCGCTGGGAGCCAATAGATCCCTGCCCTGCTGAAACTACTGGTGCTCCGACCACTGAGGTTGGAGAGGCCCTAAGAAAAAGTACACAAGATAAATCAAGAACATGATGAGAAAGGATCGAGGAACCAATGGTACAGATGTCAAGCTGAGTTTCTAGAAGACAAATTCAGAATCTCAAGGAGAAATATATTTAATTGGGACATCCTATGATCTAGCCACCCCAGGAGTCTTAAAAGAAAGACAGACCTACATGGGCCACCACTAAAACCTCGTCACGTCCCAAATCCAGAATACTGGATAGCGGGAGAATGACTCAGCTAACCATACCTTACAAAATACCGAAGCAACCCACAATGTGTTAAGGTTGTCTAGAGACAATGGGGTGCATACTACAATCAAGTCTTCTAGGGTCAAGAAATTCTATGTCTCAATCATTCAAACAAGTAATAATATTATAGATCATTTCAGAATAAGCAGTAAGGCATCCCAAATACCATATCAGAATATTCTTTTGAGATCTGACAGTATAAAATGATGTGCCAGTTGTAAGATCAAAGTATACAAGATAGCGAGTCAGCTACAGTCTGAATATATTACAGTTATGTAAGGAACTAGTATCTAAATTTTCCAGCTAATAGGTGTCGGTTGGCTAAACGTCCAAAAGAATATAGTTTACAAAAGACGAGCATTAAATAAAAAAACCCGCTCATGACCCTCAACAGTCATCCTTCTAGTGTGTGCCATCAGTGAGGTTGAGATAAGCTAGATCCTCAGGTGTTGGCTTTAAACCTGGCCATACAAAACCAGTTGGGTCAAACCCCAAATAGCAAGTACCACAAAAAAGCATGAAACAAAGAAACAAAACTAGATCTATAGCATGAGATGCATGAGCCAACAATCAATGATATATGTCCCATCCATGACATGATAAGACATCCCTTTACCAAACAAGGACATAAGTGCCCTATCGCATCAAGATAGAATATGTCCCTTGATTATGGTCAAGTTAAAATAACTCTACGTCGTAGTTTCAGTCTATAGCCTATCGTAACACAACAACGCAACCCAACAACCAAACAAGGACATGAGTTGAACCATCATGCCATAACAGTCTATGTCCCTAATTCCAATCAATAGAAGACATAATACACAACCAGAGATTCAATATAGGATAAATAATATAGCTTCAGTCCATAGAGTATCGTAACACAACGACGCAACCAAATAACCAAACAAGGACATGGGTTGAATCATCATGCCACGATAGCCCACTTTTCTGGCTAGACACTTATTACAAGCAATTTAAACGGCCAATAATGTATTACGGCTTGGTATGTGATCTCTGGATTATCCCAGTAATAAAATATATGAGTATCCTCAGATCATGCCATAATCGAGCAGGGCTGGCTGAACCAATGATATATGAGAAAGAATACATGTGTCACGACCCATACCCGGTATAGGGATGCAAGTCGGAAATAATGTCCAGCCTACGCCGCAGCATCGGCAGTAGAACGCTGTCTTGGTCTACTATACTATCTAAAATCTCACAATAATATAAAGTTTGCCAACAATAGCTCACACAAAACTCAATCACAATCTAAAGCACGAGAAGATATGAAGGAAGTCTAACTATACATCAAAAAAATATAAATCATCAACAATAGAAACAAAAATCAATAACTCAAATAGAAGCCGGAAACAAATCCGGTACCAAAAATGCCAAAGAGAACTAATTATGCTACCTAATAAATCCGGCTAAAACTCCCGGTAGTCACTCCAGAACTAGTGGGTCCAAGTCTACACCATCTATAAGTCAAAGTCCAAAGTATGTCGGACACCAATCTCTCGGATCCTCTGAAAAATATTTTTCAGTCAGGAATGGAGCGAAGTACATACCTCTGAAAGCAGTTCCAATAACATAATCGAGCATATAAACAGATATAGAAATGAAATACAAGATCACTAAACATATGAATGATGAACAAGATATATACAGGTAATGTACGAGAATATATAGATCAACAATATGAATATCATAATATGATGAAGTAAACTGCAATCTAAACTATCTAATGTGCCTTAGAATACGAGTTCATTATGTGATCGGGTTGGGTGAACATGATCAGGTAAGACGGATTACAAGTAAAGTATGTAATCAGAATGTACACGATTTGTAATAATGGCTTTGATCACATAATTAACTCCTACTCTCCCACCCCCAACTAATACCGATGGATCCAATCACGACACGATATGAACACAAAAATATAACTACTGTCACGAGCAGTGGGTGTACACGAATATCATAACCACTGAACACGAGGGATTGGTGTACACGAATAAGTACACTGAATATAAGCAGTGTGTGAATACGAAGTAACATCAATACCCAGTATACACGATGAGATAAAATGTACACGAGTACCCGCTGAACACGGTAGGGGATAACATCTCATGACGGGATCCATATAGCACTAGTTCGTGAAATTACTGTGTCGGAATCAATGTATATAATTCTAGAACATGCATATATACAATATTATGAATTTAAAACAATCAGAGAAATGTACTCGCCTGTGGTCCAGAGCAATGAATGTCAAACTGTTCGAACTGGTGTCACACAGACCTATATATGGAATATTGCATTAATACAAGGTTCTGGAAAGAAAAGAAGTTAAAGTAGTCAACTTCTAGGTCAATAAGTCAATTCTAAGTCAAAAGTCAAACTAGGTCAACTCTAAGTCAACTATGGTCAATTATAGTCAAACTATGGTCAACTATCCATTTCTAGGTTGTATGAGTCTAACTCAAAGATATTGGGCTCACACACTATGAATCTAGGCCATACAAGCTACATCTTAGGATACTAAGATACCGTATCTTAGGATACACAAACAAGGGATAAATATAACACATATGTACATATCAAACAATATTATATATATAAAATCCTAATTACCAATGCTAAATGGATACCTTGGTTTCGAACCAACTTGGTATCGCAATACTAAACCTCTATCTTGATACCCAAATCCAATACCTTGGGTATCTTTAATACCTTGGCATTTACCTTGGTATCTCAAGGTAATGTCACTCTAGTATATATATATTAACTATCCAACTATAACTATAAACTACCATGTATTTAGTATTTATACAATACTATATACCTTATTTTAGTTACCTTAATACCAACCCATAATTAGTTTATAACTATCCTATTACTATGCCAATACCTACTACTCATAGCTTGGTATCTCAAGGTAATGCCAAAATCTTTATATATATATATACTAACTATTCATCAATAACTATATGTATACATATATCAATCCAATATAACTTCTAGTATGTACTAAATAGAATAAATACTAACTACCAACTACACACTAAATACTAATACATATATACGTACGTACATACATACATACATACATACATACATACATACATACATACATACATACATAACTAAAGATACTCATAACAATAGATAACTAAAATATACTAACCATTCCAATAATATTATATGCTACAACTAAATATATTATACATATAGTATACTAAAGCACAATTAGGAAATTAGGAACATATATACGTATATATTAATTACCATATATATATACATATATATCTATATCTATATATATAAATATCTAATATATAAAACTGCCAAACTGTCGCTGAAGATTCTGCCCACTGTCGCTGAAGCTGCTGTTGATATTGATACACTTCTGTTTTAGTGACAGTTTTCTGTAATTGTCGCTAAAACTGTCACTAAAACTCCTAATACGCTACTGATACTGCTGTTGTTTCAGCGATAGTTTTCTGCAACTGTCGCTAAAACTGTCACTAAAACTCATGTTCTCCTCTCTCTCTTATGTTTATATATACAATGTATATATAAATATAACCTATATAAATATATATATATATAACACGCATAAATAGATACAAAAATACATATAACTATAATATATAACACTATGACAAATAACATATATATAACATACATACACCTCCACATATATATGTACATATTAAATACATATGACAATAGCATAGTAACATATACATATATAACAACACATATATGTATACGTATATAAAATCATACACTATATAAATACATAACAATATATAATATAACTATATATATAACCACATATAAATATATCTACTATATTATATATACATATACTACCACTTATAAATATATATCTACATGTAGAAAAATAGCTACATAATAATATACACATATAGTATATATACATAGATGCATAGATCTAAGACACAATATTACATAAATATATATATACACAATATTATATATATATGCATATATATAATTATATTTCTCCAAGAAATAAGAACACAAAAGAATTAGATCTATAATTAAATTGCACATACATAGACCGTATCACCCCGTATCCCACTAGATCTAGGATACGCATGCGATACGAGTCCATCACACATACAAACGTACCCCGAAGGACACGAACAAGTCATATATATTATTTATGAATAATACGAAGAGTCAAATATAAATCTACGTGTCTGTGTCAAAATATGACATGCTCAAAGTTCCGTGTCGGAGGAAAAATCCCCAAATGAACACGTATCACTAAATTGATGGGATACGACCTACACGTACCCAATTGTGGACACGACACTAGTCCTAAACACACAAGCACATGCCAAATTGATCTATAGGACCAATTGACACACACAACAAATGTCAATCTCGGAATTCCCCCAAAATTGACACAAAAAGCACCATAACTTTCTCAATAGGCCTCCTATGAACACAAAACCAAATCCTATGGGTAGCCTATGCATATGGGTTAATTTTTCATGGTTAAATCTGGGATTTAGAACCTAAATTAAGGGGAAAAAACTGAATTGTAACTATTGGGAGATGGATTCCCAATGAAACCTCCAAAATTGGTAAAATTGGCCTTCAACTTGTAGATCCTTGCTCCTCTTTGTAGATCCATGCTTCCTCCTTGTAGATCTATGCTTCCTTCCTATAGATCCATGCTCTAATAGCCTCCAATGGTGATTTGGGAAATAATTGGGTGGAAATTTGGTAGGGATTTGGTTGAGGGAATTTTCTAGATCTAGATTTGGAATAAAAAATGAAGAGAGAGAAAGTTTTTATCCCCTTTATATATGCCTCACTTGCCCCCTCCCTCAAGCTACTATGTAAAGTCTAAAATACCCCTTAGGGCATCTCATGAAGAAATTAATTAAGGAGAGAAGCTTCTAGTCTAATGGGTTTAACATAATTAATCATCCTCCTAATAATTGGGCTTCTAATTATTGGGCTCAATTCTAACTAGAATTAAATATTGGTCCATGAGTCAAAACAAAACTAGTTGGTCCACTAACACAAGTCCAAAAATAAATCTAGCATGCTAATAATAAATAAATAATACAATAAATAAAAATTTAACATGCACAATATTTAATTAATTACCAAATGACTAAAATATCCTTTCCTAGAAAATGTGGTAGTGACAAATCTACCCCCTTTAGAAGAATTTTGTCCTCAAAATTAAAACTCTCACCCCTCTCTCTTGGGTCAGTCATATTCTATTCATACAAATCTTATTATGGTCAAACCCCATCAATCACAGTCTAAAATAGTATATATCCTATAACATACAATCATATCATTTTACATACTTGGATATAGTCTCTAACTATTATAAAATTCAGTCTCAGTCCTGCTGAGGTGTCTCCCTCTACTGGTACGGGATAACCTGTTATGCCACCTGTGGCCTATTCTATCACACTAAGCATTCCCTAATCATCAACCTAGTCAAGACATTCTTAATACTGAGGGTTACCAAATACTAGTGATATACTATAGTTCTAGGTCATGGACATGCTTAATTCAGTGGCACTTGCCACCTAGGATACTATACAAAATACTGCTAAGATACTACCTTCTTTATCTTTTTCAATCACCAAAATTTATCAATCATTCTCTTGCAAGGAACACTTGTATACCTTTTCAATCATGTATTTTATTAGCACACCCTCGTCCAACTTATCACTCCCTATAGGATGCCTTACTTAAATCTTGTTACTGTCTACACAAGGCATCAGCTCTCATATGCATTTTGATGATATCCGTATACCAAGTTACTCATGTCTCTCCTCTATTATGCTTGTACCTAAACTTTCATAATACGTGAGGTACTCCGGCTCTTGTTACTAGGGTATATCATTCTATTTGATATTTGGTACAACTCATCCTCTAACATTTGTTAATCATCCTAAGGTTCTCATCTATACACAATAAATACATAATTATCTTCTAGTCATTACAACACCATGACATCTTACTGGTATTGTAAACCCCCTCACCCAAAATTAGGCCTACTTGGCTTAGATGGTGAAACTAGGGCTAGTTTGAACCCAATTAGAATTAGAATACGATATTTTATTTCATTATGTAATATTTATATCACTTAGCGCACCTTACCGTTGCTTCGATAATTGGAGCACCTCACTAGCCATTGTCTTTCTATAAATTTCACAACCTTGTCCTAGACATGCCCGTCTACCATTCTGACCTTGGTGTAACTTATAATTATGCTTTCTTGCGCTACATTTTAGTCGCACAACATTTATCGTAGACGTTATTATTTAATTCTAAATAAAATATGACTTTGTACCCTTGTGCGTTCCAATCAAAATTGGAGACACAATCTTGACCATTTTATGCAACCCGAATTTTATTAATATTCTACACTGTACCCTCTATGTCCCTGATACTTGTGTCCCACCTAATTTTATTCCCATGTACTTCTAATTAATTCCAGAACATCGTGCGCACTAATTTTAATCAATTAAATCCAATTTCTGTCTTTGTGCAATTTTCCAATTGTTGGACGCTTTTATGAAAAACGTATTGAGGTGTCCCCACTATTGGACAATACATGAAGAAATCCAACTTCCCCCTTCATAGGAATTTTTCTATAATTTTTTGGAATGTGCAACACGCACATCGCCCCCCAGTTAAATTCTAGCCCTCCCAACATCCCCATGTGAGCCCAAGGCCCAATTCCTAGAAATGTTGACCAAGTCAAACCTTTTTAGGTCAACCCAATACCATGTATAAATACCTCCCTTTCTTTATTTTTCCCCAAAACCTAAAACCAACCCAAAATCTCCTAGCCGACTAGTATTCCTCTTTCTCCCTCCTTCCCTGTGCCCGACCCCCCTCGGCCAACCTCGCCGGAGACTGCAATCGCCGACCACCCAGTGCCTTCCCCTCGACGAACCGACACCTGACCTCGACCTTCACTCATTTTCTTCCCCGACCTCCCCCGCCAGCAGCACATCCTCTTCACCTGAGCACGACCCCTCCGTCGCGGCCACCCACCAGCCCAGGACGACTTCCTCACCGCAACAACCTCCACCATTGCCTCCCTCTCGACCTCCTTCTTTCCTGCTCGACTTCGCCATGGCCGCCTGAGCATGGCCAGAGCAGCACCGGGCCACCTAGACCAACACCACCAGCACCATTAACACCACCAGCATCACCGTCTCCCCCATCCTTCACTTCACCGGAGTTCACCATCCCCCGACCGGAGCCTCGCCCAGCCGACTACCCATCCATCAGCCGTTCTCCTCCAGCAACCTGACGACCATCCCCGCCTCTCCTTGCCGACTGAAACTCATCGACCACTGCACGACGCTACAACACCACTAGTACGACTACCACCTCCTTCGTCTCTCCTCTTCCTGACCTCCCTCTGCAACACCACCACTGCCCACCGTTCCCTCACCATCACCTCGCCGGACCTCGATGAACCGCCAGCAAACACCCCGTTCTCCTCCCTTGACCTCTTCCTTCTCCCCGTTTATCCTCCTTCCCCGTTCATTGCTGGAAGCACCAACACCACCCACCATTGCCATCAACATCACCATCATTAACTCCAGCACAGCCACCAACGGCCACCCTCTCCTTCCCTCGATCCGCCCTGGCCTCCTCCCTGCTTCCTGACCTTCTCCTCCTCCCTGCCGGACCTCACCTACCCTGGACAGACTTCGGTCAGCCACCATTGCAAACCATCATCGCCATTATCATCATCTCCAAATCATCATACTAGCTATCACCATCACCATTACTATCATCCTCGTCACCACCATCTTATACATCATCATCCACATCATCAACCTAGTCATTATCATCATCCTCGTCACCACCATCATATACATCATTATCCATGTTATCAACCTAGTCATCATCATTATCCTCGTCATCACCATCATCCATATTATCGTCCTCGCCATCCCCATCGCCATCATCGTCATCACCTTCACCATCATCATCGCCATCATCGTTATCGTCATCACCTTAACTATCATCGTCATCGTCGTCATTATCATCATTGTTATCATCATCATCATCTCACCTTAATCATCGTCGTTATCATCAATAATACCCATCATCAACATCTCACCCTCGTCATCGTGTTTATCGTGGACCGTCACCCTTGCCAGACAATCCGCAGCAGTCACCCCCGATTCTCGTGCCTGTGCACGCTGACCCCGAAGAGCTATTGGATCTTTCTACGCGACTTCTGGAGCAGGTTATTAGGGCTGTGCAGCTTCCTTGCCAGGCAAGTATACCTTGCCTTGTTGTACTGTTTAAATTCTGTATGCTTAGCTACATGTTTATTATTTAAATTGTGCACGTCCGAGAGAGACTCGGGTGCAGTCAACAAAGGCGTTGACGTTAGGACTTGTGTCTGACCTAGTGTCTAGTAGACCCACCTAAAGTCGTGGAGTTATTGGTATGACTCCCCAGGCCTTGACACATTTCTTACACGTGTTGTGAGTCTCATATAGGGCACATACTTGCATATGTGGTTGGCCACCTGTACGTGTAGGTCGTGCGACGGTTAGGATATAACTGCTAATAGTGTTGCATGTTAGAGACTTAGCAGTTATTAGTAGTCGGAGCATAGACTATGTAGTACGAAGGTCCAATCCTTGTCCTTGTTTGGTTGTGAGGTTGGACTATCGTTCTAACGATAGACTATAAGCCAGAGTTATGACACCGATACTTGCACTCCGTCTCGGTGTAGTAGCTACTGCGAGTTGTAGATACAATAAGCATAGATCATTGGGAGGGGAAGACAATTAGTAGGCGTATGGGACAGACATTTGTTTGCCGTAGTTTCGGAGTAAACGGCAGGGCCGTGAGCCTCAGTGTTACCCGGTTATGGGATCAGTGTTACCCGGTTATGGGATCAATGTTGCCCGGTTATGGGAGTATATGCTTGTCGATACATCCGGCAGAGGTTACTAGCTGCACGCTATCATGATCGGTGATGTAGTCAGCATATACATCTGGCATCCAGTTTACAGCTAATGCCAGATACTTAGCCTCTGGCTCGACGCTATGCTTTATACCTTTCACCTACCCATACGTGCCAAGGTTGTCTTCAAAGTGCATTTCACTTAGCTGGTTAGGTCACCCTTGAGTTTTCACAGTATTTACTTTATGGGATGCTTTTATGTATCTTGTTATGTCCCTTTGAGGACCTGGCCCTTTCCAGGTGTATTGTTCATGAGTATTCGCATGAGCACAGATCCGGACTTGCTACGTATATTGCGATGAGGTCTTTCCTTCGAGCCGTGACTGTTAGTTGATATTCTTATATTGTATTTATCTTGTTTATCTATATTCTGGTTCGGTAGTGAATTTGTTTCCATCCGACTACCATCATTAGATACTTTATATTGAGATCTAGTTATAGATATTGGTTATTCATTTATATATGATTTCTGTGGATGAGATTTAGTTATGCCCTGTGACATATATGTTTACCACTTGTGAATTGTTATTCATATTACAGCGTACGTGTGTTATGGTTTCCATATATTGGAGTGCCATATTCATACGGCTGGCATGCTTACATGTCCTGGTCCTACGCATTTTGGGACTGGGGCGTGACATGTTTTAGTGGTGGCCCATGCAGGTCAAGAGCATATTATCTCGGTTACGTTACTGTACCGAGCAAGCCTGCACCTAGGATTAGAGTATATGATCTCATCCATAATTGACTATGATTCACCTTTCTTCCAATCTGTTCTATTTGAATAGCTGCATCCTGCTTGATTCTTGTGCTTCCCTAATAGTTCCTAGAGTATAGCCTTCTCCTAGAATATATAAGTCCCTGTTGTTAGATAATAAGTAGGGTAACCTTCATATTAAGAGTACAACTAGGATAATGACACATCCCTGAGTTAGAACACCAAATGAATCCCTAGCACCCTTACCTATAAATTGATGTACCATTACCCCTCGATATATATATGAGGACTTGAGAGTGGTAGAGACACTACTAGAATTAGTTAGAAGTTGGATCATATTATTGACCCTAGTATTGAGGAACCAATAGAAATCCAAGGTCGAATATTAGGACCACCCTAACTTTTATAGTGAGATAGTATTATAGAACTATACATTCAGATTCTTGTCTTAGTATTAGCAGACAGTACCCTAGGAGGCCAAGGGGAATAAAATAACATTTTCCTAGTTTCTCGCCTCTAACACAGAGATTAGCATACCCCCTTCCCCCTAGACAACCATGATATTATCTAGAAAATTTTTATTTAAATTCAAATCTTGTTCCTCTGAAAATCTAGAGCTCGCTATTTGTACAACAACTAATTATGTTCTTCTGTCGTGCCACCTAACGCTTCCATTCTTAATGTTAACCCTTCTGTTCTATGAGCACTATGACTAAGACTTAAGATGACCATGACCTAAATAATGTAAGAGGATACCCTAATAAGTACCAAGACCCTTTCTCGTAGACCTTGACAGGAGTTTCTACTATATCCTTAAGACAATACAATATTAGTAATTATTTTTAAGTTGGGTAGTATGCCTCGCCACATAGTGTCACACCGTCCTCTTAACCCATTGATGAAGTATAACCGAATGACACCAACTTTAGATTTGCATAAGAAGATAGTGTTTAGACTATAGAAATTAGAGGCCCATATCCCTATTTGGTCGACTAACGACTTAGACAAGGAGTTAGTATGACAACTGTAGAGACTATAGAGTCTTATCTTTTGTGAACATGCATTATTTTGTGACTTCTCTCATCTGTTTTGGTATGTAATATAAACGAGAAAAGATTTGATGAATGCGAAAAAATGAGGTCTTGTACAAAGACCCGCCCCTTCTTTTATTGTTTACAAACAAGATTGTACAAATTCGATCCTACACAAGGATGCCTAAGTATAATTTATTTAATCTAGGTGAATATTGCTATAGGTGTCTGATATGCAGTCGATCACTTTAGCCCTTGGACCACACGATGTTTGAAGGAGTGCCGTGGAAGACAGGTAGCAGCTTCGAGGGATGCTAAAGAGGGTGGATGCCCGATGCCAAAGTCGTCGATCCCTTCTCTTTACCTGAGCTCCGGATTCTTCTCTCTCTCTCTCTCTCTCTCTCTCGACCGTTGGATCTGATACTGGATCTCTTGATCAGTTTTCAGACCTGATTTCTTCGATCTTCCAATTTGTCGACCTTGTTCCTCGTTGATAGAGGTCTCTATTTATAGAGTTTTAGTGACAGTGACCACTCGATCGGTGTAAAAACCGAGTAGTGGAAAGTACAACACCCTTTTACACAACGGTTAAAATAACCAATGCCTACGTATAGATGATCCTTTGAATGAGCGTGTGACGCGGGTCCAACTAAGGGACAAAACGCGTATAATCGCTACGAAGATCACGGTGTAGAAGCCACGTAGGTAGGTATCCATTATGTAAAAGAGGTTGGCATAGAAGCCAAATGTCTGTCACCATGGCATAGAAGCCAAATAGTTATCAAACCGGCATAGAAGCCGAGTAGGCGTAGAAGTCGAGTGGGCATAAAGGCCGAGTAGGCGTAGAAGCCGAGTGGTCATAAAGGCCGAGTAGGCGTAGAAGTCGAGTAGGCACCGAAGCTGAATGGGTGTAGAAGCCGAGCAGGCACCAAAGCTGAATGGGCACAGAGGCCGAGTGGATGTGGATATTTTAGCCAGAATTATGGCTTTTGGAGATATAATCAAATCCCCAGCATTAATTGTGGAGATTTGCCATCATCCGGTGCATTAAATGCAAAGACGTGTTTTGAAGGTCTGTCACCCTTATGTGCATCAAGCGCAGAGACGTGCCTCAGGCATCTGTCAGTATTCGACGCATTAATTGCAGAGACGTACCTTAAGGGCCTGCCACCACTCTGTGCATAAAAATGCAGAGACGTGCCTCGAGTCTCGTACGGAGTGCAGCTTTTGACGTGGCAGGCGGTTTGTCTTCCGTGGAGCGTAAGGAGCTCTCATCTGCCTGTAAAAAACCGAGCAGCGTGTTCCTCTGTTTACGTAAAAGCGGTTTACGTAAGGGAAATGGCGGTAAATAAGAGCCTGGGCTGCAGTGCCGCGCCATCATTATAGCCGTCGCCTGGGTAGTCGAGCAGTATCCTTTTGTCAGAAGTCGAGGCATCAGGTTCATTGCAGGATCTGACAGGTTCATTGCAGGGTCTGACAGGTTCATTGCAGGGTTTGACAGGTTCACTTCGGAGAATGCGAAGCGTCCCTCGTACACTTCAATGCTGCACTGAAAAGAGGATGAGTTTTACGCCATATAGGCGATAAAGCAACCCGTTTACGCTGAAGCAGCCTGGGCATACTGCCCTACGCGGATGGTCCTTGAGCTTGTATTTCACTAGTGCTCGGCGGAGAAGCTCCGTCTGCATGTTTGAAGGCTCTGAAGACCTCTGTTTATGCTGCTTTGCATCAATATGCTGCGTAGAGCTATCCAGCGTATTTTTCATGCTTCTACAAGACCCCCTTCAAAACTTTTAAATTCCTCGTAATTTGAAACGCTTTGAATGAAGCATGAACCGCTCCTTGTAACTCGAAATATTTTTGAATGGAGTTTTGAAACGGTCGAGGCTGACTTTATGGCAGATTTATTGGGGACCGGTGCCCTCTCTCGCCTATAAAAAGGCTGAGGAGTTCTCCTGTTCTTCTCACACTTCCTTCACCATACAGAGATGATGGCCGGAGTTCGTCGGATCGACTTGAGGAAGAAGGAGATCATGCTCTTCCAGCATGTGATCGTGTTGCCATACTTTGCTGTGAAGTCTGAATATGTGCAGCTTCGACACGTCTGATTCTTTACGTCGACTCTGTTTAGAAAGAGTGCTAGGTCCTGTCCTGTCTTTTACGCATGACTTAGTGATGCGTAGAAAGCCGCTTTAGCATTCGAGTGTTCGAACTGTCCTGCTTTTTAGGAGTGAGGAACCGCATAGAATTCTGAACTGTTACTTCTGATAAACAGAATTTCTTTGTTCAGACATCATCCTCAAGAATAATTTCTCGAAAAATCCCTTAGAACATGGCGAGAAATGGCTGTCAAACTGATTTGCCATCTTAGTAGATGAAATATTCAGACTGGAGTCCGGATGAACTTCGAATCTGTCACTACCACATTCCGAAATAGGGGTATTTTCGACTTTTTACAATATTTAATATTATGGTATTTACAATTAAGTAATTGCATGATAGTATATTTGATTTTTAAATAAATGTGTGATGTGTAATTTAAATATAATATTATATACAGTGTTTATTTATTTTTAAGCTAGTAGACTAGACCTAGAAGCCCAGTAGATGACCACCTGTCCGAATTATAGAGTTCTGTATTTATTTATTTTATCTAGAATTTAATTCTTGGAGTTTGTAATTGATTACCGTATTTTTTATTAATTATTGCGCGTTGCCTTTGCTTCGATATTTGGAGCGCTATCCTGACTTTTGTCTTCCAACAAATTTCACAATCTTGCCCTAGACATGCCCGCCTTCCATGCTGCTATTTTTGCAACTCATAATTATGCTCTCTGTGCATTATTTCTAGCCGCACAAAAATCGTCGCGGACGTTATTTAATAAATCCCTATTTTGTATCGTTGTACGTTCCAATTGAAATTGGGGACAATCTTGACCTATTTTTCGTGCGGCCCAAATTAGGGTAATATTCTGTTCTGAGTCTTCTTCATTATTGGTATTGATGACCTGACCTGATTTTGGCCCCATGTACTCCTAATTAATTTTTGAACACAACTTGCATTTATTTCTAATTAAATTTAGGATACTATTTTAACCAAATCTGAAATCCCAATTTAATTCCAGTGCCCTACAAATTGAGCCCATACCGATTTTACAGCGCCCCCTGACCCTACAAAACACCGGATACCGAATCGCCCGCCAAATTTTCATCATTTTATGTGTTTGTGCAATTTCTCGAATTTAAGGGGCTAAGTTGCAATTATTCAATTGTAGGTGTCATCACCCCATTGTCCAAGACCAAATGGAAAGGTTATTTAATTGTGGACCAAATTGCATTTTTCTCCACATGAAATTTCTTTCATGAACAATCTGGACCACCCATTTAATTGGTTGCATCCTCACCTTTGATTTACCCACACCCTCATCCTATTTAATGTCCTATCTACATCAACCCTAATCCCTAGAAACCTAGGTTTCCCCAACCAAGCCTCCATCCTCATCCTCAACCGTAGGAAGAAAAATTTCTTCCTTTCTTCTTCTCTTTTCTTTCTCCTTCTCTTTCCTTTCTTCTTCTTTTTCTCCTCTTTCCTTCTCCTTCTTCTTTGATTTCTTATTCATTCGAATTCAAATAAGAAAAGGGGGGGGGGGAAACAATGTGTACTGTTCACCCGACCATCAGTTCCTGAACCCGGCGGCCCTCACTGCGCTCCGGCGGCCAAGTCCGGCCGCTGCCTGCTGCTCGATCCCCACTGCACCCGGCCGGCGCTGTCTCGACGCGCCCGGCGGCCCTCTGTCGACCCCGGCCTGTTCAGCCCGACACCGCAACTCCCCCGACCGGCCGTCGTCCCCAACTCCCTGTGATCCCCTCCGGCCGCTCCTGCTCGGCTGCTGCCGCCGAGTACCGCCACCCCGCTCCGCCTGAAGCCGCGGATCCTCCCATCCTCTATTGTTCTTCCCACCGGTCCGGCGCTGTCTCCCCCTCCGGTCCGGCGAGCATCAACAACCACCGACCACCACTGCTCAGCCACTCCCGCCGGCCTGCTCCCCTTCACCCCCTCGCTGACATCAACCATCACCACCCCGTAGCCCTCTAGTCGAGCTCCGGCGAGACTCCGGCGAGACTCCGGCCAACCCTCTGTAAGTTCTTCTTCTCCCCTCTCCCTCCTTCTTTATATATATATATATATATATATATATATATATATATATATATATATATATATATATATATATATATATATATATATATATATATAATGTATGTAGGTATGTATGTAAGTATAATTATGCATATGAATATGTATGTTATTTATTTTTATTAAATTGTATAATTAAGTATGTATTTAATTAATGTAAATACATGAATATGTATAGTATATAAATACATCGGTAATGTATAATTTAATAATGTGAATGTATGTTATTTATTTAATTTATGTTAAAATATGTATATGTATAGTATTATTTAGTTAATACTATATACACATATGTATAGTATTTATTTAATTAATGTTTAAGACATGTACTAGTATAGTATATATATTTATATACCTTAGTATAATGTAATATGTGTATTTTAATATAATGTGTATACGTATATGTATATATTAACATATGCATTTAAATTAATGTTTAACAGTATATGTATGTGTATATATATATTTAAGGTGATTCTAGTATATATGATATTGATATATGTATATAAATACGTATATGTGTATTTGTGTGTGTATATGTGTACATCTATATATCTATAAAAATATAGTGTATTTTCTCTATTTGTATATAGTATACGTACTATTTGGAAAATGTACAAACATATATATGTATGTATTTAGTAAAGTGTGTACTAGTAATTATTTAATTAATGCATTGTATATGTAAATATCTAATCTACTTGGTATATATATAAATACGTATTTTAGTATGTGTATGTTTTAATTTAAATTGGTATAATATGTGTTAATGTATGTTTTCGTATTTAATGTTATATATTGGTATATTTACCTGTATATAGTATAAGTACGATTTGGTATAATTATAAATATATATTTGATTGGTATAGATACAAGACATATTTTGGTATATATATATATATATATTTATGTACATCTATTTAGTGTATATATTATATATGTATTTTGTACAAATTACTGATAGGCTTATATATATGTATTATATACGTATTTATTGGTATGTACTCTGAGTGTAAATGTGTATTTATTTATGTATCCCTACTGGACGACCCTAGTTGACTAGTGCCCTGCCTGGCATGGCATGAGGCCAGTGTTTATAGACTGTGTGTTAGGGTAGCACCTGATACAAGTGTTATTGTGATGTGTTTTTAGGACTGTTGCTTCACCCAGGGGATACTCTGGAACAGGACATCCATAATTACCAGCTAAGGACCAAGGCAAGTACATTCTCTGATAATTTCCAATTCCTTGATAATTTCTATAAATTAAATAATCATAAAATGTTACATCTGAATCCTTGACACTGCGTTACACGAACTGGTATAGCTTGGATCTGCAGTCATGAGATGTTACCTTGATTATCGTATTGACATTGTATACGACATGTATATTAGACATCGTACATGATAGACTGGACTTGCTCGTGTATCGTGACGTATCATGGTTGGATCCACAGTACTAGTTGGGGGCGGGGAAGTAGTTAGTAAGAAATGTGATCATAACCTCTTATTGTAGTGTAGAACAATGTAAGTGTTAATCATGCTCTTCACCCATGATTAGCCAGGCCCTGTAGCTATCGTACATGTTCCCAAGCCGATCACATTTTTAAACTACTATTTCAAACACTTAGAATAGATTACAGTTCCCTATTTAATCATATACTACATCACCCGTATATGATACTGTTCCTTGTTCTTTCATTTTCATACATGCACTGACTGTATTATATTGCCTGTCTCTTTACATTGCCTATCTCTCTTTAATTGCCATTGCATTTATTTCACTGTCTTCTCAGTAGCTAGCATGACATGTTTATTACTTTATAGTCCTTATCAATTAAATGGAACTGTTATTTGAGATTGTGCTTTGCTCCTTCCTGACTGGAAACATTTTTCCAGACTATGCCTTAGAGGACCGCTGTCCGACACTTTATGGACCATATGGTGAGTAGCTGCAGATTTGGTAGTAGTTGTGATTCCGGGAGGTCTAGCCGGAATCACTAATTCTTCTAGTTTTCTGTTTAGTTCTTTTAGTAGACTATTTGGTACCGGATTTGTCTCCGGCAATTTTTGATGACTGGGATATTGTTGAGTTTGATTATTACTTTAGACTTGTGTTGTATTTAATTTTGTTTCGCTATCTTATCGTGCTGTAATCCTGTGATTGAGTATGTGTTTATTTTAGTTGTGTCATCCGTGTCTCCTTATGGAGATTGGATGCTTGTGTGAGATTGGCTAGATAGTATCAAGACCTTGACAGCGTTCTACCGCCGATGCTGCGGCGTAGGCTGGACGTACCCACGCACTCGTGCCCCTAAACCGGGTGCGGGTCGTGACACGTTTTTAGTGGTGGCCCATGCAGGTCAGACTTTGCGAGTTGTGCGATGTCGTAGTAGTGTGGCATCTTTGTTACACTATTGCGTGCCTGCGATAGGATCTAGGACATAGGATACTAGGACGAGAGCGAATACTCAATCACAATTCCTTGAGAGATTCCTGGGATGACCCCTGAGAATCTTGTTATAACTTTCAATTTAAAATCATTCCCTTGTTCCGTCCATTCTTATTTGTTGATTGTTGATCAGGTATTAAATTAGGATTTTGGTTTCATGGTAGGTTTGATTTCATATTAAGATGAATTTACAGACTGATTTATAGTATTATTTGATGATACACGTCGATGAGGACAGTGAGAAAGATTAACACTAGGGCTATTGGATTACTAGATATGGATTAAATTATAATTTGAAGATTGAAAATGAATTGCATTTTAAATTTTGAGAAGTTGAGATATTGTCATTAAAACTTTTTGAGGATTTAGGTTCGATTCAATGAACCTAGATAAGCTGTAAGGATTTTTAAGTAATTAAGTTTTCACTTCAGTATTTAGATAATTGGTCTTGAGAAAAGTGTATGCATTTTACTTAAAATTTATTCAAGGAGTTATTTTTGAGGGATTTTATTTGAGGATAAGATTTTATAGTGGGAGAGATATATAAGTGGATGAGATGCATGTGTAAGGATCTGTTGGCTTGAGCATGATTGAGATCTCACTGACAACTGGCTTGGGTGTTCATCTAGGATTGTATTGGAGAGAGCAGTACTTAGTATGGTGCGTTGCATTTGATATGCACTTGAGTGATAAGGATAACTAGTATCAGCGATTGCAGTAGGTAAGAAAGCTAGCAGTGAGCGTGCTTGTGATAGAACTGTGGTACTTAGAGGGATAGAGGTATCAGACCATGGATGTAACTTTGACCTGTGCAATCACAACTAGGAATGTTATTCCAATCTATTTATCTTGAATGTTGCTCTTTAGAACTGTACTGTCCTTCCTTGATGATATCGCATTTTGCCTTAATTGATTCTTTGGGATCTGTCTTCAGGATGTCGCCGCAGACACGATCTATGAGAGCGGGAACATCAGCTTTAGAGGGGCCTGCCACCTCTCCACCTGAGAGACAGACAACCGTAGTTCCTCCTACAGCACCAATGCACGTAGGAGTATCTGCACTTTTCGGGGATCCTCCCCCACCTGTTCAGAAGATTGTCGCAGCTATGACGGACAACCTTCCTCCTCCACCGACTCCGATTCCCGGAGGTTTGCCAATTGACGGGACGCAGATGTTTACCTTGATCCAAGGCATGGTAGATGCCCAGAGAGTGGCGGCAGATGCTCAGCGAGTTCAAGCTGAGGCTCAGAGGGTGCAAGCAGAAGCGCACCAGGCACAAACTGAGCTGATGAGAGAAAACATGGAGAATGCTCATCAAGTGACTCTCCAAGCTTTGGAGAGAGTAGCACAGTACCAGCAGTTTCCTGGCCAGCAACAGCAGAGATCAGGCACTATAGTGGATTTCAAGAGGATGATGCCTCGAGAGTTTAAAGGTACCGAAGGGATACTCTACGCTGACGACTGGCTAGAGGATATAGAGAGGAGCCTGCGATTGACCCAGATTCCGGAGAACTTGCAGATAGAAGCCGCTGGCAGTCAGATGTTCGATATCGCACTCACGTGGTATCGCACAGAGCCGAGAATTACTGCACAAGGACTTACTTGGGAGACCTTCAAGGAACTCTTCAAGGAGAAGTTCTTTCCCGACGTGGCATTGGGAACCTTGGAAAGTCAGTTTCATGACTTGGTTCAAGGAAACATGTCGGTCGACGAGTACGCTGCAGAATTCTGTAGATTGAGCCGTTTTGCATCGTCCATGATTCGGGACCCAGGAGATCGAGCTCAAAAATTCAGAAAGGGGCTGACAAGAGAGATTAGGTCACGCACTTCTGGTCGTCGTACCGCTACCTTTGAGGCTATCTTGATGGATGCTCAGATTGCAGAAGAGGATCTGGACCTCAGGCCTAAGAGGAGTCACAATACTTCTGGAGATACGAATGGTAGCGCAGGACCGGCCAAGCATCCCCGTATTCAGCACCCACAGCAGTACCAAGTACCATTTCATAGTCAGCAACAACCATGGACATTTCAGCATCCACCGCAGTACCTAGCACCAGTTCCTATCCAGCAACATCCATGGGCGTATCAGTATCAACAACAGTACCAGGCACCAGTCCGTGTTCAACAGAATCAGCAACAGCCTCCGAGGGAGACACAGCAGACTTGTCATTTCTGTAAGAAGCCAGGTCATCTTTGGGAGAGCTGTAGAACGAGGCTAGGACTTTGTTTGCACTGCGGCGCTGCGGGACATCGAGTAAGGAATTGTCTTCTAGCCCCTTATCTTCCCGGCCAGCGCGCAGCTTCAGATTGTAGAGATCCAGTTAGACTACCTGTGGAACCGTATAATGCTCAGCACCCGCGAAGGGAACCACCCCAGCAGGACGGGGTATTTGCGATGACGGTCAAGGAGACCGATACTACAGGTAATGTGTTAGCAGGTTCTGTTCTTCCTTCCCTCTGTTCCTATCTATTTGATTGATTGACTGATACCTTAGTACCGTAGCTTGCATGCACGATTTTCTTGTTATAATGTAGTTAGTAGTACACCCTGATGCAGAGACTGAAATACCATGACAAAAGACACCATGACCGTACATATTTTTCCTTAGATTGCATGTTGTATAATTGTAGGAAGATTTTTCTTAGACCATGATTATTGGGGTTTGACCATGACGAAGAATTCATGAAGGAGTTATGGCTTGACAAGAGAGGCAAGATGATTAAATTCGAGGATAACCATTGATTTAAATAGAGGGTTAAGAAATTAACATTGCATAATTGGTGGTTTATTAATTTCAGGAAGAATATGACGTGTTTAAATTGGTTATTAAATTTGGAAATTTTGGGAGATTTATTAGCATTTTTATTAAATTACAAGTTATGAATTTTAAAATGTTATATTTGGATGTTGTAGTTGGAGAACCCTTAAGTATTGCATTGTTAAGTATTTTGAGGAAAGAGGAAATCGAGGAATAAAATTTTGATGGATTAATATTTGAATTCAAATTTGGGATGAGATTTAAATTTTATAATTGTGCCTTGAAAAAAAAAAATCAAATTAGAGGAGTGGATATTAAATTCCGAGTATTGAATTATTAACTAAAATTTTCAAGGAAAATTTTGATAAAAATGGACGTTGATTTTATTTCAAGGATTTTTCAGGAATGCGATAACTTCAGAATTTTAAAAATTGTGAAAAGACATTGTGGATTATTACCTGATTTCGTGGTTGGTAAATTTAAAACTTTGAGGGAAAATAATAATGCGTATGATTAAACGCTACTATGAGGATTTTAAATTTCGAGGACAAAATTCTTTTAAGGTGGGTAGACTTGTCACTACCACATTCCGAAAACAGGGGTATTTTTGACTTTTTACAATATTTAATATTATGGTATTTACAATTAAGTAATTGCATGATAGTATATTTGATTTTTAAATAAATGTGTGATGTGTAATTTAAATATAATATTATATGCAGTGTTTATTTATTTTTAAGCTAGTAGACTAGACCTAGAAGCCCAGTAGATAACCACCTGTCCGAATTATAGAGTTCTGTATTTATTTATTTTATCTAGAATTTAATTCTTGGAGTTTGTAATTGATTACCGTATTTTTTATTAATTATTGCGCGTTACCTTTGCTTCGATATTTGGAGCGCTATCCTGACTTTTGTCTTCCAACAAATTTCACAATCTTGCCCTAGACATGCCCGCCTTCCATGCTGCTATTTTTGCAACTCATAATTATGCTCTCTGTGCATTATTTCTAGCCGCACAAAAATCGTCGCGGACGTTATTTAATAAATCCCTATTTTGTATCGTTGTGCGTTCCAATTGAAATTGGGGACAATCTTGACCTATTTTTCTTGCGGCCCAAATTAGGGTAATATTCTGTTCTGAGTCTTCTTCATTATTGGTATTGATGACCTGACCTGATTTTGGCCCCATGTACTCCTAATTAATTTTTGAACACAACTTGCATTTATTTCTAATTAAATTTAGGATACTATTTTAACCAATTCTGAAATCCCAATTTAATTCCAGTGCCCTGCAAATTGAGCCCATACCGATTTTACAGCGCCCCCTGACCCTACAAAACACCGGACACCGAATCGCCCGCCAAATTTTCATCATTTTATGTGTTTGTGCAATTTCCCAAATTTAAGGGGCTAAGTTGTAATTATTCATTTGTAGGTGTCATCACCCCATTGTCCAAGACCAGATGGAAAGGTTATTTAATTATGGACCAAATTGCATTTTTCCCCACATGAAATTTCCTTCATGAACAATCTGGACCACCCATTTAATTGGTTGCATCCTCACCTTTGATTTACCCACACCCTCATCCTATTTAATGTCCTATCTACATCAACCCTAATCCCTAGAAACCTAGGTTTCCCCAACCAAGCCTCCATCCTCATCCTCAACCGTAGGAAGAAAAATTTCTTCCTTTCTTCTTCTCTTTTCTTTCTCCTTCTCTTTCCTTTCATCTTCTTTTTCTCCTCTTTCCTTCTCCTTCTTCTTTGATTTCTTATTCATTCGAATTCAAATAAGAAAAGGGGGCGAAAACAATATATACTGTTCACCCGACCATCAGTTCCTGAACCCGGCGGCCCTCACTGCGCTCCGGCGGCCAAGTCCGGCCGCTGCCTGCTGCTCGATCCCCACTGCACCCGGCCGGCGCTGTCTCGACGCGCCCGGCGGCCCTCTGTCGACCCCGGCCTGTTCAGCCCGACACCGCAACTCCCCCGACCGGCCGTCGTCCCCAACTCCCTGTGATCCCCTCCGGCCGCTGCTGCTCGGCTGCTGCCGCCGAGTACCGCCACCCCGCTCCGCCTGAAGCCGCGGATCCTCCCATCCTCCATTGTTCTTCCCACCGGTCCGGCGCTGTCTCCCCCTCCGGTCCGGCGAGCATCAACAACCACCGACCACCACTGCTCAGCCACTCCCGCCGGCCTGCTCCCCTTCACCCCCTCGTTGACATCAACCATCACCACCCCGTAGCCCTCCGGTCGAGCTCCGGCGAGACTCCGGCCAACCCTCTGTAAGTTCTTCTTCTCCCCTCTCCCTCCTTCTTTATATATATATATATATATATATATATATATATATATATATATAATGTATGTAGGTATGTATGTAAGTATAATTATGCATATGAATATGTATGTTATTTATTTTTATTAAATTGTATAATTAAGTATGTATTTAATTAATGTAAATACATGAATATGTATAGTATATAAATACATCGGTAATGTATAATTTAATAATGTGAATGTATGTTATTTATTTAATTTATGTTAAAATATGTATATGTATAGTATTATTTAGTTAATACTATATACACATATGTATAGTATTTATTTAATTAATGTTTAAGACATGTACTAGTATAGTATATATATTTATATACCTTAGTATAATGTAATATGTGTATTTTAATATAATGTGTATACGTATATGTATATATTAACATATGCATTTAAATTAATGTTTAACAGTATATGTATGTGTATATATATATTTAAGGTGATTCTAGTATATATGATATTGATATATGTATATAAATACGTATACGTGTATTTGTGTGTGTATATGTGTACATCTATATATCTATAAAAATATAGTGTATTTTCTCTATTTGTATATAGTATACGTACTATTTGGAAAATGTACAAACATATATATTGTCACGACCCGCACCCGGGGTAAGGGTACTAGTCAGAAACAACGCCCAGCCTACGCCGCAGAATCGGCGGTAGAACGCTGTCTAGAAAGTCTATCTAATATAATGAACCACCAAAAGATAGTGTACTCAATCACAGAACTAAGATAGAATGAACACGAATCAGATAAGAATAGAATAGTCACAATACAGCTCATGAGTCTAAAATAATACATCAATGAGTCTGAAGAAAAATACAGAAATATGCTGGAGACAAATCCAGTACAAAAGAATACTACAAAACTATAAAGCTACAACTCCAGGGTCAACTGTCTCAGTTGGGATAAGTCCCTCTTGAGCCAGGGTCTCAGAATCTAAACCCACAACATCCTGGGGTCCATAATAGGTAGGGTACTCCTCAGTGTCATCTGGAAAAATATATCCAGTCAGGAAAGGAGCAGAGTACAACCCTAACAGCAGTTCTCAAATAATGATAAAAACTATGTAACAGTAAGTAGCTGTGGATAAACAAGATGCATAAATAGATACAAGAAATGTATAGACAATAAGGAAGTACTGGAAAGAAATACAATAATGAACAATATGCTGATAGAACAAGAATACTAATGACTAAGTGTGTGAGTACTAGCTTTAACATGTGATCGGCTTAGGAACTTGCACAAGAGTATAATGGCCTGGCTGATTATACGTGCGGTGTATGATCAACACTCACAAGGAACAAGACATGCACAAGGAGGGTATGATCACATATCTACACTAAAATACTCCCCACCCCGACTGGTATAATAGATCCAACCACGGTACGTTATGGCACTAGATTCCCTAAGAAGATAGCTAGTCTCCCCGAGAATCGGTGTCTGTACATGTACAAGATAACCAATGAAACAATACTTGCACCATATACACCATATACCAAGGAATAACATCTCATGACGAGATCCGGATATACCAATCCGTGTAACCATAGTGTCAAGAGAACATGTATATCTACACTAGATACAACGAACATAGAGGATATCATAAATGAGAAACTATCAGAGAATGTACTCGCCTGAAGTCCAATGAACAGTCTCACAAATGTCTGACTCGGTGCCTCGAAGACCTAGATATGGAATACCACATTAATATAAGGTCCCGGAAAGAGAACAAGTCAAACTAGGCAATTTCTAGGTCAATAAGTCAATTCTAAGTCAAAAGTCAACTATGGTCAACTCTAAAGTCCACTAAAGTCAAACATGGTCAAACCCAAAGTCAACCTCACAAGACATCTATAAAATAATATAGAGATAAACTACAATAATTTAGGAATCAAATTAGATTCAAAAAGAACTCACACAAAGTATACTAATAATATAATTAATATATACCCTAAAATAATATATATACAACCCAACATTTATATAAATAACATAATATATTATTATAATTATTATTCCTCACAAAACACATATATATATATACATATATATATATACAATTATAATATATAATATATATATTAAATCTGTCAAAGCGTCATTGAAAAACAGTGAATAAAATAGGATTAAATCAAAACAGTTTAAATAGTGACAGTCGGGACTGTCACCGAAGGACTGTCACCGAAACCCAAATAATAAACTGCCACTGCTTTGGTTTTCGCTGACAGTTAAACTGTCGCGGAAAAGCGTCGGAGAAAAGCTGCTGTTTCCCGCTGCTGCAATTAATGACAGGTTTGTCATTAATTGCCCGAAGGCTACAGCAGCTGCTATTAGTCGGCTAATTAATGACAGTTTTTTACTGTCATTAATTCACTGTCACTAAAACAAGTTGTATATATATAATTATATATATAAAAACAGAATATATAAACAATATATATATATATATAAACAGAATATATAAAACAGTATATATATATATATATATATATAAACCATTAATACAAAAATGTACATATATATATTAATATACACATAAACTTATACCTTCAAATATTTAACAAAGAACATATAATTTACATGGCTAGAAGCACACCTAAAATATTTACATTAATATCCAAATAATTACATAATAATTATAAATAATATAATTACACAATTAAACATACAAATATATTTTATAAAATATTTTATGTATAAATTATATTATTTAACAAGTAGTAACATATATATTTGCATGCAAGAAAGCTACATATTATATTGTACATTATATTAGCACACCCAAAATATAGATCTATGCTACAATAATTACTATAATAAATACACAAAATAAATATTTAATATCCATATATATATACTAATTATAAATGAAGAATTGAACCACAATTAATTAGATCTATGCAAAAATACACACAATTGGAGAGTATCTCACCGTATCCCACTAGATCTAGGATACGCATGCGACACGAGTCCAACACACAACCAAATGCACCCCGAAGGACACAAACAAATCACAAATAATATTTATGAACAAATCAAAGCGTCAAAAGTAGATCTATGTGTCCGTGTCAAAATACGACATATTCAAAGCCCCGTGTCGGAGGAAAACCCCCAAATGACACGTATCACCAAATAGTTGGGATACGAACCACAAGTATCCCAATATGGACACGACACTAGCCTCAAACATAAATCTCATGTTCAATTGATCTATAGGATCAATTGACACACACAACAAAATATAAATTCGGAATTCCAACAAAATTGACACAAAAAGCACCATAACTTTCTCCATGGGTCTCCTATGAACACAAAACAAAGTCCTATGGGTACTACATACATATAGGTTGATTTTCCATGATTAAATCTCAGATTTAGAAGCTATTTAAATGGGAAAATCTGAATTATACCTATTGGGAGATGGATTCCCAATGAAACCTCCAATTGAGATGAACTTGCTTCCAAATTGTAAATCCTTGCTCCTCTTTGTAGATCCTTGCTTCCTTCTTCTAGATCCTTGCTTCCTCCTTCTCTAATGGTGAATTAGGAAGAATTTGGAATGAATTTGGTAGGGAATTGGATTGGGAATGGAGGGAATTTGGTAGTGGGGGAATTCTAGATCTAGATTTGGAATGAGATGAGAGGAGAGAGAAATTTCCCCCCCTCTTTAATAGGCCGGCCATAGCCCCTCCCCCAAGCAATTGTAAAATGTCCAATGTACCCCTTGGGGCCTCTCATAAAGAAATAATTAAGGAAGGAAGCTTCTAGTCTAATCATTTAATTAATTTAATCCATCTCCTTAACTATGGGCTTTCTAAATGGGCCAAATCTAACTATTTAATTCATGTTGGTCCATGGGTCCAAACTACACTAGTTGGGTCCACTAAAATAAGTCCAAAATAATTAAATAACATCCAACAACAATTAAATAATACAACAAAAATTATTTACCATGCACAATATTTATTTAAATAGGAAATTACTAAAATACCCTTTTTCCTAAAATGTGGTAGTGACAAGTCTACCCTCCTTAAAATAATTTCGTCCTCGAAATTCAAAGACGAAAACTACCCCCAGAAAATCACAAAACAGAACTAAAGAATCACAACTAACTAATGAACAAAACATAACAATGAACAGAACATAACTAGAGAATTAACATACCTCAAGGTACAAACAAATATGGATAACGCTCTCGCATGTCATCCTCTCTCTCCCAGGTAGACTCCCCCGGAGAGTGATGCCTCCATACGACGCGCACCAAAGGAATAGTCTGGTTCCTCAGCACCTTCTCTCTCCGATCCAGAATTCCAACTGGCTGCTCTGGATAGCTAAGAGTAGGGCCCACCTCTATCTCTGAGTGATCCAATACATGACTAGGATCTGCCACGTATCGTCTCAACTGTGACACATGAAACACGTTGTGCACTTCCTCCAATACAGGTGGCAAGTCTAGTCTATAAGCAACTGCACCGACCCTCTCTAGAATAGTGAAAGGTCCAATGAATCGCGGACTAAGCTTTCCGCCTCCACCGAAGCGAATCGTGCCTCGTGTCGGAGAAATCCTCAGAAACACCAAACCACCCACCTAGAACAAAATACCACCTTAAGAACTTATCTATAACAAACAACCAAGAACAAGCACACAAAATAAAATCTAAACTATACCTCAAACTCCAAGGGTCTCCGATGGCTATCGGCCCAATGCCGTTGTCTGTCCTGTGCCACTCGAAGTCTGTCTCTGATCAACTGAACCTTCTCCGCTGCATCCACAACCATCTCTGGCCCAAGCAAAATTCTCTCTCCAACATCGTCCCAAGACAAAGGAGTACGACACCTCCGACCATATAGAGCTTCAAAAGGTGACATCTCTATACTGGCCTGGTCACTGTTGTTGTAAGCAAACTCTACCAAATGGAGATGGTCCTCCCAAGAACCCCCAAAATCTAGTACACAAGTGCGCAACATATCCTCGAGAGTCTGAATAGTCCTCTCTGACTGCCCATCTGTCTGGGGATGATATGCAGTACTGAACTTGAGCTGAGTGCCCAAACTCTCCTGCAAACGCCTCCAGAAATGAGAAGTGAAACGACTATCCCGATCTGAGACTATGCTGACGGGAACTCCATGTATCCTAACGATCTGCCTCACATACATCTCTGCCAGCTTCTCCGTAGACAAACCCACCTTGAAAGGCAAAAAGTGGGCCGACTTGGTCAATCTATCAACAATGACCCAAATCGCGTCTTTCCCTCCTGGAGATCGTGGTAGTCCGGACACAAAATCCATAGTAATGTGTTCCCACTTCCACTCTGGAATGGGTAATGGCTGAAGTAAACCTCCTGGCCTCTGCCTCTCGGCTTTCACCTGCTGGCATACTAAGCATCTGGATACAAACTGTGCCACTTCCCTCTTCATGCCATACCACCACACACTCTCTCGCATATCCCGATACATCTTGTTAGCACCTGGATGTATGGAATACTGAGAGCGATGCGCTTTCTGCAATATCTCCTCTCGCAACTCCCCACTAGGCACACACAATCTAACTCCATGCCTCAAAGATCCATCCTCTGCAATAGTGAAATCATCCTCCAATCCTGCTCTCACCTGAGCTCTGATACTCATCAAAGATACGTCATCATACTGTGCTGCCTTGATCCTATCCATCAAATCTGAATGTATCTGCAATCCCCACATCTGCATAGCACCACCAGGAATAATCACCTCAATGCCCAAGCTCTCCAAGTCCTCCAACAAATATCGATCCTGCGTCAAGAACATAGCTACCGGATACCTGCTCAAAGCATCGACAACTATATTGGCTTTCCCAGGATGATATTGTAAAGAGATATCAAAATCCTTCATCAGTTCCAACCACCTACGCTGCCTCATGTTCAACTCCTTCTGCGTGAAAACGTACTTCAAGCTTTTGTGGTCTGTGAAGATCTCTACACGCTCTCCGTACAAATAATGTTTCCACAACTTCAGGATGAATATGACATCTGCCAACTCCAAATCATGGGTAGGATAGTTCTTCTCATGAGGACGCAATTGCCTGGATGCATAGGCAATCACTTTCCCATGCTGCTGAAGAACACAACCTAAAACCTTTCCCGATGCATCACTATAAATAGTGAAACCTCCGGACCCTGATGGCAATGTCAAAATAGGAGCAGACGTCAACCTCTTCTTCAACTCTTCAAAAGCAACCTGGCAATCCTCCGTCCAAACAAACTCCACATCCTTCCTTGTGAGTCTGGTCATCGGCTCGGCAATCCTCGAAAAATCTTGCACAAACTTCCTGTAGTAGCCTGCCAATCCCAAGAAACTCCTGATCTCTGCTACCGAACTCAGCCCAAGAATTCTACCTTGTCCAAGAAAAACTCACATTTGGACAACTTTCCATAAAGCTTCTCCTTCCTTTGCACATCCAACATAATCCTCAAATGCTCCTCATGCTCCTCCGGTGTCCTCGAGTATATGAGTATGTCGTCGATGAACACCACCACGAACTTGTCAAGGTACTGGTGGAACACCTTGTTTATCAAGTTCATAAATACCGCCGGTGCATTAGTCAAACCAAACGGCATCACCATAAACTCGTACTGACCATACCGAGTTCTAAATGCAGTCTTCGGTATTCCTCCGGCTTCACCTTCACTTGATGGTAGCCTGATCTCAAATCTATCTTAGAAAATACCTTCGCACCACTCAACTGATCAAACAGATCATCAATCCGTGGCAAAGGATACTTATTCTTGATAGTGAGATTATTCAAAGCCCTGTAATCAATGCACATGCGCACCGATCCATCCTTCTTTGGTACAAACAATATCGGGGCTCCCTATGGTAAAGAACTCGATCTGATAAACCCCTTATCCTGTAATTCGTCCACCTGCTTCTTCAACTCGACCAGCTCGCTGTTGTTTACTCTATAGACATGCTGCGAAATCGGTTCTGCACCTGGCACCAAGTCTATAGAAAATTCAATATCTCGATCTGGTGGCAATCCTGGCAATTCCTCAGGAAACACATCCAAGAATTCTGCTATCAACGGATGCGGCAACTCCTTGTCTTTCACCATAGCTCCACAAATAATGCCTTCCCCCTGCTCCGCAGCTCCTGGCTCTCCTGACGGACCAAACAAAACTCTACCTCCTCTACAATCTATGCTAGTACGGTACCTACTCAACCAATCCATCCCGAGTACAATATCGTAGCTCAGAAGTGGCATTACAAGTAGACACGCACTCAACTCCCGGCCTCCTAGAGTAACTCTCCGATCCTTGCAAATATTAATGCCTCCCCCGGTCATGATCTTGCAAGTCCTAAGCAAAGACTCAGCTACCAAACCATGCTTCAGAGCAAAAGAAACAGATACAAAACTATGGGAAGCACCACTATCAAACAAAGCTAAAGCTGGAATGGAATCAAGAAGAATAGAACCTGCGATGACATTTCCGGTGGGTTCCTCCTCTTCGACGGTCATAGCAAACGCTCGTCCCTGCCGAGCACCTCCCTGCTGCTGATGCTGGACAAAACGCTGCTGCTGTGTCGGAAGCGGTCCCCTCGGTTGTGCTGCAGGTGGTCTCATCTGTGCCCTCGGAGCTGGAGCTGCTCCCTGAACTGCACGACGAGGACACTCCCTCAATTGATGCCCTTCAGTACCACAATACAAACAAACTCCTAGCCTCTTTCTGCAAACTTCCCAGATGTGGCCGGGCTTCTTGCAGAAGTTGCATAGAGCTTGCTGTAACTGCCTCTGCTGCTGAGGTGCCTGGTGAAAAGGTGCTCTAGCTGGAGTCTGGTTCTGCTGTGGCTGCTGGAAAGGTCTGGACTGGAAATGAGGACGTTTGGCAGATACTGCACTGCCGTTGGCCCCCAGAAAAGAATCACGGTCTCTCTTGGTCTTCAAACCCAGATCCCGCTCAACCTTGCGTGCCTCCGCAAGTATCTCCGAGTATGTCTCATAAAAAGACGGAATGAGAATCTTCACCTCCCAGTTTAGACCCTCTCGAAAACGAATAGCTCGAACCTCCGGCTCCCTCACCAGATACTCTGCAAATCGGCTCAGCCTACCGAACTCTGCAGCGTATTCCTCTACAGACATGCTTCCCTGAATGAGACTCTCAAATTGTCTCCCCAAGTCAAGCCTGTCTATCCGGGCGAAAAACTTCTTCTTGAAAAGGTCCCTGAATACCTCCCAAGATTGTCCTGCGTCAACTAGAACCGGCTCATTCCTGAACCAGGTACGAGCGACGTCGAACAGTTGAAGTCCTACCGCTTCAACCTTCAGATCTTCAGAAAGACGGGACACCCTCATAAGACGCTCAATGTCCTCGAGCCAATCATCAGCATAGACGATGTCCTCCGTCCCTTTGAAAACCCTAGGCTCCAGTTTCTTGAAGTCCTGAATATTGCCTGGCCGAAGCTGAGCAACTTGAGGAACAACCTGCTGTTGGATCGGAACTCCTCTCTCAACTACAGCACGAGCAAGCTGATGAGCACTCTCGATGCCCTGCCGTAGAACGTCGGTCTGCCTCTGATGTGCCTCTGACTGAGCCCTCTGTGCCTCGAGCATCTCACGAAACAGTGTAAACATCTGTGACGCCTCTGCTGGCACAGGAGGTGGAGGTGGAAGCCCCTCAGATACAGCTGGCACAGTCCTCTGAGTGGGTGGTGGACCTCCGAAAGCAGCTGACACTCCAATCACCGGAGAAGTGACTGGTGCAGGCCCTCGGGATGTCGCAGACCTCTCAGAAACTGCTCTCCCTTGCTGTGATCTAGTCTTAGGCGGCATCCTGAGACAAAGCGAAAGAAAGAATCAATATGGCACAAGATATAAGATATTCAAGGAAAGGATAGTTTAAGAGATCAAGTATCAACGTCAAAGGAGTATAGTTGAATCAAAAGAATTTTCCTAGATGTGATTGAGTATCTCAGCCTATATCCTATATCTATCGCAGGCTCGCAGTAGTACAACTAAGTTGTCGCACTACCACGATATCACATACTTGTGAAGCTAGACCTGCATGGGCCACCACCAAAAATGTGTCACGACCCGCACCCGGGGTAAGGGTACTAGTCGGAAACAACGCCCAGCCTACGCCGCAGAATCGGCGGTAGAACGCTGTCTAGAAAGTCTATCTAATATAATGAACCACCAAAAGATAGTGTACTCAATCACAGAACTAAGATAGAATGAACACGAATCAGATAAGAATAGAATAGTCACAATACAACTCATGAGTCTAAAATAATACATCAATGAGTCTGAAGAAAAATACAGAAATATGCTGGAGACAAATCCAGTACAAAAGAATACTACAAAACTATAAAGCTACAACTCCAGGGTCAACTGTCTCAGTTGGGATAAGTCCCTCTTGAGCCAGGGTCTCAGAATCTAAACCCACAACATCCTGGGGTCCATAATAGGTAGGGTACTCCTCAGTGTCATCTGGAAAAATATATCCAGTCAGGAAAGGAGCAGAGTACAACCCTAACAGCAGTTCTCAAATAATGATAAAAACTATGTAACAGTAAGTAGCTGTGGATAAACAAGATGCATAAATAGATACAAGAAATGTATAGACAATAAGGAAGTACTGGAAAGAAATACAATAATGAACAATATGCTGATAGAACAAGAATACTAATGACTAAGTGTGTGAGTACTAGCTTTAACATGTGATCGGCTTAGGAACTTGCACAAGAGTATAATGGCCTGGCTGATTATACGTGCGGTGTATGATCAACACTCACAAGGAACAAGACATGCACAAGGAGGGTATGATCACATATCTACACTAAAATACTCCCCACCCCGACTGGTATAATAGATCCAACCACGGTACGTTATGGCACTAGATTCTCCAAGAAGATAGCTAGTCTCCCCGAGAATCGGTGTCTGTACATGTACAAGATAACCAATGAAACAATACTTGCACCATATACACCATATACCAAGGAATAACATCTCATGACGAGATCCGGATATACCAATCCGTGTAACCATAGTGTCAAGAGAACATGTATATCTACACTAGATACAACGAACATAGAGGATATCATAAATGAGAAACTATCAGAGAATGTACTCGCCTGAAGTCCAATGAACAGTCTCACAAATGTCTGACTCGGTGCCTCGAAGACCTAGATATGGAATACCACATTAATACAAGGTCCCGGAAAGAGAACAAGTCAAACTAGGCAATTTCTAGGTCAATAAGTCAATTCTAAGTCAAAAGTCAACTATGGTCAACTCTAAAGTCCACTAAAGTCAAACATGGTCAAACCCAAAGTCAACCTCACAAGACATCTATAAAATAATATAGAGATAAACTACAATAATTTAGGAATCAAATTAGATTCAAAAAGAACTCACACAAAGTATACTAATAATATAATTAATATATACCCTAAAATAATATATATACAACCCAACATTTATATAAATAACATAATATATTATTACAATTATTATTCCTCACAAAATACATATATATATACATATATATATATACAATTATAATATATAATATATACATTAAATCTGTCAAAGCGTCATTGAAAAACAGTGAATAAAATAGGATTAAATCAAAACAGTTTAAATAGTGACAGTCGGGACTGTCACCGAAGGACTGTCACCGAAACCCAAATAATAAACTGCCACTGCTTTGGTTTTCGCTGACAGTTAAATTGTCGCGGAAAAGCGTCGCAGAAAAGCTGCTGTTTCCCGCTGCTGCAATTAATGACAGGTTTGTCATTAATTGCCCGAAGGCTACAGCGGCTGCTATTAGTCGGCTAATTAATGACAGTTTTTTACTGTCATTAATTCACTGTCACTAAAACAAGTTGTATATATATAATTATATATATAAAAATAGAATATATAAACAATATATATATATATATATATATAAACAGAATATATAAAACAGTATATATATATATATATATATATATAAACCATTAATACAAAAATGTACATATATATATTAATATACACATAAACTTATACCTTCAAATATTTAACAAAGAACATATAATTTACATGGTTAGAAGCACACCTAAAATATTTACATTAATATCCAAATAATTACATAATAATTATAAATAATATAATTACACAATTAAACATACAAATATATTTTATAAAACATTTTATGTATAAATTATATTATTTAACAAGTAGTAACATATATATTTGCATGCAAGAAAGCTACATATTATATTGTATATTATATTAGCACACCCAAAATATAGATCTATGCTACAATAATTACTATAATAAATACACAAAATAAATATTTAATATCCATATATATATACTAATTATAAATGAAGAATTGAACCACAATTAATTAGATCTATGCAAAAATACACACAATTGGAGAGTATCTCACCGTATCCCACTAGATCTAGGATACGCATGCGACACGAGTCCAACACACAACCAAATGTACCCCGAAGGACACAAACAAATCATAAATAATATTTATGAACAAATCAAAGCGTCAAAAGTAGATCTATGTGTCCGTGTCAAAATACGACATGTTCAAAGCCCCGTGTTGGAGGAAAACCCCCAAATGACACGTATCACCAAATAGTTGGGATACGAACCACAAGTATCCCAATATGGACACGACACTAGCCTCAAACACAAATCTCATGTTCAATTGATCTATAGGATCAATTGACACACACAACAAAATATAAATTCGGAATTCCAACAAAATTGACACAAAAAGCACCATAACTTTCTCCATGGGTCTCCTATGAACGCAAAACAAAGTCCTATGGGTACTACATACATATAGGTTGATTTTACATGATTAAATCTCAGATTTAGAAGCTATTTAAATGAGAAAATCTGAATTATACCTATTGGGAGATGGATTCCCAATGAAACCTCCAATTGAGATGAACTTGCTTCCAAATTGTAAATCCTTGCTCCTCTTTGTAGATCCTTGCTTCCTTCTTCTAGATCCTTGCTTCCTCCTTCTCTAATGGTGAATTGGGAAGAATTTGGAATGAATTTGGTAGAGAATTGGATTGAGAATGGAGGGAATTTGGTAGTGGGAGAATTCTAGATCTAGATTTGGAATGAGATGAGAGGAGAGAGAAATTTCCCCCCCTCTTTAATAGGCCGGCCATAGCCCCTCCCCCAAGCAATTGTAAAATGTCCAATGTACCCCTTGGGGCCTCTCATGAAGAAATAATTAAGGAAGGAAGCTTCTAGTCTAATCATTTAATTAATTTAATCCATCTCCTTAACTATGGGCTTTCTAAATGGGCCAAATCTAACTATTTAATTCATGTTGGTCCATGGGTCCAAACTACACTAGTTGGGTCCACTAAAATAAGTCCAAAATAATTAAATAACATCCAACAACAATTAAATAATACAACAAAAATTATTTACCATGCACAATATTTATTTAAATAGGAAATTACTAAAATACCCTTTTTCCTAAAATGTGGTAGTGACATATATGTATGTATTTAGTAAAGTGTGTACTAGTAATTATTTAATTAATGCATTGTATATGTAAATATCTAATCTACTTGGTATATATATAAATACGTATTTTAGTATGTGTATGTTTTAATTTAAATTGGTATAATATGTGTTAATGTATGTTTTTGTATTTAATGTTATATATTGGTATATTTACCTGTATATAGTATAAGTACGATTTGGTATAATTATAAATATATATTTGATTGGTATAGATACAAGACATATTTTGGTATATATATATATATATTTATGTACATCTATTTAGTGTATATATTATATATGTATTTTGTACAAATTACTGATAGGCTTATATATATGTATTATATACGTATTTATTGGTATGTACTCTGAGTGTAAATGTGTATTTATTTATGTATCCCTACTGGACGACCCTAGTTGACTAGTGCCCTGCCTGGCATGGCCTGAGGCCAGTGTTTATAGACTGTGTGTTAGGGTAGCACCTGATACAAGTGTTATTGTGATGTGTTTTTAGGACTGTTGCTTCACCCAGGGGATACTCTGGAATAGGACATCCATAATTACCAGCTAAGGACCAAGGCAAGTACATTCTCTGATAATTTCCAATTCCTTGATAATTTCTATAAATTAAATAATCATGAAATATTACATCTGAATCCTTGACACTGTGTTACACGAACTGGTATAGCTTGGATCTGCAGTCATGAGATGTTACCTTGATTATCGTATTGACATTGTACACGACATGTATATTAGACATCATACATGATAGACTGGACTTGCTCGTGTATCGTGACGTGTCATGGTTGGATCCACAGTACTAGTTGGGGGCGGGGAAGTAGTTAGTAAGAAATGTGATCATAACCTCTTATTGTAGTGTAGAACAATGTAAGTGTTAATCATGCTCTTCACCCATGATTAGCCAGGCCCTGTAGCTATCGTACATGTTTCCAAGCCGATCACATTTTTAAACTACTATTTCAAACACTTAGAATAGATTACAGTTCCCTATTTAATCATATACTACATCACCCGTATATGATACTGTTCCTTGTTCTTTCATTTTCATACATGCACTGACTGTATTATATTGCCTGTCTCTTTATATTGCCTGTCTCTCTTTAATTGCCATTGCATTTATTTCACTGTCTTCTCAGTAGCTAGCATGACATGTTTATTACTTTATAGTCCTTATCAATTAAATGGAACTGTTATTTGAGATTGTGCTTTGCTCCTTCCTGACTGAAAACATTTTTCCAGACTATGCCTTAGAGGACCGCTGTCCGACACTTTATGGACTATATGGTGAGTAGCTGCAGATTTGGTAGTAGTTGTGATTCCGGGAGGTCTAGCCAGAATCACTAATTCTTCTAGTTTTCTGTTTAGTTCTTTTAGTAGACTATTTGGTACCGGATTTGTCTCCGGCAATTTTTGATGACTGGGATATTGTTGAGTTTGATTATTACTTTAGACTTGTGTTGTATTTAATTTTGTTTCGCTATCTTATCGTGCTGTAATCCTGTGATTGAGTATGTGTTTATTTTAGTTGTGTCATCCGTGCCTCCTTATGGAGATTGGATGCTTATGTGAGATTGGCTAGATAGTATCAAGACCTTGACAGCGTTCTACCGCCGATGCTGCGGCGTAGGCTGGACGTACCCACGCACTCGTGCCCCTAAACCGGGTGCGGGTCATGACAGAATCGACCCATGAAGAAGAGTAATTTTTTTTCAATGTTGAACTCTGTATGCTTCGGGTACTTGGGATATCTTGAGGCCAAGAAGGAGTATCTTCTGTGTGAACTCCTGTAATCGACCGCCTTGAGGATCGTTCAGATGTACGCGTACTCTGGCCTGCATATCTTTCAGATGTGCGGGAAGTTATGGAGCACAAAATCATAAGTTGGCAGCCTCTGAGCATAAACTAAACACCATCGAGCGTGAAATCGTGGACTTTGTAGTTCTTGAGCGTGAAGTCGTAGGTTTGTAGCCTCTCGAGCATAAAAGCTACCGAGCACAAAGGCATCCGGGAGTAAAATCCGACTTGTAGCTGTCGAACGTAAAGCCGTAGATTCGTAGCTGTCGAGCGTAGAAAGCTCCTTAGCGTAGAACTGTAGATTTGTTGCTTCTGAAAAGAAAATTTTTCGAGCGTGAAGTTGTGGATTCGTCGCCTCTGAGCGTAAACTAAGCGCCACCGAGCGTGAGATCATCGATTTGGTATCTGCTGAGCGTGAAGTCGTAGGTTTGTCGCCTCTCGAGCATAAAAGCTACCGAGCACAAAGGCATCCGGGCATAAAAACCATAGACTTATAGCTTGCGAGCGTAAAACCGTAGATCTGTAGCTGTCGAGCGTAGAAAGCTCCTTAGCATAGAAACCACGAACCTACTTTGCGCGAAAAACTTTTCGAATTCGCTGACTGTCCGCCTTCTCTGAATAAATAGGCTGACGTAGGACCCAATCATAACCGAATATTAATTAGGGGATTTGGTCCGGGGTCCGAGGAGTCTCATCCGAACTCTATATATATCCCAAGTTTCTGAGAGAAAAACTTTCCATCCGTCTTCTGCGAGAGAAAGCTTTCGACTGTTCGAGTTCTTCTCCGTTTCTTTTTCGAGTCTTCAAAGTCTTCTAGTAATGGCTTTGAAGCAAGCTTCCTCCACTAAGGGAAAGAAGGTTGATTCTTCTTCTCGTTCTTCCGCTCAAGCGAGAGCGTCTCTGGTCGGACAAGGCAAACTTTATTCTGAGAGGAGCATCCCGCCGACGAGTAGTGCACCCGACCTGGAAGGTAGAGCTTTTGGGATGAATGAGAACGCCTGAAAATCCTTCGCACACATTGAACGTGACCGCGCTAGGTCGTCTTCTGCACTGATAGCCTCTTCGAGGAAGATGATGCACGGAGACGTTTCATCTTTTTACGCCCACATTCCTAATGTGTCAGCGTAAGACTCCATTTTGCCGCAGTCGAGCGTAAAAGCTTTGACCGCCGGAAACTTTGGTGTATACTATTAAAATTCAATTTTTTTACATGTGTGGATGAAAATCCTGGCGTAATAACTTATTTTAATCAATCTGGCATAAAGCACAGACCGTATACTGCCAATCTTGAAGTTTATGTTATGGAAATAGATTCCAGCGTAAAGGCTCAAGTTTCACAGTCTCGGCATAGAGCACGGACTGTTGATTTTCTTACGGATGCTGCAAGTCCTGTGAGGTCTAGTTTATAGGAGCTGATGTGTTTCTCCTGTACTTTTTCAGTCAACCTACATGAGTCTCCGCTAGCTGAAGTGATGGGCTC
Source organism: Iris macrosiphon (assembly GCA_036927795.1). NCBI lineage: Eukaryota > Viridiplantae > Streptophyta > Magnoliopsida > Asparagales > Iridaceae > Iris > Iris macrosiphon. Next base: position 9,920,935 of record JAYESA010000016.1, on the reverse strand, counting down.
TGCCGCCGGGATGCTGCACTCCAACTATTTGGAGGATCTGTCACACGTGACATTTCCTATCTCCGGGCCCCAGTATCCCGAAGGAAGGACAATTCTGATATCGGCTCAGGGCGAGCGAACGTTGCTGAACTTGATCAACGGGGAGCCCCTTACGTACGTAGACGGGGAGCAATACCTGAAGCCGGCTTTCCTCTTCGGGGACATGATCGACAAGCGGTCCCAGACAAAGCCCAAGAGAGAACTCTGGGTTTTCCCCACCGTGGATTTGGTCTTGTATCTGCCTATTATGCCGAGAGACTACCCCATAACGGCCTTCTACCATGCTACGCATCCCAGGAAGATGTCGTGGACGCTGACTCCCGATCTTCATGGTAAGCCAGGGAAGATCTTTCATCTGAGAGGAGCTGATCAGGGGTAGTTTGTCAGCCGCCCTTCTGGCTCTGTGACGCTGTTCAGGGGACTGTACCCGGGCAGTGTCCCGAGTGAAGACAGCTTGGTGATCCAGCCGGTCCAATTACCGACTTTCTGTAATAATTTTATGGGACGTGGGGGAGTGTACCCTAAGGTGAACCCTCGGTGTGGCAGGTGGATCACCCCTTCAAACCTTCGATGGGCTCGCTTAGTTGATTGGGCCTTGAAGCATTTCCAGACCAAGTTGGAGAACATCGGTCTGTTTGCAGCCGTGAGTGCCACCAGTGTTGGGTTACCTCCTAACCCTAACCTGTTCCTGGCACTGATGGAGCGATATATTTCGCTCACAGGGACTTTCGCCACTCCACTGGGGGAGTTGGGATTGGCCCTGCATGAGATGGCAGAGATCTCAAGACTGCCGATGGGAGACACTCCATACGAAGAGTATGTTCCCACGAACCGGGAGCTAGGGGGTTCAGACCCTCGGGTAGTGGAGGTTTATCAGGAGCTGATGTGCCACTACCTCGACTGTACCGCTTTTTATGATGAGCCCTCAGATTTGGCTCATACCAGCAAATGGACGTCCTATCTTTTCTTCCACCGGTCTAGGGCTGCTAAGCCGGAGAAGGTATTGGAGGGCAAGGATCTGCCTGTGAATCCCCTGAGTGCGCTTAATGCTCAGGTAGTTGACGATCTCATAGTGGATGCTGGTGCTCCGGACCGGTTCCTCGACGAAGGGACGGGAAAGTATCCTGAAGGCACTAAGGCCTATAGTTATTTGAGGCGCTGTCGCAGGCCTCTGTCCAGGGAGGCTCAACTGGCTGGCTTTCTCTCTATATGGCTGTGCCGAATAGTAGTGCCTGTTGTCGCGTCTGCGGACCGTATATACAGCAACACGCTGTGGCCTGCAGTGCGTCTGGTGTTCGGGGCAAGACTGGGCTTGCTCCCTGCCATGGTGTATCGTATACAAGCTGGCCTGAGGGCCATGACTGATGGGCTGCTCGTCGATAAAGTTCGGCGTGATAGCTTTCCCCGGATAGAATTACCATACCTGTATTTAATGGGGTGGTTAATTCTCCACAACCCCCGGGTGATGTCTCCCGGTTCCGGCAGTAGTTCGGGGTATAGTTTCTTGTTGAACTACCGAAAGTCTTCCTGGAATGTGAATACGGTTATAGACTGTCGGCGGGCGCTAGGTTTCAATCATAGTTGGAAGCTTTTCTACACCGTCCCTCCTGTGCATCTCAATCAATCGGGGGTTAGGCTAGAGGATTCGGGTAGGGAGAAGACAATTCTTTCCCCCAAAGCTTTTAATTGGTTGGTCTGTATCAGACCATCACATCTGCTGTACAGAAGCGAAGATCATTGCTTCTTGGAGCCCTACTTGCCCAGTCGGTTTACCCGGCAGTTTGGGTATGATCAATTGCACGTGGGCAATGCCGTCACTAGCTTCAGGTCCAGAGGTGGACTCATTGATGGAGCGAGGGGATGGCGATATTTTATCATGGGCTGTACTGGAGCAATTTTTATTATGCCCGTGGTTACACTCTCCACGGAGCTGCACATCTTGCATTCGTATGCCCAGTTCTACGTGGCGATGAACACCTTCCATCGCGATTTTGATATGCATAGAAGCTTTAGGGTGCCCTCTTCCAAGCCTGGGGGAAGAGTTGAAGTCCCCTCGGTTTCTTCCGACGAGGGTGAGTCCGTTACCCCGGATGAGCCTCTGGTATCGGTCCCTAGGGGTGAAGTACCTCCGCCTGCAGGGGCTTTGGCAGTTCTTGGGAAGCGAAGGGCTCCTGCGCCCAAGGAGACTTTCCCTCGTAAGAGGAAGAAGAAGACGGTGAATCGTCCTCTCCAGATTCCTGGCATCGAGGCTCCTGGAGGTGAGCTCGCATCCCCCCGTTTTGGGGACGATTCTTTGGTTGGAGGTTCCTCACCTTTTAGAGAGGGACCTTCTACAGTTCCGGCTGGTGGAGCCGGAGAATCTCAGCTGGACACTGGTGTCACGGCTATTGCTTCAGGTAGTGGAGCGAGGTCGCCTTCGGGGCTGAGTATAATAAAGTTCCGTATACCTCTAGTCGGATCGGCATCGGGAGGGACTTCTGCCGCGCCTGCAAGTGCACCTAGCGCAATTCCAGCCGATGAGCCTCGGTTGGATTTGGAGGAGGACTTGGAAGACTACCTGTCAGCTTCTGTTAGCAGACCCCCTTCCCCAGGTATGACAACTCGCCTAGCATCATTAAGAAATGATTTAGATGTACAGGCTGCAGATGCGACATATATGCCGTCGATCCCGGGTAAATGTCGTCTTCACGCCTTTTCTTTTAGGAAAGTTAACATTATGCTGATATTAACTTCCTTTTGTCCTCCTTTCAGGGGAAGACCTCTTTGGGGAGGGCAGTATAGGTGCGTCCTTTGGCTCTGGCGGTGACACGGAGGTACCCGATTTTGAAGAGGAGACATCTTTGGGCGCTGTCTTGCCTGTCGAGGAGACTCCGATATCTCAAGAGGAGGATGAGCCTATTATTGCGACAGTGCCTCCTTTGAGCATGCCGGTCACTTCGTCCGGTGTTGGCGCTTCTTCTTTCGTCGCACCACCTGTTGAGGCGACAGCCGTGGCGACATCATCTGTGGTTATTCCTGGAGGGGAAGTTGCCACGATAGCTGACACTCCCCGTGTTCATGCGGACCTAGCTGCGCTGACCGAGCAGTACACCGGTATCTTCTATACCACTTTGAGAACGCTAATGTCAATGGTGTTGGTGAAGAAGCTGGACTTTGCGTCGCTGAAGAGATCCTCTCGGTTCTCGATAGAGGCGATCCGGGAATTTGATGATACCGGGGTAGCTGACGCGCTGGAGGCGATGGTTAATGGTTTGGAGCAACCCATTAACGAATACCTGCGGCTAGCTCGAGGCAACATTGAAGCCCTGGTCCAGGCCAGATACGACTCCTTGACTGCGCATCTTGTTGAACAGATGGAGCCTCTAAATAAGTCCATCCTAGCTCAGCAGCAGGAGATGGATCATGAGCGTGTCCAACTGGATTATATCGTTCCCGAGTTGACCCGGTGCGAAGCTGAATATGAGGAAGAGGTAGCGAGGGTCCGCATATTAAAAGATGAGCTTGCTTGTGCAGAGGCGAAGGCTCTGTCTTTGTCGGCAGCCCGAGATATGCTGAAGGAGCGTCGGGCGACTGTTCAGCAGAACCTGACACATGTGGGTGTTATCCATGCTGATTTTGTGCAGGCTCGGTCTGAGCTAGTTGCTTTGAATAATGATGCAGCAAGGTTAGAGCGGGCTTGTGCCGACGTCTTGAACTCCCGGGATGAGAGGATGGCCGTACTGGCGCAGCAGCTTCGCGACCTGACCGCTCCCCCTTCATAATGTACTTTTGCTTTTGCTTTTCAATGTACTTTCGCTCTTTTCTGGGAATAGTAATGAGGCTTTTCATCTGACTTTATAGACCCATCATTTCGGAGTATAAATGACAGGTTTGGGTGAAAGTGATATCAGAGGTGGTATGGACGTGATATACTTTCGGTAAGTTTTAGCAGAGCATATCTATTCAGGGGTCGTATGGACATGATAGAATATGATCCAACTAGTTTCGTTTTGAAAGTAGTTTTGTCAGAATGAAGTCTTCGCCATATTTCGCTTGAGCAGAGGAGGTTTAAGCATAGTACCTTTTCAGGAATTTGCCATTGATAGAAGCCATTAGCAGGTCTCCATTAGGCTAGGCTAACCTGTAAGCGCCGTTTGAGAACGTTGTCTCGATTACGTAAGGGCCTTCCCATTTGGGCTAAAATTTGTCTTTACTCCTGTGAGTAAGAATCATCGGCCTTCTTACAGCTAAAACTAGCTCGCCGACTTTGAACACTCTTTCCTCTACTTTTTGATTAAAAGTTCTGGAAATACGTGCTTGGTAGAGCGCAATGCGCTGCTGAGCTTGGAGGCATTTCTCATCCAATCCTTCTAGCTCTTGAAGCCTTAACAGGTCATTCTTTTCTTGAGTTAACTCGTTAGCCACGGCTATCCTGAGTGACGGAATTTGAATCTCGATGGGGAGAACCGCTTCACTCCCGTAGACCAATGAAAATGGCGTACAACCTGTCGGCGCTCGTACCGTGGTGCGGTATGCTCAGAGACATTCTCCCAGCTTCTCGTTCTAATCTCTCTTGTTCGAAGAGACGAACTTCTTCAAGAGTTTGATAATAGTTTTGTTGAAGGCTTCCGTCAAACCATTAGCAGCCGGATAATAGGCCGTAGAGGCCACATTTCGTATCCAATTTTTATCGCAAAATCGGTGGAACGCATGGCTGCTGAACTGAGATCCATTATCATGGATTATCCTTCGGGGAACCCCAAAGCGATAAATAACGTGATGCTTGATAAAGCTGGTCACATTAGATGTTTTTACCTCAGCAAGAGGGATCGCCTCTGCCCATTTGGAGAAGTAATCCGTGATGGCAGTATGAACCGGTGACCTCTGGAAGAAGACGGGTGAATAGGACCGATGATATCCATACCCCATGCTTCGAAAGACCAGGATGTAACCGTAGGATGTAGATGTTCGGACGGTCGATGTATGAAGTCCGCATGAACCTGACAGGCTCTGCATCGTCTGGCATACTGGATTGCATCTGCGATCATGGTGGGCCAGTAATAGCCTATTCTCCTGATACGATCCTGTAGCTTAGGACCAGGTTGATGCACCCCGCACACGCCGTCGTGAGCTTCACGGATGATCCGCTGTGCTTCATCACCAGAGAGACATCATAATAAGAGCCCGTCGTAAGACCGATGATATAGGCATTGCGACGATGCGTCAAAATAGAAGCGTAATGATTGTCTTTTGACAGATATTGCTTCTTTAGGATCTTCTGGCAAGATTCCGTATGCTACGAAATCTATAAAAGGACTTCTCTAGTCTTTTCTGGGCGGAGCTGCGTCCACCGTGTAGCTGTGTTCTATGTGAAAGTTATTTTTCACACAGAATAAATCTCTGTTAAGAAGGATTACCGAATTCTGCCTTCTTATAGGAGTAGCTAAATCTACAGCTAGACTTGCTAGGGCATCAGCTTCCAGATTCTGAGATCGAGGTACATGCTCAAGGAAGAATCCTTTGAATGTCATGGCTATCTCGACTGTTTCTCGGTAATAGGGGATGAGGTCGGGATTCCGGACTTCATATATTCCTCTGACTTGATTGACAATCAGCAGAGAATCACCGAAGGCTTCCAGAGATTCGACCCCTAGCTCTTTAGCGACTTGGAGCCCGATTAGTAGAGCGTTGTATTCTGCCACATTGTTAGAACATGGCTCGCTAAGAGAATATGCTCGGTAGATAACAAGTTTATCAGGAGTGACTAGGACGATCCCTACTCCTGAAACTATGTTTCCCCTGGGGCCAGTCCTGGAGGCGCCATCGAAGAACAGTTGCCATGCATCGCTTTCTGTTACGGAATTACACTCTGCGACTTCATCGGGAATGTCCTCGTACAGTTTGGAGGCTTCCATGATCGGATGAGCAGCTAGAAAGTCAGCCAATGCTTGGCCTTTGACGGACTTCTGAGGGACATACACCATGTCATATGGCATTAATAACATCGCCCAAGTCGCGAGTCGAGAATTAAGAACACTTGGCTTGCTCATCAGTACCCGCAGAGGATTGATCCTGGAGATAATGTGAATGGTTTGGCCCGTGACATAGTGTCGTATTTTCTGGATAGCGAACATCAGGGCCAAGCATTCTTTCTCTACTGGGTTGTACCGGTGTTCGGCTCCGACCATCATTCTGCTGAGGTAGTAGATAGCCTGCTCGTGGCCCATATCATTCTTTTGTGCGAAAAGAGCTCCCAGGGAATGATCCATTGCTCAAACGTACAGCACGAATGGTCTACCTATGACAGGAGGTACCAGAACTGGTGGACTGGTGAGGTAGCGCTTGATATCCCCGAATGCTTGCTGACAGGCTTCGTCCCATACGAAGGATACACCTTTCTTTATGAGGTACGAAAAGGGTTGGCATCTCCCGGAGAGGTTGGATATGAATCTCCGGATATAAGCCAGACGGCCTTGAAATCCCCGGAGTTCCGTCAGATTGCGGGGTGGTCGCATTTCTAAGATGGCCTTGACCTTATCAGGGTCCACTTGAATGCCTTTGGCGGTGATAAAAAATCCCAGAAATTTGCCACTAGATACCCCCAGAAAGGACTTCGTAGGGTTCATTTTGAGTTGATGTTGGCGCATCAATTCAAATACTGTCTTCAAGTCTTGGATGTGATTATCCCTGAGGCGGCTTTTGACAGCTATATCATCCACGTAACACTCCACTGTCTTGCGTAAATATTTATGGAATATGCTGCTCATAGCCCGTTGGTACGTAGCCCCGGCATTCTTTAATCCGAAGGGCATGACCGTATAGCAATATACCCCCAGTGGTGTCCGGAAGGCAGTATGCTTCTCGTCTTCAGGATGCATCTTGATCTGATTGTATCCTGAAAATCCATCCATAAAAGACATACGTTCAAAACTGTATGTATTGTCAATCATGACGTCTGTGATGGGAAGAGGGAACTCGTCCTTGGGGAAGGCTGCGTTCAGATCTCGGTAATTGTCACGCCCCAGTCCCAAAATATCGAGGGACTGGATGCGTGATAATGGCCAGCAGCACGCACCGATGGACAAACCCAATTTAATGGATTCATCGGGGCATACTTAAGCTGTATTATATTAGTCAGGGTTTACTAATCTCATCCATAGAACATCATGAACTAAAATAAACTGAACTAAATGCTGAAAGTAAAGATACTGTCGAATATCCAGAAAATAATACAAAGTCGGGTGGAGACAAATCCACTACCGATAAACAAGAGAATAAAGACAAGAAAATATAACTAAAACATGCTAGAAAGTAACTAAGAAGCAGGGCCATCAACTGCAATCAAACTCTCGTCTGGTGTCGGTCCGTAAGCTGCGATACTCCTCGTCTGCTAAATCTGGAGAACAAAACCAGGTCCTCAGGGGACATAGCAAGATACAAAAGAATACGAGCCAAATACAGTAGATGACATGCAAGATATAGAAGAAAGTAAACACAAGCAAATAAGACACAAGAAATCACTATATCTAAGACTGTGGCATGCCAATGATGCTATCAAACATGACTACAAGCAATCGGGGTAACCGCATCTCAATGGGAGATCACGATCCTATAGAAAGAAGTCCAACGGGGACTCACAGTCTATAGTATGGCTCTTTCGCAGTCCAACGGGAGCTCACGAAGGAGGTAGTCAAATGAACAATTCTCTATTGCAGTACAATGGGTACTCACAATCGAAATTGCTCAAGTGTAGTCAATGTCCAATAACAATCATCAAGGAACTAAAGAAATCAGTCAAGTCAACTCCAGGAATACAGAGTACATATAAACCATTACAATATGTCTATGGAACAAGTAGTGATCCAAGGAAAGAGCAAATAATGTACATGCACGCAAACCGAGGAAATAAGACTAGAGCAGCAGGAATAAATCAACAAGTATCAAGAACTATATATGACAAGGAAGTAACAACTGAAAATCATGCAACCATTGTACAAATATCTTGCACGACAATGATAAATAAATCCAGGAGACAAGTATCAAAACTGTAGGATTTGGCAAGGTATACTTGCCTGGGTTTTGTCTCCAATTGTAGCTCTGACTTCAGCTGGGATTTGCAGACAGTACTCCGGTTGCTGAAACAGACATCATCATCAGGTCCAGAAAATATTAATCAGCTAGGAACGCCTATCCTTGAGTCCAATTTGGAGACAAGGGCAAAAACGTCATTTTCGGGTCAAGACGGGGTCCAAATGTGGGCCGCTTTGCACCGAAAAATGCGTCAGGGTCAAAGGTCTCCAAATCTGTCCAACTTAGTGTCAACAGGTCAGGAACGATGATACGGACCCAACGGAACTTCCAAAATTGGATTCCGATGAGCCGTTCTCAAAATCGCCCGTCGGGTGGAGCCTGTGGGGCCCACGACACGCAATTTTGTCAAAGTTCTCAAAATCGAACCAAACTTGGCTCACAGGACCAGCGTATTGCTACGAGTCCGATGGCGCAAGTTTTGTCTTGATCCGACGTGTGTACACTAAGTTACAGCGAGAAACAGAATGGTTGGATACGGGGCGGTGTCCGCGGATACGCACTGATTCTGGTGTGCACGCACATCCGAATCAGCTTCTGCGGAATCCCGCACGTCCGTATCAACGACGCGCACGTATCTGTGAAGACCGCACACGACCAAGTCATCCCGTTTGGCGGGGCGCACTCAGTTCCGGGGTGAAACTGGGCGTTGGTTTTCCTGTTTTTGGATCGCGGTTCGCGATCACCACAGGACGCGATGCCCCGAGTGGTTTGCACGGGCACCGAGAGGGTCATACAGGCTATGCAATACAATTTACGGAATTGAAAACAAAATTACGAGGAGGAAAATACAAGTACCTGAACAGGGCTAAAAATTAGCGTGTCCTTTGTGTCCGACTCGTGTCCGACACGCGTCCAAAACTAGGGTTAGGGTTCACTGTGTCCGGGTCTGAGGATCCTGTGTCCGTGTCTACTGTTGGCGGACACAGAAGAGGCGACTCAGGGACTGCTGGGCGGCCGGGCTGCTCGTCGAGGCGGCTGGAAGGAGCTGCTGCGGGCTGGCTCGCCTGACGGAGCGGTCTGGAGTGTTGGCCGGGGACGACGAGGGTCTGGGAGGTGCTCGGGGTTCTGTGGAGGACGGCGCAGGCGGAGGGAGGCGAAGCAGCCGGTGGTGGAGAGGAAGTCGGGGGAGAAACCGAAGGCGGAGGAGAGAAAAAGATGGCCGGAACTAGGGTTTAAATAGGAGAGATGGGGAGAGGGACGGCCGGCGGTTGACCGGAAGGGGAAGGGAAGGGTGGAGGCGTTCGGGGAAGAGGGAACGGCAACGTCGCCGGCGGCCGGTGGGGAGGTGAACTGAAGAGGCGGCGGGTTCGAGCGTTTGGGGGAGATGAGTCGGCCGGGTCGGATCGGGTGGACGGGTCGGGTCCTAGCGGATCCGACCCGATCCGAAATCAAATATGCGGGTCGGGTTCGGGTTAATGGGTCGGGTCTGGGTTGGACCCGGATTCGACCCGATAAGAAATTGGTTTAATGAAATAAACCCGGTCCGGTTCAATTTGGTTTGGTTTGGTTATTTAATAAAAACCCGATTTATTTTGGTTTAATTAATTACTTAGTATTTAGGGCTTTAAAAATCCATCCGGGGTCCAATAAATTCCCGAAAAATTACTCTATGTCTAGTTTTAAATTTTACACTATAAAATATTATTTTCATAATATTTTAATATTATTTATTATCATGTAAAAATCCTTTAATAATTAAAATACCTGAATTTAATTACAGAAAATTCCAAGAAAATTCCAGAAAATTCCAGAAAAATTGTAAAAATCCAAAATTAAAAATTCTTGAAAATCAGGGGGTTTACAGTAATCGATGCAGATACGTACTTTTCTATTCTTCTTCATGACCGGGACAACATTGGCGACCCAATCGGGATGTTGTTCCTCACGGATGAAGCCGCAGGCTATCAACTTCTTGACTTCAGCTTCAATGGCATCCATCATGTCCTGGCGGAACCAGCGTTGGTGCTGCTTCACAGGCTTTGAGTCGGGCAGGATGTTGAGCTTATGAGTGGCTACCTTTGGATCAAGACCCGGCATGTCCTCATAATTCCACGTAAATACGTCGATATACTCTTTTATCAGCTGGGTAATTTCTTCCCTTCCTTCTCCGGAAAGGTTGTTTACTGATAAATATCGGCTTTGGTGAAAGCTTATCCCCTACGTCAATCTGGATAACTTCATCTTTAGTGGGAGGTTCCCTTTGCTCGAAGCAGAATTCCCATTGTATATCCATCTGCTGAGCCCAAGCGTCATTCTCGAATGGTTCGGATTCTTGTTCGTCTGATTCGAAGGAATCCGTCGCTACCATATTTGCTGATAATGCTTGCTCGAGAGCGTGAGATGAGTTGGAGGGCGATGCGCCATTTTGAAAAGAGAAAAAGATATCCTCGTTTGACTTGGAAGTCGTAAGGGAGGTGGCATACCCTAACCCGAAACGGGTTTGTTGATAGTGGGGATTGCCGAGCAGTGGTATTCGTCTGCCTTTCCCGTAGTTGAGACCTGGTTCCATCCTCAAGTTGTAACCCATATTTGGCATGATCCTCAGGGCTTGCGGGGTGTACCTGTGAACTTGTATTTCACCAGCATCGTCATCGATGGAATCCTCTTGTATAGTCTGTTCGTTGCGCATGCGGCCGAAGACTATTGAACGCTGACCGTCGCGGGCAGGTGGAACAATGAAGATGGAATCCTCATGTGGTCCATATGTCGTGGTGACATTGGATGATGACGCCACTTCCCATATGTACGGATGATAGGAATCTATAGCTGCCAAGAATTTTCGTGCTATAGGCTCTACATCGTCATGGGGAGAGGGTTCCTGGTTTGGAACCTGAGCATTGATATACTGGAAAAGAGGTCCATTGTTATTATCAGAAACCGCATTCCTGGTTGCATTTATATCACTTGGCCGCTTGTTGCGTTGAAGGTTGATGATTAAGGGTGGAGGCTTCTGGTTCAGAGTGATCACTAGAGGATCACCCCCTTTCCCTGACTTGGTCTTGTTCAGGTGGATAGCCATAGGCTCTGTGGCTTTTGGACGGGTAGTCTGCCCTTTCACCTTGATTGACAGAGGTTGCTTGGCAGAAGGCTCTTCAGGCTCCTGGTGGGATTCCTTCTCTGCTTGTGCTGACACCTCTTCCGTGTAGTCTTGAGAGTATAACACGGCGTCGGAGTAGTAGGATTCTACCCCTTTAAACGGGTTTAGGTCAGCAACCTCCGTTTGTACTGTCCTTTGGGCGTCTACATATTTGAAGCATTGATGTAGGGTCGAAGGAACGATGTTGTGGTCGTGGATCCATGGTCTTCCCAGCAGGATGTTGTAGGACACCTCTGAATCGATGATGTAGCATGTAGCCACCGATCTGAGGTTGCCAATCTGGATCCTCAGGCAAATTTTCCCCAACGGCGTACTTCTTCCGGCGTTGAAACCCACAATAGTAGTGGTGGTGTAAGCCAGTTCGCTGGTAGGAATCCTTAGTGGTCTGAGCAGACTATGAGGAATGATGCTGATTGAGGATCCCAGATCTATGTGAATCCGGTCGACTTCTATGGAACCGACGTACCCAGTGTGGTAGAGGGGTCTGTCATGTCTGTTATATTTTAACAGCATGTTGTCTTGAGTGAAAGTGATGTTTGGGACCACCTCTATCACACTATGGCATCGAGGACATGCCGCGGGTTCTTCGTCGGGGGACTTGAGTTGGGTCAAGTATGTATCCTCCTGCATCAATGATTCACTCAGGGCTAGACGAGTGTCTTGGGAGAGCCTGAGTAGCTCGAAGATGGACAATCTGGCTGGTGTATTAGCCAGTTGGGCCAAGATGTCGAAGTTGTACGGCTTCTCTAAACCTTTGTTTTGAATGTTTTTCACAGGTTTATCGAAGCGTACTTCTTTCTGCTTCCCCTTGTCCACCGAAGTTGGTCTCGAAGGATCGGCCTTTGGTACGACGGGCTCTGGTTCTGAAGGCTTGGTAGCTGAAGCGTCTGCAGGTGCGTCTTCCTGACTTGCTCCGTAGTCCTTGAGGTAAGCCTTCCCTGAACGGGTTACTGCGGCAAAAACCTCATCTTCATCTGATGTCGAAGAAGTTGCAACCATATGGCAGGGTTTGCATTTGGAGTTCTTTCTGGACTTAGCTTTAGTAGCATTAGTCTCTTTTTCGAGCTCCGATACCAAGTCGGGGTGAACCCACATAATCTCGCCTTTCTGGGTAGTTAGGTGTAACATGTCATGATTTTGACCCCTAGCCGGAGGGAGATTAACGATGTTCATCGTGGTCCGGGAAATAGGTGTAACACCGTCCGGTACTTCTTGGGGAGGCAGATTGCCAAATTGCAGAGAGATCATGTTGGCCGTGACCGTCTTCTCGCTATTGCGCAGGGTGATGGCTTTAGCATCGATCAGCTCTTGGATCTTCCTTTTCAGTATGTAACACGCCTTTGTCGGGTGGTGCACGTATCTGTGGAAGATGCAGTACTTGGGGTTGTTGGCACTGCCGACTTCACTGGTCCGCCTCTCCTCCGGAAGGGTGATCTTGCCACTTTTGACGAGATATTCGAATATACTTGGAATATCGTCGTCGTCGAAAGAGTATACCTCGACGGGCCTGGAAGTCCCAGGTTTTGTCTGCGCGGTTGCCGCAGTCTTTTGTCTGGACGTATTGATCGCCAAAGCTTCTTTTTCTTTGCGAGGATGGTCGCCTTTGGGGGATGACCTCTTGCCTCTGTCGGAGGCAGAGATCATGATGCCATTATCGCGCGCTTTGCCACTGTTGTCCTCGGCGGCTACCGCTGAAATGATGAACGAGGGCCATTCATGGAACTGATATGGTCCTGTGAACACCGAGATCACGGGAAGAAGGTTCTTCCTGCAAATGTCTACCAACGCTGAGTCTGGAACTCCTGGAGGCATCTGTAAAGTGGCTTGGCAAAAATATTCGACGAAAGTGCGAACATCCTCCTTCTCCCTTTGCTTGACTTCGATGAGAGAGGACATAGACATGTCCATCTCTCCCTCGTAGAATCGTGTGAAGAATAAAGCCTTGAAGTCTTCGAAGGAAGAAATACAGTTGTCCGCCAGGCTGCGGTACCACTGGTAATCTACTCCCGAGAGGCAGCCCTTGAACACCCGGGTGAGGAGGGCGTCATTCCCTTGTAGCAACACCGTCATCATACTGAAATAGTTTATGTACTGACTTGGTGATATTTTTCCCTCGAACAGGGCCATAGTCTGAGGTTTGTACCTCGGAGGAAAAGGAACCTCTTTCCAGATAGCTGGGTATGGCTGGTTGATTCCCAACTTCTTGAGCTGATCTTTGTGCTTCAAGGCATCAAATTGGGCTTTCAACTCCCGCACTACTTGCATCAGATTATCAGCTGGTAGCGAGGCCACGGAATAGTGCGGAGTCGGTTGTATCATGACTTTCGCAGAAGGTAGTACATTCTCCGAGTGAGGAAGTGAAGGACCAGCTGACTCTTGATCAAGAGCAGGCTCTTGGATCGTGTTGGATGGTGGTAGGTCCACCCCCACGCGTATCTGAGTAGGCGAGACCGATGTTTGAGCCATAGCAGCGGCCTATTGAGTTAGCATCATTTGGTGCATGTTCTTCATCATGGATTGTATTTGTTTTAGAGATGTCTCTAGTGTAGTAATGCATTGCTCAGCGTTCCCTGATGGCGAGGCTTCCTCGTGTTCATCTCTAATGGCGTAAACTCCCATCTCCCTGGGCGTCGTTGAAGGATGAGTATAGGTTGCTGCAGAAGTTGACTCTATACTCTCAGTATCTGATTCGGGAGACTGACGACCCCCAGCATTGGAATCAGAAGAGTACGAAGTCAGTTGTCGTGACCTTGAACGAGTGTTCTGGAATACCCCAGCTTCGGTGTCCCTAAGGAGCATGTTGAATTCTCTTCGGCTCGGAGTTCCAGAGGACGGACGTCTTGAGCCTGAGCTTCCTCCAGGTATATGTGAAGCCATGTTCACGGATGCATGCGTGGGCTCTTCTTCTAGGAAAGATAGAGAGTAGCTCAGTCGGTCGAAAACCGGCCGTTTTGCTTTAGAACAACAACAATTAATTACAATCCTGTGACTGTTACAACAGTGCTCACTAGGAGGCGTAACAGCCATGTTTGAAGATCCCCTCTCCTTGCGTTTCTGGATTAGATGCTTGCGCAGGTCTGGAGAAGTTGTAGAAGAAGAAGATGATGGCTTGTTCCTTCCATTCCCATTGGTGGGCATGCGGACGATGGGAGTCATAGTCTTCCCTGTGCCACCCGTATACAACAGGTTGGCCATCTGGGTGGCAGATAATCCCCGGGGAGGGTATCTTTTCGCAGCTGGAGCCTTCTTTACGCTTAGGGACTTCACCTGGCGTAGTTTGGAGCTTCGCTCTGATTGGCGTAAAGCTGAGGATGTCCTTAGGCGGCCATCAGCGTCTCGCATAATTCGGAGGGCATGCAGATTGTTCCCTTGCTGGCGTAAAGGCCGGAAAGTTGAGTGGTCCGCCGCTTGCTTTCCCTTGCGGAGATCACAGGGATCATCTGGTTCTCCGTAGAGGTCAGATGTTGTTTTACGCGCGGAGCATGTATTATACTTCTGATTTAGCGCTGAGGCTTTATCAGAAGTTCTGTCTATTCCGCCAGGGACGGGAGACTGAATTTCACGCGCAGAGCGCGAAGTATACTTCTGGGTTAGCGCTGAGGCATTGCTAGAAGTTTTGTCGGTTCTATCAGAGACAGACGACTGAATTTTACGCGTAGGGCACGGAGGGAGCAATACTACAACCTCATTGGTCGGAGAGATCGGAGAGATCGGAGAACCCACAGGAATAGTAGAGGATGTCTTGGGCATCCAGACCTTACGCAGCTTCCTGTTGTTTTGGCCAGAGAGAGAGTGAGAGCTGCCACTTGTTTGGAGCATATCTTCATAGGCAGACTGGTCAAACTGGATGACCAGTGTCTTCTTCACGGATCCCACGGATACCGCATCATGTTGAGCAATAGCTTCCTCATCAGAAGAGAAAGATGTCCCCAGCAGAGTCGCCTTCTTGTTTTGGTATGTAATATAAACGAGAAAAGATTTGATGAATGCGGGAAAATAAGGTCTTGTACGAAGACCCGCCCCTTCTTTTATTGTTTACAAACAAGATTGTACAAATCCGATCCTACACGAGGATGTCTAAGTATAATTTATTTAATCTGGGTGAATATTGCTATAGGTATCTGATCTGCAGTCGATCACTTTAGCCCTTGGACCATACGATGTTTGAAGGAGTGCCGTGGAAGACAGGTAGCAGCTTCGAGGGTTGCTAAAGAGGGTGGATGCCCGATGCTAAAGTCGTCGATCCCTTCTCTTTGCCTGAGCTCCGGATTCTTCTCTCTCTCTCTCTCTCTCTCTCTCTCTTGACCGTTGGATCTGATACTGGATCTCTTGATCAGTTTTCAGACCTGATTTCTTTGATCTCCCAATTTGTCGACCTTGTTCCTCGTTGATAGAGGTCTCTATTTATAGAGTTTTAGTGACAGTGACCACTCGATCGGTGTAAAAACTGAGTAGTGGAAAGTACAGCACCCTTTTACACAACGGTTAAAATAACCAATGCCTGCGTATAGATGATCCTTTGAATGAGCGTGTGACACGGGTCCAACTAAGGGACAAAACGCGTATAATCGCTACAAAGATCACGGCGTAGAAGCCACGTAGGTAGGTATCCATTATGTAGAAGAGGTTGGCATAGAAGCCAAATGTCTGTCACCATGGCATATAAGCCAAATAGTTATTAAACCGGCATAGAAGCCGAGTAGGCATAGAAGCCGAGTGGGCATAAAGGCTGAGTAGGCGTAGAAGTCGAGTGGTCATAAAGGTCGAGTAGGCGTAGAAGCCGAGTAGGCACCGAAGCTGAATGGGCGTAGAAGCCGAGCAGGCACCGAAGCTGAATGGGCGTAGAAGCCGAGCAGGCACCAAAGCTGAATGGGCGTAGAAGCCGAGCAGGTACCGAAGCTGAATGGGCACAGAGGCCGAGTGGATGTGGATGTTTTAGCCGGAATTACGGCTTTTGGAGATATAATCAAATCTCTAGCATTAATTGTGGAGATTTGCCATCATCCGGTGCATTAAATACAGAGGCGTATTTTGAAAGTCTGTCACCCTTCTGTGCATTAAGCGCAGAGACGTGCTTCAGGCATCTGTTAGTATTCGGCGCATTAATTGCAGAGACGTGCCTTGAGGGCCTGCCACCACTCTGTGCATAAAAATGCAGAGACGTGCCTCGATTCTCGTACGGAGTGCAGCTTTTGATGTGGCAGGCAGTTTGTCTTCCGCAGAGCGTAAGGAGCTCTCATCTGCCTGTAAAAAACCGGGCAGTGCGTTCCTCTGTTTGCGTAAAAGCGGTTTACGCAAGGAAAATGGCGGTAAATGAGAGCCTGGGCTGCAGTGCCGCGCCATCATTATAGCCGTCGCCTGGGTAGTCGAGCAGTATCCTTTTGTCAGAAGTCGAGGCGTCAGGTTCATTGCAGGATCTGACAGGTTCATTGCAGGGTCTGACAGGTTCATTGCAGGGTTTGACAGGTTCACTTCGGAGAATGCGAAGCGTCCCTTGTACACTTCAATGCTGCACTGAACAGAGGATGAGTTTTACGCCATATAGGCGATGAAGCAACCCGTTTACGCTGAAGTAGCCTTGGCATACTGCCCTACGCGGATGGTCCTTGAGCCTGTATTTCACTGGTGCTCGGCAGAGAAGCTCCGTCTGCATGTTTGAAGGCTCTGAAGACCTCTGTTTATGCTACTTTGCATCAATATGCTGCGTAGAGCTATCCAGCGTATTTTTTATGCTTCTATATCATCATAATCTATCGCACTTATATTTTCTGAACTACCTCGACTGATGCTGATATTATAGCCTAGTTTTACAAGCTTATTCTTTTATCAAGCTTGATCATGATATTATATTATTGGGGACGCCTACTAATACATTGTCTAATCAGAACCAGTATATTAAGGTCTAGCTAACCTTAGTACATTTGGTTCACCCTTCGTAATACTACTTTACGTGGATTAAAACATATAGTTGACTAGTGGACGAATATACTTGCCCTCTAGATATGTTTGAGCATATCGTATCGGTTACATAACTGTATTGATACGAGCATGCAAATAAGAAACTATCAAATAGGATTTCAATCCACAACTGCCTTGATAATTCTCATTTGAATTTTTAAAAATGCCTTGATCCCCATAATTCTATCCTATGACACCCTTGAACTCTTTATTATTGCTTTCCGTCTTCCCTTATTCCGTAAAGACGAACGCTCATGCCGGGTATAAGTTGATACACTGATAAATACTAGATATACCCCGTAGGCTAATCATATGACTTGGTGACTCCCTTTTATAGTTGATTAAGGGCATATCATAGATGAGATATTTGGTGATTAAAACTTTGAGGATTAAATAACATGATTAAATAATTTAAGGAATAGCTTTCTCAGATGTATAGCCGTAGATGATAGATGGGTAAATTCTAAGTTGGGTAGAAACTGTATTTTTAAAACTTGAGGTAAATTATTTTAGGCTGTGACCAAGTGAGATTAGATAAGAGAAACCATGCCTTATTTTAATTTCGAGGACAAAATTATTTTAAGTTGGATAGATTGTAAACCCCCTCACCCAAAATTAGGCCTACTTGGCTTAGATAGTGAAACTAGGGCTAGTTTGAACCCAATTAGAATTAGAACACGGCATTTTATTTCATTATGTAATATTTATATCACTTAGCGCACCTTACCGTTGCTTCGATAATTGGAGCATCTCACTAGCCATTGTCTTTCTACAAATTTCATAACCTTATCCTAGACATGCCCGCCTACCATTCTGACCTTGGTGTAACTTATAATTATGCTTTCTTGTGCTATATTTTAGTCGCACAACATTCGTCGTAGACGTTATTATTTAATTCTAAATAAAATATAACTTTGTACCCTTGTACGTTCCAATCGAAATTGGAGACACAATCTTGACCGTTTTATGCAACCCGAATTTTATTAATATTCTACATTGTACCCTCTACATCCCTGACACTTGTGTCCCATCTAATTTTATTCCCATGTACTTCTAATTAATTCCTGAACATCGTGCGCACTAATTTTAATTAATTAAATTCAATTTCCGTCTTTGTGCAATTTTTAATTGTTGGGCACTTTTATACAAAAACGTATTGAGGTGTTCCCACCATTGGACAATATATGAAGAAATCCAACTTCTCCCTTCATAGGAATTTTCCTATAATTTTTTGAAATGTGTAACGTGCACATCGCCCCCCAATTAAATTCTAGCCTTGTATTTAATTAATGCAAATTCTAGCCCTCCCAACATCCCTATGTGAGCCCAAGGCCCAATTCCTAGAAATGTTGACCAAGTCAAACCTTTTTAGGTCAACCCAACACCATGTATAAATACCTCCCTTGCTTTATTTTTCCCCAAAACCTAAAACCAACCAAAAATCTCCTAGCCGACTACTATTCCTCTTCCTCCCTCCTTCCCTGTGCCCGACCCCCCTCGGCCAACCTCGCCGGAGACTGCAACCGCCGGCCACCCAGTGCCTTCCCCTCGACGAATCGACACCTGACCTCGACCTTCGCTCATTTTCTTCCCCAACCTCCCCCGCCAGCAGCACGTCCTCCTCACCTGAGCACGGCCCCTCCGCCGCGGCCACCCACCAGCCCACGATGACTTCCTCATCGCAACAGCCTCCACCATTGCCTCCTCCTCGACCTCCTTCCTCCCTGCTCGACTTTGCCATGGCCGCCTGAGCATGGCCAGAGCAGCACCGGGCCACCCAGACCAACACCACCAGCACCATTAACACCACCAGCATCACCGTCTTCCCCATCCTTCACTTCACCGGAGTTCACCATCCCCCGACCGGAGCCTCGCCCAGCCGACTACCCATCCATCAGCCGTTCTCCTCCAGCAACTTGACGACCATCCCCGCCTCTCTTCGCCGACTGAAACCTCGTTGACCACTGCACGACACAACCGCACACCAGCACGACTACCACCTCATTCGTCTCTCCTCTTCCTGACCTCCCTCTGCAACACCGCCACTACCCACCGTTCCCTCACCATCAACTCGCTGGACCTCGATGAACCGCCAGCAAACACCCCATTCTCCTCCCTCGACCTCTTCCTTCTCCCTGTGCATCCTCCTTTCCCGTTCATCGCCGACAGCACCAACACCACCCACCATTGCCATCAATATCACCATCATTAACTCCAACACAGCCACCAACGTCCACCCTCTCCTTCCCTCGATCCGCCCTGGCCTCCTCCCTGCTTCCTAACCTTCTCCTTCTCCCTGCCGGACCTCACCTCCCTTGGCCGGACTCCGGTCAGCCACCATTGCAAACCATCATCACCATTATTATCATCTCCAAATCATCATACTAGCTATCACCATCACCATTACTATCATCCTCGTCACCACCATCTTACACATCATCAACCTAGTCATCATCATCATCCTCGTTATCACCATCATCCATATTATCGTCCTCGCCATCACCATCGCCATCATCGTTGTCATCATCACCTTCACCATCATTATCGCCATCGTCGTTATCGTCATCACCTTAACTATCATCATCATTGTCGTCATTATCATCGTCGTTATCATCATCATCTAACCTTAATCATCGTCATTATCATCAACAATACCCAACATCAATATCTCACCCTCGTCATCATGTTTATCGTGGATTGTCACCCTTGCCAGATAACCCGCAGCAGTCACCCCCGATTCCCGTGCCTGTGCATGCTTACCCCGAAGAGCTATTGGATCTTTCTGCGCGACCTTTGGAGCAGGTTATTAGGGCTGTGCAGCTTCCTTGCCAGGCAAGTATACCTTGCCTTGTTGTACTGTTTAAATTCTATATGCTTAGCTGCATGTTTATTATTTAAATTGTGGGCGTCCGAGAGAGACTCGGGTGCAGTCAACGAAGGTGTTGACATTAGGACTTGTGTCTGACCTAGTGTTTAGTAGACCCACCTAAAGTCGTGGAGTTATTGGTATGACTCCCCAGGCCTTGACATATTTCTTACACGTATTGTGAGTCTCATGTAGGGCACAGACTTGCGTATGCGGTTGGCCACCTGTACGTGTAGGTCGTGCGATGGTTAGGGTATAACTGCTAATAGTATTGTATGTTAGAGACTTAGCAGTTATTAGTAGTCGGAGCATAGACTATTGTAGTACGAAGGTCCAATCTTTGTCCTTGTTTGGTTGTGAGGTTGGACTATCGTTCTAACGATAGACTATGAGCCAGAGTTACGACACCGATACTTGCACTCCATCTCGGTGTAGTAGCTTCTGCATGTTGTGGATACAACAGGCATAGGTCATTGGACGAGGAAGACAATTAGTAGGTGTATGAGACAGATATTTGGTTGCCGTAGTTTCGGAGTAAACTGCGGGGCCGTGAGCCTCAGTGTTACCCGGTTATGGAATCAGTGTTACCCGGTTATGGGATCAGTGTTGCCCGGTTATGGGAGTATATGCTTGTCGATACATCCGGCAGAGGTTACTAGCTGCGCGCTATCATGATCGGTGATGTAGTCATCATATACATCTGGCATCCAGTTTACAGCTAATGCCAGATACTTAGCCTCTGGCTCGACGCTATGCTTTATACCTTTCACCTACCCATACATGCCAAGGTTGTCTTCAAAGTGCATTTCACTTAGCTGGTTAGGTCACCCTTGAGTTTTCACAGTATTTACTTTATGGCATGCTTTTATGTATCTTGTTATGTCCCTTTAAGGACCTGGCCCTTTCCAGGTGTATTGTTCATGAGTATTCGCAGGAGCGAAGATCCGGACTTGCTACGTATATTGCAATAAGGTCTTTCCTTCGAGCCGTGACTGTTAGTTGATATTCTTATATTGCTTTTATCTTGTTTATCTATATTCTGGTTCGGTAGTGGATTTGTTTTCATCCGACTACCATCATTAGATACTTTATATTGAGATCTAGTTATAGATATTGGTTATTCATTTATATATGATTTCTATGGATGAGATTTAGTTATGCCCTGTGACATATATGTTTACCACTTGTGAATTATTATTTATATTACAGCATACGCGTGTTATGGTTTCCATATATTGGAGTGCCATATTTATACTGGCATGCTTACGTGTCCTGGTCCTACGCATTTTGGGACTGGGGCGTAACAGGTATCCTTATACCCCTCGGACTATTCTCTGATACATACGACCTCTATAATCAAATTTAACAAGGTACTATTCTTACTTACTTCTATATATATATATATATATATATATATATATATATATTGTCTTTCTCCTATAATGCTTGGATCACTTGTACTATTACTCCCAATTATCTTTCTATCCATATTAACTGATACACCAATCTAATGTACTTACTGTTACTAGCACATTACTCAGCTAATCCCTGATATAGAAATACTAACACTTTTGATATAGTAACACTAGCTTCAAAACTACATAATATATGCCCTTAATGTTTTAGGACACTAGCTTCCTTATTAGATCACCTCATCACACTAACTAGAACACATGATTACTTGCACTAGTTATTAACTTCTATAATTCACATGTTTTACTTCACTCCCAAAGGCGGACATATCGTTCTATATCTCTATTGATGTATATGTATTTCTCCTCAAATCTCTTACAGACGGATACACAAATCAGTGATACATTTCTTCCATGACCAATCTTGATATTTCTCAACCCATGACATAATATTAACACTCAATCTTCCACTTTCTGATACTCATGAACTTTCACACTGACACTTACCACCCACTGTATATCCTACACACAATTTTTAGACACTCTTCCACCTGTTGCTTCTAATACATCACTAGTCTCAATATTAGGTGATATACCCATCACTAGTCATATACTGGTGCACTCCTATCAATGCTCTACTATACCTTAGCACAAGTCCTACTACTTTAGCACAATGTATTATTATTCCCTCATACTTTCCTATATACTTATAGGTACCATTCTACTATGGCATGCTTACTAATATCCTTTATGCATATATATTTCTCTACTCTTGACACACACAAGTAACAACCACCAAATTGAATATCATGCTCTATTATTTTTCAACACAATTTCCTTGATACTTAAATGTTTACATGGCTCACCCAACTACATGAATTCATGATTATCCAGAACTGGCATGTTGATACTGTCACGCCCCAATCTTCCGCAAGCTCGATAGTCCCCGCTGAACGTGAATCACCACGTTACAGCTCTCCCGCAGGACAATCGTTCTCATCGGGACGTGATGCCGTACGAGCCTGGAGTTGCGCTCGTACAAGGCAATGTTGTCAAACACCAAATGTTATCATCGAAACAACCAAGTTGCAGCGGAAGTCAAGTATTGTGTACCAAGCACACATCAGAGTAATACGCAACGAAGCTCACGATAGGGTCCAAATGAAATGCCCCGAAGGCAATGCCACAAAGGCGATGCCACGGAGACGATGAAATACTCTTGCTCTTTTCTCTAGCCCACAAAGGTACTTATAGTTCATACATCATGTCTCGTATATCCAAGCAGCGCCACTACGCCTGCGTACCTAAAATAATGCCCACAAACGTGGGTCAGTACACAACCGTACTGGTGAGCGGGGTAACCCACTCGCCTAAGCCGACACTAAGTAAAAAAGTGAATACAAACAGTTAAATGGTGATCTTTCTAGTTTGAATCCTAGATTCATTTCATGGCATATGGATGACATGTTAAGGAAAGCTGTAAAGCAGTTTAAGCATGCAAGCATTCAACTCAAACCAATCGACAAGCAAATATATAAGCAACCCGAAGGATTCTAACACGCAACCCGTCCTACTCAATGCCATCGCTTACACGATAACATATCGAACCATCAGCCAAGCCTCAATATCCATTCTCAACCAACATTTATAATCCAAATCTCACAGTGCACACTCTTGCCGAGGCAAGGTGGCCGCGTCTACACGAAAGCCAAACCAACAAAAGAAAAGCAAGCCATCACCTATACTATATGGAGTCACTGGCCAAGCCATAAAGGACGTATGATCGGACTGATCATATGCGGTTCTCCTCGAAACAGCGCTAAGTAGCATACCCACCTGGATCGATTCCAACCGCTGGCACCGTGCCCAAGGCACGTTACCCATTGTCTCCTCCATGGCCGAACGGTCCCGGTGCCCCGGAGCCTTCCCGTTCGAGGAGACCAAACCCTGTGCAATACAGGTTGTCCGTGACATGCAGACACCAAGTAGGTATGACGAGAGGATCGAACATTCTCGTCCCACCAAGCGATCCTAGACTCGTTCCATGAATATCCAACCAAAATATCCATAACCATTCTTCCAACATATAGCCCAAGGCACCAAATCCAAGTTATTTCCATAGGCACAATGCCTCTTCTCAACACAGAGTTTCCAATGGTGCAATACCCATGCTCAAAGCTAACCCATGGCACAATGCCATTTCAGTGGCACAATGCCCCATTCGTGGCACGATGCCCCATCAAGCGGCACAACACCCTCGCCGATATAGTTGTTCGATTTTGAACCACAACTGCTCGCTTTGCAAGACAAAGCGACCAAGTGATACTCGTACACGGATGCACGCTCGCTCGCCCAGATTCCCGATATTCCCAATGTATCAATGACTCATTCCAACTGTCCAAGCATGATCCCAATCATTCAACCAACTGCCTCAAATGATAATCCAACCAACTCTAGCTCCAACTATCCAACGCACAAACCAAATCAAGCCATAAACCTATCCAAGCAACGACGTACACTCTATGCACGCCTCAGTATAGTGATTCCCAAGTTCCAGTCCAAGTGTTCAAGCCTATTACGTGTTTTCCATATTATTAGGCATGAAGGAGTAGAGGAGAAGGGAAAGAGCCCACTCACAATGTTTGATCCCGTTAGGCATCCTGTCCTGCCCATACGGCCAATCCCTTGAACCCGTGGTCCGATGCAAGCGCGATCTACTCAACTGGTATGACCGTGCGAGCAGGCCGTGCTCTACAAATCATCCGACAGATCGGACTAAGGAAGATGGCATTATCATTCCAATCCAGCTATCTCAGTACTGCTCTGAACGAACACCTGAATTCCATCGAACCCGCTAGCCATCTGCATATGAAATAACTCAATCAATACTTCTTCCCAAAATCTAACAAATCAAATATAACCAGCATTTGTTTCATTCAATCCGACTCAGCGTAACGCACCGTGCGGTTGCGGGCGTTACATAATATACCACTTAGAATAAGGTTCGTCCACGAACCGTGCTGGTACTCATTCCTATCACATTCCGCTATCCAATTCCATGGATCTGCTCTATGCAACTCACATATTCACGATTCAGACTCAGTATCTCGCTCTGCTGAACGCTCGTACAAATTCTATGAATTCCCATATCCTCCTTGCAGCTCAATACGAATTCTTCGTACCGCTTAGTTTTGGATCGATACACATATTTAAGGCGTCCCTGAAATACATGCATTTCAGCCGAGCTTTGCGATAGCGAATTCGGACAAGTTACAAGGGTATCTTTATGTCCGAGACATCCATTTGCTTTACTCCCAATCAAACCAATCACGATTTCCATTCCAAACTGTTCTATTGAGCACTATTCTCAAATATGATGATTTCCAATGACTCAATCGGTTCGTGTTCCAACTCAATCCATCCAACTATTTCTGAAACCGCACTAGCAACATCTCCAAATATATATCACTTGCACCGAACGATCATCTCAACTGATACTACCCCAACTAGGCGACTTACCCAAATATCAACTTTGCTCTCATCAGCTCAACCAAACACTTCCTCCTCAATCTCAATACCTCGCTGGGTGAACATCTATATTGAGGTTCATGTGATCCACGAAGATCTCGCCGCCACGCCAAAGGGATAGTGTCGCTACGATTTCAACGTGGACACACTCGCCATAATTCCTAGGTTGCGCATGGAATAGTTCTTCGCGCTGCTTCCACTGCCTTGAAGCATAGGATATCACCTTTGCCTTCCGAACAAGCACGCTTCCCAGACTAAGTTCCGAGACATCTTGTAAATCTGAAGCAAATCTGTCCCTTCTAGTATTCGCAAGGATTTGATCTGAACGAGCCGCTGCTTTAACTTCACGAGCTAGTTTCACAGTCTTCAATTCATATGAATGCTATTCCCTTCCAGGGCACGATGAGTCAGAGGCGATGCCATCTACAAAAATCTGCGACTCTGAAACTTATCAGTTGACTAGGCTACTTCCACCATTGCTCCGATCTTTCGACTGCATCTTCAGCTGAAGGCTATCCCAAGGATCTCTCAAATCCAACACTCAGTCAATAAGCCAAATCTTATTGCTCACATCTGCCCTCGACGCATTCCCAAATACGCCGCCTCAAGGGTCGTCCTATGGGTTTACCATATTCATCTCCGATTCAGCGGACAAGTCGCTAGGGTCAGCTGTCCCGAAGCTACGCTCGATAATTGTAATCATCACGATGGACAGTTACTAAGAACCATGCTATATCTCATCTGCAAATCCGAATCAAAATCCAACCATTCCATCCAAGCGAACTTCTAAATCCGAGAAATTTCATGCACTACCTCTGACGACCTGTCAACCGATGCTGCTTAACCACTTAGAGTCTTGCTATCTATCCAAGCCACAATTCGAGAACTGTGCTCATTGAAACCATCTTCCATCAATCCGCCGTTCTGCCCTGAATCCATCAATTTCCGAATTGCTATGTTCTCCTACTCTCACTACCACTGCAATGATTTCTGAAACCAAAGACTTGCTCCAATTCTTATCCGTTTGCCGCATCCCACAATGCACGTCCAACTTGCTCAAACAGCATAGTGATTTGCTCAATTGTTGCTCCCACATTTAGCTATCTTCAAAAGTCTGTCCGCCATAATCTTTGCCTTCAGTTGTTGCCTCAATCCGTCCACGTCTTCCGAAGAATCCATTTACCATCATTGCAACGTTTCGCAAAATTCCACTTTCGCTAAACCTGAGTCGACTTCTCGAGCAGCAATATCCAAAATCTTCCAAGTTTGTGTGAATCCATCGCATTGTCCCTCCAAACCAAATCGTGTTTCATTGCTCAACCAACAGCTCAAATACGTTGCCCAAAATCGTAGTCCGTGCTCGCTATCCTTCAATTAATCAATCGCTTCGCTAAAGCGTCTCCCAACTGTTCATTCCGATCTCGTCCATCTCTCAAGTCCAACGATACTTCCATTGCACCAGTCCGTTCAGGCAATTCCCATTAATGTCCATCCATAATACTTTCAATAACTTGCTCAATAGGTGGTATCCCATATACCACTCCGAATCAAGTCGCTACTTGCATTACGATTCCATGAACTGATCTAAGATCCGTTCGAACCATCCCTTATGCGAGATCATGTCTTTCCCAACTTAAGTCTGATACAAAACTTAGCCAATTCTTTAACCATCAATCTCGTTATGCAACTTGTGCTATATCCCATTCTCAATACTTCCAGCTATTCTCAAACCGATCTGATACTTTCGCAACACGAGCAACCCGTGCAACGATCTCTCTTCCAAGTAGTCCGACCAATACCCAACTGTTCCTCACATTTGTTGTACGAGCAACTCGTGCAAACTTATCCTGATATTCTCAAGCCAAACTCAAACATGCTCAACCGATGCGCCACAGCCGAAATTCTAACTTCTATCCAACACAGTCGCTAGACGAGCAACTCGTGCAACGATCCATTCTCATCGAATGCTTCTACTCACAGCATGCCACATAACCAACCTCGTCAGCCAACCAACTGATCCACTGATGCAATCAGAATCTCCCCGAACGACAAGCGAGGCCAACCCAACAAAAGCTCTCAACTTGTTGCAAAAATGCAACAACGCCATCCAACTTGCTACACGAATGCAACAACGACTAACGAGGCTAAGCGATCCTACGAAAACCAACCAAGGCAACACAACCAAGAACAACATGCAGCTACAACCAGCAATATATAGACTTATTGCATAAAATATCCAATACGGCACCGAGTAGAGTCAAGAGCTAGACGACACGCGAAAGCTATTTAGAGTTTGTGATGAAGCGAAGGACCAAGTCCGAGAAAATGAACCAGGCGCTCTGATACCAATTTGTCATGCCCCAATCTTCCACAAGCTCGATAGTCCCCGCTGAACGTGAATCACCACGTTGCAGCTCTCCCGCAGGACAATCGTTCTCATCGGGACGTGATGCCGTACGAGCTTGGAGTTGCGCTCGTACAAGGCGATGTTGTCAAACACCAAATGTTATCATCGAAACAACCAAGTTGCAGCGGAAGTCAAGTATTGTGTACCAAGCACACATCAGAGTAATACGCAGCGAAGCTCACGATAGGGTCCAAATGAAATGCCCCGAAGGCAATGCCACAAAGGCGATGCCACGGAGACGATGAAATACTCTTGCTCTTTTCTCTAGCCCACAAAGGTACTTACAGTTCATACATCATGCCTCATATATCCAAGCAGCGCCACTATGCCTGCGTACCTGAAATAATGCCCACAAACGTGGGTCAGTACACAACCGTACTGGTGAGCGGGGTAACCCACTCGCCTAAGCCGACACTAAGTAAAAAAGTGAATACAAACAGTTAAATGGTGATCTTTCTAGTTTGAATCCTAGATTCATTTCATGGCATATGGATAACATGTTAAGGAAAGCTGTAAAGCAGTTTAAGCATGCAAGCATTCAACTCAAACCAATCGACAAGCAAATATATAAGCAACCCGAAGGATTCTAACACGCAACCCGTCCTACTCAATGCCATCGCTTACACGATAACATATCGAACCATCAGCCAAGCCTCAATATCCATCCTCAACCAACATTTACAATCCAAATCTCACAGTGCACACTCTTGCCGAGGCAAGGTGGCCGCGCCTACACGAAAGCCAAACTAACAAAAGAAAAGCAAGCCATCACCTATACTATATGGAGTCACTGGCCAAGCCATAAAGGACGTATGATCGGACTGATCATATGCGGTTCTCCTCGAAACAGCACTAAGTAGCTAACCCACCTGGATCGATTCCAACCGCTGGCACCGTGCCCAAGGCACGTTACCCATTGTCTCCTCCATGGCCGAACGGTCCCGGTGCCCCGGAGCCTTCCCGTTCGAGGAGACCAAACCCTGTGCAATACAGGTTGTCCGTGACATGCAGACACCAAGTAGGTATGACGAGAGGATCGAACATTCTTGCCCCACCAAGCGATCCTAGACTCGTTCCATGAATATCCAACCAAAATATCCATAACCATTCTTCCAACATATAGCCCAAGACACCAAATCCAAGTTATTTCTATAGGCACAATGCCTCTTCTCAACACAGAGTTTCCAATGGTGCAATACCCATGCTCAAAGCTAACCCATGGCACAATGCCGTTTCAGTGGCACAATGCCCCATTCGTGGCACGATGCCCCATCAAGTGGCACAACACCCTCGCCGATGCAGTTGTTCGGTTTTGAACCACAACTGCTCGCTTTGCAAGACAAAGCGACCAAGTGATACTCGTACACGGATGCACGCTCGCTCGCCCAGATTCCCGATATTCCCAATGCATCAATGACTCATTCCAACTGTCCAAGCATGATCCCAATCATTCAACCAACTGCCTCAAATGATAATCCAACCAACTCTAGCTCCAACTATCTAACGCGCAAACCAAATCAAGCCATAAACCTATCCAAGCAACGACGTACACTCTATGCATGCCTCAGTGTAGTGATTCCCAAGTTCCAGTCCAAGTGTTCAAGCCTATTACGTGTTTTCCATATTATTAGGCATGAAGGAGTAGAGGAGAAGGGAAAGAGCCCACTCACAATGTTTGATCCCGTTAGGCATCCTGTCCTGCCGATACGGCCAATCCCTTGAACCCGTGGTCCGATACAAGTGCGATCTACTCAACTGGTATGACCGTGCGAGCAGGCCGTGCTCTACAAATCATCCGACAGATCGGACTAAGGAAGATGGCATTATCATTCCAATCCAGCTATCTCAGTACTGCTCTGAACGAACACCTGAATTCCATCGAACCCGCTAGCCATCTGCACATGAAACAACTCAATCAATACTTCTTCCCAAAATCTAACAAATCAAATATAACCAGTATTTGTTTCATTCAATCCGACTCAGCATAACGCACCGTGCGGTTGCGGGCGTTACAGATACTGATACTAACTCATGGAACCACTACTGATACTCTCTCCTCTCCTCTCTACCATTAGTACCCATACTATTTATAATGACACCTATCATATAACTATTGCTACAAAGTACTACGCTATGGGTTATCCCTAGATTTATGCCTATTGCTCACATGCCTAACCAAGAACCACTTACAGACTCACAAGTCACACTCTCAATAGTCAATACTGATACTCAAGACACAGACCTAATACAATTCACCAATTATCACACTAACAAGGACTCTAATGGAAAGAAGCTCTATAAAGAATTGGACTAAAGAACTGAAGGTATCCCTACTGCTAAGCTAAAGAATGATGGAACAAAGTCCTATAATAGCAGAAATAAATAAGTATTGAGATGATACTTTAAGAACCAATTTAAGATACAATCTGATAATCATACACGTCTGTCCAAAATCATGACACTCAGAATCCTCGCCACGCCAGTAAGCATAGCTACGATAAACGATAGATCCCATAACTTAGGTATGCACCTCTATAATCATGTCGTCTAGAATCCTTGCTGTGCCAACTAGTATAGCTGCGATAAATTCTAAATTTCATAACTAAGATATGTACATCCGAAGTCAGGTCCCTACATTTTTGCTACTCCAGCTAATATGGCTACGATAAACTCTATGCTCCATAACCAAAGCAGACGTTTCGCCTTCCTTACTGTCCCCATATGTCATCAGATGATACCGTAATTTAGTCCGTAAAATGTCTCTCGATATAAAATCAAACTCAATAACGAACACCAAGAATTTAAATCAACCGATCACCAAGAATCAAATTCAACAATCGATCACAAAAAATAAAATTCAACAACAACAAGTGAGAGCGGACGGAAACAAGGGAAAATATTTTGAATTAAAAATTATAATAAGATTCTCAAGGGTCGTCCCAAGAATCTCTCAAGAAATTTGTGATTGAGTATCCTCTCATCCTAATATATTATATCCTACATCCTATATCCTATCGCAGGCTCATAGTAGTACAACTAAGTCATCGGACTACCACGACATCGCATAACTTGTGAAGCCTGACCTGCATGGGCCACCACTAAAAACGTGTCACGACCCACACCCGGTATAGGGATGCAAGTCAGAAACAACGCCCAGCCTACGCCACAGCATCGGCGGTAGAACGCTGTCTTGGTCTACTATACTATCTAAAATCTCACAATAATATAAAGTTTGCCAACAATAGCTCACACAAAACTCAATCACAATCTAAAGCACGAGAAGATATGAAGAAAGTCTAACTATACATCAAAAAAATATAAATTATCAACAATAGAAACAAAAATCAATAACTCAAATAGAAGCCGAAAACAAATCCGGTACCAAAAATGCCAAAGAGAACTGATTATGCTACCTAGTGAATCCGGCTAAAACTCCCGGTAGTCACTCCAGAACTAGTGGGTCCAAGTCTGCACCATCTATAAGTCAAAGTCCAAAGTATGTCGGACACCAATCTCTCGGATCCTCTGAAAAATATTTTTTACTCAGGAATGGAGCGAAGTACATAACTCTGAAAGCAGTTCCAATAACATAATCGAGCATATAAACAGATATAGAAATAAAATACAAGATCACTAAACATATGAATGATGAACAAGATATATACAGGTAATGTACGAGAATATATAGATTAACAATATGAATATCATAATATGATGAAGTAAACTGCAATCTAAACTATCTAATGTGTCTTAGAATACGAGTTCATTATATGATCGGGTTGGGTGAACATGATTAGGTAAGACGGATTACAAGTAAAGTATGTAATCAGAATGTACACGATTTGTAACAATGGCTTTGATCACATAATCAACTCATACTCTCCCACCCCAACTAATACCGATGGATCTAATCACGACACGCTATAAACACAAAAATATAACCACTGTCACGAGCAGTGGTTGTACACGAATATCATAACCACCGAACACGAGCGGTGGGTGTACAC
Source organism: Iris macrosiphon (assembly GCA_036927795.1). Taxonomy (NCBI): domain Eukaryota; kingdom Viridiplantae; phylum Streptophyta; class Magnoliopsida; order Asparagales; family Iridaceae; genus Iris; species Iris macrosiphon. The sequence continues at coordinate 9,889,551 of JAYESA010000016.1, read as the reverse complement.
AAATAAGCACACTGAACATGAGCAGTGTGTGAACACGAAGTAACATCAATACCCAGTATACACGATGGGATATAATGTACACGAGTACCCGCTGAACACGGTAGGGGATAACATCTCATGACGGGATCCATATAGCACCAGTCCGTGAAATCACTGTGTCAAAATTAATGTATACAATTCTAGAACATGCATATATACAATATTATAAATTTAAAACAATCAGAGAAATGTACTCGCCTGTGGTCCAGAGCAATGATTGTCAAACTGTCCGAACTGGTGTCACACAGACCTATATATGGAATATTGCATTAATACAAGGTTCTGGAAAGAAAAGAAGTTAAAGTAGTCAACTTCTAGGTCAACAAGTCAATTCTAAGTCAAAAGTCAAACTAGGTCAACTCTAAGTCAACTATGGTCAACTATAGTCAAACTATGGTCAACTATCCATTTCTAGGTTGTATGAGTCTAACTCAAAGATATTTGGCTCACACACTATGAATCTAGGCCATACAAGCTACATCTTAGGATACTAAGATAAAGTATCTCAGGATACGCAAACAAGGGATAAATATAACATATATGTACATATCAAACAATATTATATATATAAAATCATAATTACCAATACTAAATGGATACCTTAGTTTCGAACCAACTTGGTATCGCAATACTAAACCTCTATCTTGATACCCAAATCCAATACCTTGGGTATCCTTAATACCTTGGCATTTATCTTGGTATCTCAAGGTAATGTCACTCTAGTATATATATATTAACTATCCAACTATAACTATAAACTACCATGTATTTAGTTTTTATACAATACTGTATACCTTATTTTAGTCACCTTAATACCAACCCATAATTAGTTTATAACTATCCTATTACTATGCCAATACCTACTACTCATACCTTGGTATCTCAAGGTAATGCCAAAATCTTCATATATATATACTAACTATTCATCAATAACTATATGTATACATATATCAATCCAATATAACTTCTAGTATGTACTAAATAAAATAAATACTAACTACCAACTACACACTAAATACTAATACATATATACATATATACATACATACATACCTATAATATATATAACTAAAGATACTCATAACAATAGATAACTAAAATATACTAACTATTCCAATAATATTATATGCTACAACTAAATATATTATACATATAGTATACTAAAGCACAATTAGAAAATTAGGAACATATATACGTATATATTAATTACCATATATATATACATATATATCTATATATATATATATAAATATCTAATATATAAAACTGCCAAACTGTCGCTGAAGATTCTGCCCACTGTCGCTGAAGCTGGTATTGATATTGATACACTACTGTTTTAGTGACAGTTTTCTGTAATTGTCGCTAAAACTATCACTAAAACTCCTGATACGCTGCTGATACTGCTATTGTTTTAGCGACAGTTTTCTGCAACTGTCGCTAAAACTGTCACTAAAACTCCTGTTCTCCTCTCTCTCTTATGTTTATATATACAATGCATATATATATATATATATATATATATATATATATAACACCCATAAATAGATACAAAAATACATATAACTATAATATATAACACTAAGACAAATAACATATATATAACATACATACACCTCCACATATATATGTACATATTAAATACATATGACAATAGCATAGTAATATATAACATATATAACAACACATATATGTATACGTATATAAAATCATACACTATATAAATACATAATAATATATAATATAACTATATATATAACCACATATAAATATATCTACTATATTATATATACATATACTATCACTTATAAATATATATCTACATGTAGAAAAATAGCTACATAATAATATACACATATAGTATATATACATAGATGCATAGATCTAAGACAAAATATTACATAAATATATATACACAATATTATATATATATATATATATGCATATATATAATTATATTTCTCCAAGAAATAAGAACACAAAAGAATTAGATCTACAATTAAATTGCACATACATGGACCGTATCACCCCGTATCCCACTAGATCTAGGATACGCATGCGACACGAGTCCATCACACATACAAACGTACCCCGAAGGACACGAACAAGTCATATATATTATTTATGAACAATACAAAGAGTCAAATATAAATCTACGTGTCTGTGTCAAAATATGACATGCTCAAAGTTTCGTGTCGGAGAAAAAATCCCCAAATGAACACGTATCACTAAATTGATGGGATACGACCTACACGTACCCAATTGTGGACACGACACTAGTCCTAAACACACAAGCACATGCCAAATTGATCTATAGGACCAATTGACACACACAACAAATATCAATATCGGAATTCCCCCAAAATTGATACAAAAAGCACCATAACTTTCTCAATAGGCCTCCTATGAACACAAAACCAAATCCTATGGGTAGCCTATGCATATGGGTTAATTTTTCATGGTTAAATATCAGATTTAGAACCTAAATTAAGGGGAAAAAAATGAATTGTACCTATTGGGAGATGGATTCCCAATAAAACCTCCAAAATTGGTAAAATTGGCCTTCAACTTGTAGATCCTTGCTCCTCTTTGTAGATCCATGCTTCCTTCTTGTAGATCTATGCTTCCTTCTTGTAGATCCATGCTCTAATAGCCTTCAATGGTGATTTGGGAAATAATTGGATAAAAATTTGGTAGGGATTTGGTTGAGGGAATTGTCTAGATCGAGATTTGGAATAAAAAATGAAGAGAGAGAAAATTTTCATCCCCTTTATATAGGCCTCACTTGCCCCCTCCCTCAAGCTACTATATAAAGTCTAAAATACCCCTTGGAGCCTCTCATGAAGAAATTAATTAAGGAGGAAAGCTTCTAGTCTAATGGGTTTAACATAATTAATCATCCTCATAATAATTGGCCTTCTAATTATTGGGCTCAATTCTAACTAGAATTAAATGTTGGTCCATGAGTCTAAACTAAACTAGTTGGTCCACTAACACAAGTCCAAAAATAAATCTAACATGCTAATAATAAATAAATAATATAATAAATAAAAATTTAACATGCACAATATTTAATTAATTACCAAATGACTAAAATACCCTTTCCTAGAAAATATGGTAGTAACAACATGTAAAAGTTGTACCAGTCCCTTGCAAGGGCCCTGAGCTAATTAATGATCAGTAACAGTTTCAGGCTTTCTATAGAAACAATATTGGCTCAATTTATATTTAGATCAGATATTACACTCCACTAGTACGGATGATATATAATATCCGTGGTGGCCAGCCTTTACTCCTGGCTAATTTAGGGTAGCTCGACATGCACGATCTCGAGATACCGTTGTTTATGGTATTAAACGAAAGAATGAAAGTGTATTTCAATGACGGGGTTATAAGAGGCCCGCGCCCTTTGGTTTACAAACAAACTTGTACAATGTAATCCTATACGAGGATGTGGGAGTACAATTTATTTAATCTGGGTATAAATTGCTATAGGTGTCTGATCTGCGGTCGATCACTTTAGCCCTTGGACTACACGATGTTGAAGAAGTGCCGTGGAAGACTGGATGCAGCTCCGGAGGTTGCAAAGGAGGGTGGATGCGCGATGCTGAAGGTCGTCGCTCCCTGTTCCTTGCCCGAGCTCTGGGTTCTCCTCTCTCTCTCTCTATCTCTCCTCCTTGATCTCTGGTTCGATGATCTTGTCCGATCTAATTCTTCGACCTTTGATCTTGTATTAGTTTTCTTGACCAATTTTCTGACCTTTTTCCCCATTGATAGGGGTCTCTATTTATAGAGTTTTGGTGACAGTGACCACTCCGTCGGTGTAACAACCGAGGAGTGGACAGTACAGTACCCTTTTACATAACGGTTTAAAATAACCAATGCCTGCGTATAAATGACCTTTTGAGTGAGCATGTGACGCGTGTCCAACTAAGGGGACAAAACGCGTATATCTGCTGCGAAGATCACGGCGTAGAAGCCACGTAGGTAGGTATCCCTTTGTGTAGCAGAGGTTGGCATAAAAGCCAAGCGACTGTCACCTTGGCGTAGAAGCCGAAATAGGCATAGAAGCCGAGCAGGCATAGAAGCCGAATGGGCATAGAAGCCGAACAGGCATAGAAGCCGAATGGGCATAGAAGCCGAGCAGGCATAGAAGCCGAAAGGGCATAGAAGCCGAGTGGTCGTAGAGACCGAGAGGGCGTTGGAAGCCGAGGGAGCATCGATCCTGAGCGGGCGTAGAAGCCACTGCGTACCGAGTCGAAGTGCTGATGCGGACGTCTTAGCCGGAATTACGGCTTTCGAAGATGTGATCAAATATTCTACAGAGATTTGTCATCATCTTGTGCATTAAATGCGGAGACGTGCTTTTGAGGGTCTGCAGCCCTTCTGTTCATCCGTCGCGGAGACGTGCCTTGAGGGAAACTGTCACTGCTCTGTGCAATTAGACGTAGAGACGTGCCTCGAGCCCCGTACGAAGTGCAGCTTTTGACGTGGCAGCGATTTTGCCTTAATGCGGAGCGCAAAACAGCTCATGTTTGCATGTGTAAACAAGGCAGTGTATTCCCTTGTACGCGAAAGAGCGATTTACGCTGGGGGATTCCGGTAGACGACAGCTTGGTGATATTTAGCCAAATCCTCTGCATTAAATGCAGAGATCCGCCATCATACCGTGGAGCGCGTCCCGAGGGGTCTGCCACCGTTTCCAGCCGTCGTCTGGGTAGCCGTGCAGTACTTTTTGTCAGGAGTCAGAGGCCAGGTTCACCGCGTGACTTGACAGGTTCATTTCGGGGAAGACGAAGCGTTCCTCGTACGCTTTAATGCTGCCTTGAGAGCGGCTGGGTTTTACGCCATGGAGGCGATGAAGAACCTTTTTTACGTTGGATGGCCTCGAAGGCCTCTGCTTACGCTGCCCTGCTTCGAGATGCTGCGTAGATCGTTCCAGCATATTTTTCATGCTTCTACAAGACCCCCTTCAAAGCTTTTGAATTTCTCAGAATTTGAAACACTTTGAAAAGAAGCATGGACGGCCCCTCGTAACTCGAGACGTTTCTGAATAGAGCGTTGAAACGGTCGGTACTGACTTTATGGCAGATTTATTGGGGACCGCTGTGATCTCTTGCGCCTATAAAAGGCTGGGGGGGGGGTGAACCTGTTTTACCGCATTCCCATTGTCATGCAGAGATGATCGCCGGAGCTCGTCGGGTCGATCTGAGGAAGAAGGAGATCATGTTCTTCCAGCATGTAAGGAGCCGAAAAAGACGGCGTCTTCGAGCGAGTGTCCACTGCAACGATGGATCATGGAAGGATATCTTAGCCTCCCTTGCTCGGGATAATCAGCAACTTCGTATGGCGTTACACCAGGAGAAAGGAAGGGTCGTATTTGACCACAGCGGCTTCGGCAAGCTGCGCCTTCCCTCGATGCCCTCTGGTGACGAGAGAGAAGACAGGCTGTAACCGCCGTCCTCCCGTATTGAGTAGGGTGAAAAACCCCAACTCAATGGCGCATGGAGCATGGGGTCTGCACAGCTTATGCTAGCCCCAACTCTGTCGCCGCCTCCGGTGATCATTGCCATGTCAGCCAGTTTGCAGGAACTGACTGGCTGCTGGAGAAGACGGATGAAGAATTGACGCCCCGGCGAGAACCTGTCAGAAAGCTTCTGGGCGATCTTCAGACGACGATGAGGAAATTCTTTGTAGAAGGGATTTCCCTCATATGTAATCACGAAAATGAAGAAAAACCCCTGTAGACAGGATTTCCCTCATATGTAATTTGTGATTTTTAAATAAAGTCGTCTTTTTCCTTCATATGATCGTCTTTGCCATACGTTGCTTGTGAAGTCTGGATATGTGCAGCTTCGACACGTCTGAATCTTTACGCCGACTCTGATAGAAAGAGTATTAGGCCCTGAATAGTCCATAGAATGCCGCTGAGCGTCCTTGAACATTTAGAACTGTCCTGTTGCTAGGACTGAGGGACGGCGTAGAATTCTGAACTGTTGCTTCTCTAATGAGCAGGATCTTGTTCAGACTTCGTCTTCAAGAATGATCTCTCGAAACTCCCTTGGAACAGGGTCGAGGTTTTTGGCTGTCAAGTTGAGTTGCCACCTTGATAGACGGGATGTTCATACTGGAGTCTAGATGAACCTCCAATTTTGGACCCGAGAAGAGTAATTTCTCAATGTTTGAACTCTGTATGCTTCGGGTACTTGGGATGCTCTGGGTCAAGAACGAGTATCTTCTGTATGAACTCTTTGCAATTGACCGCTTTGGGGATTGTTCGGATATGCAGAAAGTCGTGGAGCGTAAAATCATCAGTCCGTAGCCTCTGAGCGTAAAAACACCACCGAGCGGGAAAACGTAGACTTGTGGTTCCTGAGCGTGAAGTCGTAGGTTTGCTACCTCTCGAGCATAAAAGCTACCGAGCACAAAGGCATCCGGGCATAAACCGTAGACTTGTAGCTGTCGAACGTGAAGCCGTAGATCTGTTGCTGTCGAGCGTAGAAAAGCTCCTTTAGCGCAGAACTGTAGATCTGTAGCCTGTGAGCGTAAGAACACCATCGAGCGTGAAATTGTGGACTTGTGGTTCCTGAGCGTGAAGTCGTAGGTTTGTGGCCTCTCGAGCATAAAAGCTACCGAGCACAAAGGCATCCGGGCATAAACCGTAGACTTGTAGCTGTCGAACATGAAGCCGTAGATCTGTTGCTGTCGAGCGTAGAAAAGCTCCTTTAGCGTAGAACTGTAGATATTCAGCTCCTGAAAAGAAAATTTCTTCGAGCGTGAGGTTTTGTGGATCTGTTGCTTCTGAGCATAAACTGAGCGCCACCGAGCGTGAGATCGTCGATTTAGTATCTGCTGAGCGTAAAGTCGTAGGTTTGTGGCCTCTCGAGCATAAAAGCTACCGAGCACAAAGGCATCCGGGCATAAAACTATAGACTTGCAGCTTGCGAGCGTAAAACCGTAGATCTGTTGCTGTCGAGCGTAGAAAAACTCTTTTAGCGTAGAACCCGCTGAACCGTCTTGCACGAAAAAACCTTTCGAATTCGCTGACTGTCCGTTTTCCGAGGGTAGTGGGCTGACGTAGCATCCAATCATAACCAACTCTTTAATTACGAGATCCGGTTGGGGTCTCGAGGGGTCCATCCGAGGATTCGAGGAGTCGACTCGGACCGTATATATATACCCCAAGCTTTTGAGGAAAAGCTTTTTATCTGTCTTCCGCGAAAGAGAACTTTCGACTGTTCGAGTTTTCCTTCGTTTCTTCTCCGAGCACCTCGAGTCCTCAGAAATGGCATCGAAACAAACTCCCTCCGCTAAGGGAAAGAGCGTAGGTTCTTCTTCTCGGTCTTCGGTGCCGGAGAGAGAACCTTCGGTCGGGCAAGGTGAACCTCCTTCCGAGAGGAGTATTCCGTCGACGAGCAGTGCACCTGGCTTTAGAGGTAGAGCCTTTTGGGATGACACAAATGATGAAAAATCCTTCGCACACGTTGAACGTGACCGCGCTAGGTCATCTTCTGTGCTGATAGCCTCTTTTGAGGAAGATGATGCACGGAGACGTTTTCATCTTTTACGCCCATATTTCTAATGTGCTAGCGTAAGAACTCCATATTTTCGTAGCTCTGAGCGTAAAAGCTCTGGCTGACGGAAATTGGGGTATGTCATAAATTTTGAATTTTACGCTTGCGGAGGAGACTTCTGGCGTATAGAGACCAAATTTGCGCAATCTTGGCGTAAAGCACAGACTGTCGTTTTCTTTTGGTCTGTACTTGTGCAGGATTTGTAATGACCTATTTTCCTTGCACTTTTGCAGTTGATTTGGGTGAGTCACCGCTGGCTGAGGTGATGGGCTCTGCTGCCGGGATGCTGCACTCGAACTACCTTGAGGATCTGTCCCATGTGGCTTTTCCCATCTCTGGACCCCAGTACCCTGAGGGCAGGGCATTTCTGATATCGGCCCAGGGTGAGCGAATGCTGTTGAGCATGATCAATGGCGAACCGGTGACATATGTAGACGGGGAGCAGTACCTAAAGCCGGCTTTCCTCTTTGGGGACATGATCGATAAGCAGTCCCAGACGAAACCCAAGAGGGAGCCTTGGGTCTTCCCTGCCGGAGATTTGGTCTTGTATCTGCCGACGATGCCGAGGGATTATCCTATCTCGGCTTTCTCCCATGCGACGCATCCTAGGAAGATGTCGTGGAAGCTGACTCCTGATCTTCATGGGAAGCCCGGGAAGATCTTTCATCTGAAAGGAGCTGACCAGGGGTCTTTTGTGAGTCGCCCCTCCGGCGTTGTGACGCTGTTCCGGGGTCTGTGCCCAGGTAATGTCCCGAGTGAAGATAGCTCGGTGATCCAGCCCGTTCAGTTGCCGACTTTCTGCAACGACTTTATGAGTCGAGGTGGGGTATATCCCAAGGAGAATCCTCGGTGCAACGGGTGGATCGCCCCGACGAACTCCCGATGGAGATGCCTAGTTGATTGGGCCTTGTCGCACTTCCGAAGAGAGCTGGAGGACATCGGACTATACGCCGCTGTGAGCGCGACGAGTGTTGGGTTGCCTCCCAATGCTAATTTGTTCTTGGCACTGATGGAGCGGTATATTCCGCTCATCGGGACCTTTGCCACTCCGCTGGGGGAGTTGGGATTGGCCCTTCATGAGATGGCAGTTGTCTCGAGACTGCCGATGGGGGATACCCCATATGAAGAGTATGTCCCCACCAACCGGGAGTTAGGGTATTCGGACCCTCGGGTGGCAAAAGTTTATCAGGAGCTGATGTGTCAGTACTTCGCGTGCACCACTTTTTATGATGAGCCCTCGAATTTGGCCCATACCACTAGGTGGATGTCTTACCTCTTCTTCCATCGGGCTAGGGCCGCCAAGTCGGAGAAAGCTTCGGGGGGTAAGAATGAGCCCGTAAACTGCTTGAGCATCCTTAGTGCTCAGGTGGTCGAGGCTCTCATGGAGGATGCCAAGGCTCCCGATCAGATTCTCGTTGAGGGGGTAGGAAAATACCCCGAAGGCACCAAGGCCCACAGTTACTTGAGGCGCTGTCTCAGGCCTCTGTCTAAGGAAGCCCAGCTGGCTGGTTTCCTCTCCATATGGCTGCGTCGAGTGGTAGTGCCCGGTATCGCGTCAGCGGATCGAATTCACCGGAACATCCTGTGGCCCACAGTGCGTCTGGTGTTTGGGGCAAGACTGGGCCTGCTTTCTGCCATGGTGTGCCGTATTCAGGCTGGCCTGAGGGCCGTGACCGATGGGTTGCTCGTCGATGAAGCTCGACGTGAGAGTTTTCCCAGGGTGGAATTGCCATACCTGTATCTGATGGGTTGGTTAATTCTCCACAACCCCCGGGTGATGTCTCCCGGTTCCGACAGCAGCTCAGGGGGCACATTCCTGTTGAATTACAGGGATTCTACCTGGAATGTGAACACAGTTTTAGACTGTCGGTTAGTGTTGAACCTCAGCCATGGCTGGAAGATCCTCTGTACTCCCCCTCCGGTACATTGCAACCAATTCGGGGTGTGGTTCGAGGATTCAGGTGGAGAGAAGATCGTTCTTTCTTCGGAGGCTTTTAATTGGTTGGTCTGTATCAGACCATCCCATCCGCTGTATAGGAGCGAAGACTGTTGCTTCTTCGAGCCCTACTTGCCTAGTCGATTTGCCAGGCAGTTTGGGTATGATCAATTGCACGTGGGTAACGCCGTCACCAGCTTCAGGCCCAGGGGCGGACTCATTGATGGAGCTAGAGGGTGGCGATATTTTATCATGGGTTGTACGGGGGCAATTTTTATTATGCCGGTCGTCACAACCTCCACGGAGCTGCGCATCCTTCACTCTTACGCCCAGTTTTATGTGGTGATTAACACCTTCCATTGCGATTTTGACATGCGGGGAAGCTTTAGAGTGCCTTCTGCCAAGCCTGGTGGAAGAGTCGAAGTCCCCTCGGTTTCTTGTGACGAGGGCGAGGAGTCTGGTACTCCGGATGAGCTCCTGGTGTCGTTGCCGAGGTGTGCGGTGCCTACGCAAGCGGGGGCTTTGATAGTCTCCTCTGGGAAGCGACGGGCTTCTGCTCCGAAGGAAGCTTCCCTTCGTAAGAGGAGGAAGGAGACGGTGGCTCGTCCTCTCCGCATTCCTGGTATTGAGGCTCCTGCGAGTGAGTCGGCACCTTCCTATGTCAGGGATGAATCTTTGGCTGGAGGTTCCTCGCCTTTTAGAGAGGGATCCTCTACAGTTCCGGCTGGTGGCACCGAGGAGTCCTCGCTAGAGGTTGCTGTCGCCGTGGCTGCTTCAAGCAGTGGAGCGGGATTGCCCACGTGGCCGCTGCAGATGGGAGAATCCTTCTCGAGGTCAGCAGTGGGGGAAGTTGCTTCTGGGTCAGCGAGCGCGCTCGGCGAGACTCCGGCTGACGAACCTCGACCGCGTCTTGGTGAAGGCTTGACCGAACTTTTGGCGATGTCGGTCGGCCCACCTCCTTCTCCAGGTATGACAGGTCGCATTGCGTCCTTAAGGCGTGGTTTAGCCACACCAGGTGCAGACGCGTCGTATATGCCGTTGGCTCCTAGTGAAGATGTAGAGGCACCTAATTCCGAGGCAGAAGTGTCTTCGGGGGCCAGCTCGCCTGGAGAGGTTTCGTCATCCCGGGAGGGGGACGAACCTGTTATCGCGACCTCGCCTTTTGCGAGTGTGCCGATGACCTCGATCGTTGCCGTCACACCCTTTTCGGCCGTACCACCCGTCGAGACGGCGGCGGTGGCTACCTCGTCTGCAATTGTCCCTGGAGAGGGAGTTGCTAGCATAGCGGTTACTCCGAACGCTCAGTCGGGTCTGGTCGCGTTGACTGAGCAGCATACCAGCCTTGTCTACACCGGTTTACAAATGATGATACCGATGGTGTTGGCGAAGAAACTTGACTTCGAGCTTCTGAAGAAGACTTCTCATCTTTCGATCGAGGTTATCAGGGGGCTTGGCAATCCCGGAGTAGCTGACGCCTTGGAGGCGGTGGTTAACGGTTTAGAGCAACCCGTTAACGAATATTTACAGCGAGCTAAGGCCAGCCTTGATGCTGATGTCCAGGCTCAATTCGACCTCATGGCTGAGCGGCTCGCTATCAAGCTTGTAAGTCTAGACGACTCTATCCAGAAGCACAAGCTGGAGATGGATAGGAGAAAGGTTGTTGTGGAAGAAGCTCTTGCTGTCGAGACGCAGTATCGATCCGAGCATGGAGGGAATACAGCGAGGGTCTCCAAGCTGAGGGAAAAACTTGCTCTGGCCGAGGAGTGGGCTTCCCAGTCGTAGACAGGTTTAGAGGTGGCGACTGGTCGACTGAGTGAAGCGCGACGGGATCTGGACCGTGCAGAAGCTGCCCGTGCGGGCTGTCTTCGGGCAAGGGCTAACCTGACCCTCACGCATACTCCGGAGGCACAGCTGGAGCGGGCTCGCGCCGATGCCTTGGCCCTTAGGAAGGAGGGGATAGCTGTACTGGAGCGGCAGATTCGTGATCTGATTACTCCGCCATCTTGATGTATCTCTCCCTATGTAATTTCGCCTCCTTCTGGGAATGAATAAAATCGACTCTTTTCTGACTGTGGTGGACCCGTCATTTCGGAATGTAAATGACAGTTTTTTAGGTGAGGGGAATATCAGAGGTAGTATGGACCTGACATACTCTCGATAAACCTCTTTAGCAGGATGTATCTATTCAGAGGTCGTATAGACATGATAGGATATGACCTAACTAGTTTCCCTTCTTGGAGTAATTTCGTCAGAATTGAGATTCTCGCTATGTTCCGCCCGGGCAGGGGAGAAATTAAGCATAGTATCTTTTCAGGAACTTGCCGTTGATGGGAGCCATTAATAGGTCTCCGTTAGGCTGGGCTATCCTGTAGGCGCCATTTGAGAACGTTGTCTCGATCACATAAGGGCCTTCCCACTTGGGCTGGAATTTGCCTTTACTTCTGTGAGTTAAAATCATCGGCCTTCTTACTGCTAGAACTAGCTCGCCGACTTTGAACACCCTTTCCTTTACTTTATGGTTAAAAGTCCTGGAAATGCGTACTTGGTAGAGCGCGATGCGCTGTTGAGCTTGGAGGCGTTTCTCGTCTAATCCTTCTAGCTCCTGAAGTCTTAAGAGATCATTCTTTTCTTGAGTCAGCTCATTAGCCACGGCTATCCTGAGCGACGGGATCTGGATTTCATTGGGAAGAACTGCTTCGCTCCCGTAGACCAGTGAGAATGGGGTACAACCCGTTGGCGTTCGTACCATCGTGCGGTATGCCCAGAGGCATTCGCCCAGCTTTTCATTCCAGTCTCTCTTGTTTGAAGAGACAAACTTCTTCAAGAGTTTGATAATGGTTTTGTTGAAAGCTTCCGCCAAACCATTAGCAGCTGGATAGTATGCCGTGGAGGCAATATTGTGTATCCGGTTTTCATCGCAAAACCGATGAAACGTCTGGCTAATGAACTGGGGCCCATTGTCGTGAATTATCCTCCGGGGTACCCCGAAGCGATAGATGACATGATGTTTGATGAAGCTGACTACGTTGGATGCCTTTACCTCGGTGAGAGGGATTGCTTCGGCCCATTTGGAAAAGTAATCCGTGATGGCCAGTATGAACTGGTGACCCCTGGAAGAAGATGGGTGAATAGGACCGATGATATCCATTCCCCATGCTTCGAAAGGCCAGGATGCGACCGTAGGATGTAGATGTTCCGATGGTTGATGTATGAAGTCTGCATGAACCTGACAGGCTCTGCAATGCTTTGCATACTGTATTGCATCTGCGATCATGGTCGGCCAATAATAGCCCATCCTCCTGATGCGATCCTGTAGCTTAGGCCCGGGTTGATGTGCTCCGCATACGCCATCGTGAGCTTCACGGATAACCTGCTGTGCTTCGGCGCCAGAGAGACACCTCAACAGCAGTCCGTCGTTGGTCCGGCGATACAGGCGTTGTGAAGATGAGTCGAAGTAGAAGTGTAGCGATCGTCTCTTGACGGATACTGCTTCCTTGGGGTCCTCCGGTAAGATTTCGTATACCACGAAATCTATGAAAGGACTTGTCCAATCTCTTATGGGAGGATCGGTGCTTACAGCGTAGCTGCGTTCTATGTGACAGCTGTTCTTCACACAGAACAAATCTCTATTAAGAAGGATTACCGAATCTTGCCTTCTTATAGGAGTGGCCAAGTCTGCGGCCAGGCTGGCCAGGGCATCAGCTTCCAGATTCCGAGATCGAGGTACGTGTTCTAGGAAGAACCCTTTGAACGTCATGGCTATCTCGATCGCCGCCCGGTGATAGGGGATGAGGTCTGGATTACGGACTTCGTATATTCCCCTGACTTGATTGACGATGAGCAGAGAATCACCGAAAGCCTCCAGGGATTCTACCCCCAGTTTCGTGGCAACTTGGAGCCCAATTAGTAGAGCATTGTATTCCACCACGTTGTTGGAGCAAGGCTCGCTAAGAGAGTATGCTCGGTAGATGACGAGTTGATCCGGGGTAACTAGGACGACTCCCACTCCTGAAACGACGTTTCCTTTAGGACCGGTCCTGGAGGCGCCATCAAAGAACAGTTGCCATACGTCGCTTTTCCTTGCGAAGTCACATTCTGCAACTTTATCGGGGATGTCCTCGTATAGTTTGGTGGTCTTCGGGGTCGGATGAGCCGCTAGGAAGTCGGCCAGCGCTTGGCCTTTGACGGATTTCTGTGGGATGTACACCATGTCGTATGGTGTCAGCAGCATTGCCCACGTTGCGAGCCGGGAGTTGAGGACACTTGGCTTGCTCATCAGTACTCGAAGGGGGTTGATCCTGGAGATGATATGAATAGTCTGGCCCGTGACGTTGTGTCGCATTTTCTGGACAGCGAACATCAGAGCCAAGCATTCCTTCTCCACTGGGTTGTACCGATGTTCGGCCCCGACCATCATTCTGCTAAGATAGTAGATAGCCTGTTCATGACCCGCATCATTTTTCTGTGCGAGGAGAGCTCCTAGCGAATGATCCATCGCCCGTACGTACAGCAAGAATGGTTTTCCCACGACGGGAGGCACCAGGACTGGCGGGCTGGTTAAGTAGCGTTTGATATCCTCGAACGCTCGCTGGCAGGTTTCGTCCCATATGAAAGATACACCTTTCTTCATGAGGTGAGAGAAGGGCAGACATCTCCCCGAGAGGTTGGATATGAATCGCCGGATATAAGCCAGACGTCCTTGGAACCCCCTGAATTCCCTCAGATTACGGGGCGGTCGTATTGCCGTGATCGCCTGAACTTTGTCAGGGTCTACTTCGATGCCTTTGGTGGTAATGACGAATCCCAGGAACTTGCCACTGGATACACCCAGAAAGGATTTTGCGGGGTTCATCTTGAGTTGATGCTGGCGTATTAATTCGAATACTGCCCTCAGGTCTCGGATGTGATCGCCTTTGAGGCAACTTTTGACGGCTATGTCGTCTACGTAACATTCCACTGTTTTGCGTAAATATCCGCGGAATATGTTACTCATAGCCCGTTGGTACGTAGCCCCAGCGTTCTTTAGCCCGAAGGGCATGACCGTATAGCAATATACCCCCAGTGGTGTCCGGAAGGCGGTGTGCTTCTCGTCTTCAGGATGCATCTTGATCTGATTGTATCCCGAGAACCCGTCCATGAAAGACATGCATTCGAAGCCGCAGGTGTTGTCGATTATGATGTCCTTTATGGGGAGAGGGAATTCATCTTTGGGGCAGGCCGTATTCAGATCTCGGTAGTCGATGCAGATGCGTACCTTCCCATTTTTCTTCATGACCGGGACCACGTTAGCGACCCAGTCGGGGTGTTGTTCTTCCCGGATGAAACCGCAGGTTATCAACTTCTTGACTTCAGCTTCGATGGCGTCCATCATATCGGGGCGAAACCATCGTTGGTGCTGCTTTACCGGCTTCGAATCGGCTAATATATTGAGCATATGAGTAGCTACTTTCGGGTCTAGGCCTGGCATGTCCTCGTAATCCCACGCGAAGACGTCAATATACTCCTTTATCAGCTGTATAATGTCTTCCCTTTCAGGTGGGGGAAGATTGTTACTGACAAATATTGGCTTTGGTGAGAGCTCACTCCCGACGTTGATCTGGATGACTTCGTCCTTGGTGGGAGGTTTTATCTGCTCGAAGCGGAATTCCCACTGCGTATCCATTTGTTGAGCCCAGGGGTCATCCTCAAATGGCTCCGTATCCTGCTCCTCGGCTTCTGAGGGATTTGTCATCACCATATTCGCCGATAGTGCTTGTTTGAAAGCATCTGGTGAGTTGGAGGGCGATGAGCTGTTCTGGGAAGAGGTAAAGTGGTCCTCTTTTGGCTCGAAAGTCATGATGGAGGTGGCATACCCTAGTCCGAGATGGGCCTGCTGATTACGGGGGTTGCCGCACGACGGCGTTCGTCTGCCTCTTCCGTAGTTGAGGCCTGGCCTACGCTTCAAGTCGTAGCCCATGTTTTGCATGATCTTTAGCGCTTGCGGGCTATAACGATGAATCTGTATTTTCCCGGTGTTGTCATCGAAAGGGTCTTCTTGGACGATCGGCTGATTCCTCATGCGACCGAAGACAATTGAGCGCTGAGTGCTGCAGGTAGGCGGAACGATGAAGATAGAATCCTTATAAGGTCCATATGTCGTGACGACGTTGGATGGCGATGCTACTTCCCAGACATATGGGTGATAGGAGCCTATAGCCTTCAAGAATTTTCGTGCTATGGGTTCTACCTCGTGATGCGGAGTAGGTCCCTGTACTTGCTCAGAGGTGATATGGACATGGCAATTTTTGTGGACTTAACATTACTGGCGTACTTTAAGTACGAATGTTAAGTATAGATGACAATCGACATCAGAGGTAATATGGACATGATAGTCAATGGTCGAGAGTTTATTCAGAGGTAATATGAACATGACAAACTTTTGTGATAGTGGCTCCATCGGAGAGGGAGGCACATATTTGCTCAAAGGTAATATGGACATGGTAATTTTTGTGGACTTAACATCACTAGCGTACTTAGAATTTAAGTACGAATGTTAAGTGTAGACAACAATCGATATCAGAGGTAATATGGACATGATAGTCAATGGTCGAAAGTTTATTCAGAGGTAATATGAATATGACAAACTTTTGTGATAGTGGCTCCATCGGAGAGGGAGGCACATATTTGCTCAGAGGTAATATGGACATGGCAATTTTTTGTGGACTTAACATCACTGGCGTACTTAGAATTTAAGTACGAATGTTAAGTATAGATGACAATCGATATCAGAGGTAATATGGACATGATAGTCTATGGTCGAAAGTTTATTCAGAGGTAATATGAACATGACAAACTTTTGTGATAGTGGCTCCATCGGAGAGGGAGGCACATATTTGCTCAGAGGTAATATGGACATGGCAATTTTTGTGGACTTAACATCACTGGCGTACTTAGAATTTAAGTACAAATGTTAAGTGTAGACGACAATCGATATCAGAGGTAATATGGACATGATAGTCAATGGTCGAAAGTTTATTCAGAGGTAATATGAACATGACAAACTTTTGTGATAGTGGCTCCATCGGAGAGGGAGGCACATATTTGCTCAGAGGTAATATGGACATGGCAATTTTTGTGGACTTAACATCACTAGCGTACTTAGAATTTAAGTACGAATGTTAAGTGTAGACGACAATCGATATCAGAGGTAATATGGACATGATAGTCAATGGTCGAAAGTTTATTCAGAGGTAATATGAACATGACAAACTTTTGTGATAGTGGCTCCATCGGAGAGGGAGGCACATATTTGCTCAGAGGTAATATGGACATGGCAATTTTTTGTGGACTTAACATCACTGACGTACTTAGAATTTAAGTACGAATGTTAAGTGTAGATGACAATCGATATCAGAGGTAATATGGACATGATAGTCAATGGTCGAAAGTTTATTCAGAGGTAATATGAACATGACAAACTTTTGTGATAGTGGCTCCATCGGAGAGGGAGGCACATATTTGCTCAGAGGTAATATGGACATGGCAATTTTTGTGGACTTAACATCACTGGCGTACTTAGAATTTAAGTACAAATGTTAAGTGTAGACGACAATCGATATCAGAGGTAATATGGACATGATAGTCAATGGTCGAAAGTTTATTCAGAGGTAATATGAACATGACAAACTTTTGTGATAGTGGCTCCATCGGAGAGGGAGGCACATATTTTCTCTTCTGCCTATAGACGCAGAGTTATGACTTTGGCATCGATTAATTCCTGAATCCTCTTCTTTAGTACATAGCAGGCCTTCGTAGGATGATGAGTGTACTGATGGAAGAGGCAATAATCTGGATCATCGATTCTGTCGGACCTCTCAGGATATCTGACGTCGGGAAGCTGAAGCTTACTTTCCTTTCTTAATATATTGAAGATTTCAATTACGTCATCTTCTCCGAAGGAGAAGGTTCCTTTTGCTCGTGGGGCCTTTGACGTCTGAGTTTTATGGTCTTCGATGGAGCTAGCCATTGTCGTACCATCTTTGAACCCTGTGGACATTCTACCCCTTGCTTTGGACGTTGCTCTGTTCTGTCGAGGCGAGCTACCCCCGGATACGCCATGGTCTCTGGTCGCAGAAACTGAATCAGGAGGAATTATTCTTGACAGTACAGGATCAAATTTAGCAGCATATCCTAATCCGAAACGAGTTTGCTGATGGCGGGAATTACCCGGCAATGGTGTTCGTCTACCCTTTCCATTGTTGAGGCCTTGCTTTGATTCCAAATCATAACCTATGTTCTGTATAATCTTCAAAGCCTGTGGGCTGTACCTGTGGATTTGTATTTTCCCACTCTCAGGCTCGCGAAATTCTTCCTGTTCAACCGGACCGTTCCGTTTTTGTTTGAAGACTATTAGATGCTGATCGCCGCGGGTAGGAGGGACGATAAAGGCATTATCTCCCTCTGGTTCATACATCATGATGACTTTAGATGTTGATGTATTTTCCCATACGATCTCTCCTTGTCTGCCGGTTTTACGACTCCTATTTTTGTCTTTTCGGATTAGATAGGTGTACAGGTCAGGAGGATTTGTCGAAGAGGAAGACGAAGGCTTGTGTCTTCTGTTCCCCTCAGCGGGTACGCGGAGGCTGGTCACCCCGGTTTTCCCTATACCGCCTGTATACAACAGGCTGACCATCTGGGCGGCGGATAATCCCCCGGGAGGGTGTCTTTCCGCAATCCGAGCTTATTTTAAGCCGAGGGATTGTTCCTGGCGTAACTTGGAGATTCGCTCAGTCTGGCGTAAGGCTGAAGAGGCTCTTAGTTGGCCATTAGCTTCTTGCGTAATCCGAAGAGTAGGCAGATCATTCTTTTGCTGGCGTAAGGGCCCAGTAGTTGAATATTCACCCGCCTGCTTTCCTTTGCGGAGATCGCCGCGCTCGTCTGGTTCACCGTAAAGGTCAGATGTCATTTTGTGCGTAGAGCGCGATCTGTACTTCTGATTTGGTATTGAGGTGCCATCAGAGGTCTTGTCTGTACCGCGCGTAACGGGAGACTGATTTCTGTGCGTAGAACGCAGTGGATACTCCTGGGTTAGCGCTGAGGCTTTACCAGAAGCTTTGTCTGTACCGTGCATAGCGGGAGACTGATTTCTACGTGTAGAACGCAGTGGATACTCCTGGGTTAGCGCTGAGGCTTTACCAGAAGCTTTGTCTATACCGCGCGTAGCAGGAGACTGAATTTTATGTGCGGGGCACGGTGGATACTCCTGGGTTAGCGCTGAGGCTTTACCAGAAGCTTTGTCTGTACCGCGCGTAGCGGGAGACTGAATTTTACGTGCGGGGCACGGTGGATACTACTGGGTTAGCGCTGAGGCTTTACCAGAAGCTTTGTCTGTACCGCGCGTAGCGGGAGACTGAATTTTACGTGCGGGACACAGTGGATACTCCTGGGTTAGCGCTGCGACTTTGCCAGAAGCTTTGTCTGTACCGCGCGTAGCGGGAGACTGAATTTTACGTGCGGGGCACGGAGGGAGCGATGCTACCACCTCATTGGTCGGAGAGATCGGAGAGACCGAAGAGTCCACAGGAACGGCGGAGGATGTCTTGGGCATCCACACTTTGCGCAGCTTCCTGCTGTTTTGGACGGAGAGAGAGTGAGAGCTACCCCCAGTCCGAAGCATGTCTTCGTAGGCAGACTGGTCGAACTGAACGACCAGTGTCTTCTTCACGGTTCCTACAGATACTGCATCGTGTTGAGCAATTACTTCCTCGTCAGAAGAGAAAGACGTCCCCAACAGAGTCGCCATCTTGTTTGTGGTATTAAACGAAAGAATGAAAGTGTATTTCAATGACGGGGTTATAAGAGGCCCGCGCCCTTTGGTTTACAAACAAACTTGTACAATGTAATCTTATACGAGGATGTGGGAGTATAATTTATTTAATCTGGGTATAAATTGCTATAGGTGTCTGATCTGCGGTCGATCACTTTAGCCCTTGGACTACACGATATTGAAGAAGTGCCGTGGAAGACAGGATGCAGCTCCGGAGGTTGCAAAGGAGGGTGGATGCGCGATGCTGAAGGTTGTCGCTCCCTGTTCCTTGCCCGAGCTCTGGGTTCTCCTCTCTCTCTCTCTCTCTCTCTCCTCCTTGATCTCTGGTTCGATGATCTTGTCCGATCTAATTCTTCGACCTTTGATCTTGTATTGGTTTTCTTGACCAATTTTTCGACCTTTTTCCCCATTGATAGGGGTCTCTATTTATAGAGTTTTGGTGACAGTGACCACTCCGTCGGTGTAACAACCGAGGAGTGGACAGTACAGCACCCTTTTACACAACGGTTTAAAATAACCAATGCCTGCGTATAAATGACCTTTTGAGTGAGCATGTGACGCGTGTCCAACTAAGGGGACAAAACGCCTATATCTGCTGCGAAGATCACGGCGTAGAAGCCACGTAGGTAGGTATCCCTTTGTGTAGCAGAGGTTGGCGTAAAAGTCAAGCGACTGTCACCTTGGCGTAGAAGCCGAAATAGGCATAGAAGCCGAGCAGGCATAGAAGCCGAATGGGCATAGAAGCCGAACAGGCATAGAAGCCGAATGGGCATAGAAGCCGAGCAGGCATAGAAGCCGAAAGGGCATAGAAGCCGAGTGGTCGTAGAGACCGAGAGGGCGTTGGAAGCCGAGGGAGCACCGATCCTGAGCGGGCGTAGAAGCCACTGCGTACCGAGTCGAAGTGCTGATGCGGACGTCTTAGCCGGAATTACGGCTTTCGAAGATGTGATCAAATCTTCTACAGAGATTTGTCATCATCTTGTGCATTAAATGCGGAGACGTGCTTTTGAGGGTCTGCAGCCCTTCTGTGCATCCGTCGCGGAGACGTGCCTTGAGGGAAACTGTCACTGCTCTGTGCAATTAGATGTAGAGATATGACTCGAGCCCCGTACGAAGTGCAGCTTTTGACGTGGCAGCGGTTTTGCCTTACTGCGGAGCGCGAAACAGCTCATGTTTGCATGTGTAAACAAGGCAGCATATTCCCTTGTACGCGAAAGAGCGGTTTACGCTGGGGGATTTCGGTAGACGACGGCTTGGTGATATTTAGCCAAATCTTCTGCATTAAATGCAGAGATCCGCCATCATACCGTGGAGCGCATCCCGAGGGGTCTGCCACCGTTTTCAGCCGTCGTCTGGGTAGCCATGCAGTACTTTTTGTCAGGAGTCAGAGGCCAGGTTCACCGCGTGACTTGATAGGTTCATTTCGGGGAAGACGAAGCGTTCCTCGTACGCTTTAATGCTGCCTTGAGAGCGGCTGGGTTTTACGCCATGGAGGCGATGAAGAACCTTTTTTACGTTGGATGGCCTCGAAGGCCTCTGCTTACGCTGCCCTGCTTCGAGATGCTGTGTAGATCATTCCAGCGTATTTTTCATGCTTCTACAACCGTTCCCTCCCAATGCTTTACCAATTAAGTTATTTAGTTAACCCTAGGTTAATTAGAATCTCATATCGTAGTCACATGAATATTCCTTCTTAGATATCGTACCTTAAGTACGGGTACTTTAGATATAAACCCATATTATCACTCGAAAGTTAAATCTGGATTCACCCAAGTGTGATGCAATAATCAATACTATCTAGCCACAACTAAAGTCACTGTCCAACTACCAGATCCGTGCATAAAAATAATTACATATATTACGTAGCAGGAGGATGTGGCACGATGGCTCACTATATATCAAATAGCACTCTCAGTACGATTAAGTGTATCAGCACAAATATAATAGTCAGGGCAGGAACAAGTTCTAGTATCAAGATCATGGATAAGTTATCAGGTAGCAAGTTATTTAGGACATGATAGTCTAATACTGGTCACATTAATTTATTATTTTATTATATCGATGAATGAGGATAAGAGTAGTATGAGAATCCCTCGAGATCAAATCCACAATCCATAAACCAAACAAGGACTGGGGTTACAAAATATCACCCTAGTTGAACTTTCTATCTAATGTATAATAAGGTGATCAAAGAAAAATAATCTAATTAGCAAGTAAAATAGCAAGTGCATATAGGGCTACATCTATAGGGCTCATGTCAAGTACTTAGTCAATTTAGCATATAGTCATAACTATGTTATTAGGTCCATATACATTCAAGATCAAAATATAAGTCATCTACATCCTCACAATCATTCAACCAACGTAAATGTTAAACCAAGCAAAAGGTCCAACCTGCGCAGGAAACAGTAGGCTCACAAAGCAAGTTGGCGCACAAACACACAGAAGTAAGGTTGGCGCATAAACTCACAGAAGTAAGGTTGGCGTACAAACTCACAGAAACAAGGTTGTCACACAAACTCACAGAAATAAGGTTGGCGCACAAAGTAAGTTGGTGTGCTAGCTACAACGGGGTGGCACACTTTGTCAAGTTAACCAACACGACACACTTAAAAAAGTACGCGAGCAAGAATAAGGTATACTTTCAAAGAAAGTGCACGAACAAGCTAGCTAAAAGATAAAATAATGAGGTCAAAGCTCGACAGTCGTGAAACTCATCAGTCGAGGAGCACACAAATCAATAATCACAGAAATCGAGAAACCAACCAAAGATTTGTCCCTAAAGAAATAAAGAGGGAAGAAAGTACGCGAGCAGACCAAACGTAAGAAAAGTGCGCCGGCTGACAAAACATAGAAAAAGTGCGCCAGATTTCCAAACGCGAGAAAAGTGCGCTGACTGACCGTGGCATATTCTCTCTTAATTTTTCAGGAAGAATTTTGATTGAATACACACCAAAGTGCGCTAACTGGGTTTTCTCTCGAAAGTGCACCACTGACTCAAGGAGTGTGACTGGCGTACTTTTGCTAGGAGACTGAGTGCAGTATGATTATGACGCACAAAGATTTGGAATAACACATAAATGCGTCCAAAGTGAAATATACATATTTCTACGCCAAATGGGTTCTCTTTCATACTCTTCACAGAGCACTGTTCTTTTTCTCCAGTCAGCCATTTTGGTATACGTATTGTATCAAGTTTCAACGCTGAACTTAGTTGGACTCGAAATCAAGTACGACCAAAAGCAAAGTTATATAAAATATGGTGCTCTACACTATAAGCTAATTAGTTTTATAAAACATAAAGTTTTGGGAGATCAAACCCAAGAAAAATAAAAGTGAACCCATAGACCCAAACTCAGGTCCACGTAATTCCAACCAAAAAAATCACGAACAACAAGTATTAAAGATGAATGGGTGCTCGGTCCCAACAATATGAGCTAGAAATAAATAAAAAATATTAAAAACTAAAAGCATGCATAAATTCATGGTTCTTCTCTTGTGCAAGATATACTTGCCTACGGAGGGAGAAAGAAAACCTAAGAGAGAGAAATGGAAAGGAAATAATGAGCAGAGATAGAGAGAAATAGAAATATATAGGTTTAGGTTTGAGATATGGACCGTTGGATAACTCAAACTCATCCAAGCCACACATGCCACCAACCCAACCAAACCCACTCTCTCCACAACTCTCGGGTCCGGTCTAAAAAATGGCCGGGCTAGCAAACAATATACGCCAAAGTGCGCCAAGGACAATATGCACCAAAGTGCGTCAGGAAAGGGAGCTAACACAGGACCTTCACCAGATCTGTGCTATAAAATATAATATAATAATCTTATCACTCCTATTGGGAAGATACTGGTTTGTACTTTGAATATAACAGGTACTATACTCTGAAAATATAAGGATGTGCCACGATATCTTGGGGCTTGCCAGTAAGAAATGCATAAAATTATGATCATTTTCCTCCTAACGATCTATGTGATTAAACTAATTAATTAACCCTATCATATGGAACCCTTATATATCATGGACACATGATCATTTGTCCTAGATATCGTACCAGAGTAAGTATTTACTGGATATGGATCCAGATTGGTTCCCAAGGATTCCAAACTAGATTCATCCTAAGCATAGATGAAGCAATCAATACACAATTTTATTTTCTATCCATGTTACGACCGTTAACCTACTATAATAATTTTTGCACAAAAAATAGTATAATAGAACTATGGCGGGTATGGGGTACCTCAGTGCACAAGTAAACATGAGCATCTCGGTACTAACTAGATACCAAAATAATTTAAAATAGTGACAACTTTAGCAACTTCTAAAGCGGACGTCGTTATTTACGACATTGTTAGCAACTTATTTTTAGCGACTCCTAAAGCGGACGTCACTATCTGCGATATTATTAGCAACTCGTTATTATAGCATCATTTATTGAGATGGATGTCGACACATTGACGACTCCTTTTGGATAATATGAAAACATATGCCGCTAGACGTCATGGAACATTACAAAATTAATAATGTCTAACGACGTATAAAGAATAAGTTTTATTATAGGTGACGTCTAGTGACATCATTTTGTGGTCATTGATAAATAGTTGATATCAACTGATTATGGGCTCATTTTCCCTTTAAAATTTACTGTATCTCTCTCTTAAAATTTTATATTCCCTCCAACTTTTGAGAACCCCTTTGTCATCGAGCGAGCGATATCCCCCATCTCTGTCGTTGATGGAGCGGCCCTCCACACTTACTGTCACACCCTTTCCCAGATTTGGTATTCATGAATTTGTGATATTTAAAAAATTTCTGTAAATGTATTCATGCTGTATTTTACATGCTGGTTCCTATCAATTATTTTGTATTTTATTTGTTTGGATTTTTGTTTATTTTGGGAGACTACCCTGGACCAATAGTGAACACCTTGATAATTGCCATAGACTCATGTTAGGACCCGTATAGAGGATGGATACATGATCCAGTTTACTTTTGGAACCACTAAGCCTATTTTGGATGGTTGAGATTTATTTGGAGAGTTTTCTAACTTAATCCTATGGCTAACCTCATTTTCCCCACTTGGTATATATTTGAGTATTTCTCTCTCCTCTCCCATTCTTCTTTATTTCTCACTTTCCTTCTTCCTTGCTCATTCCCTCACCCGAGCAACAACACTAGCCCTAGACTCAGCTCTAGGAAGAGGTTTGTTAGCTTACCAAGGCAAGTATATCTTGCTCAAAGTGGTGAAGCTATAATTTTTAGATTTTTAGATTTATGTAGTTATTAAAAATGTGTTTGATTGAAAATATTCTCCTTGATGTTCTCATTTATTTTAGTTCTTGAATTTTTGGATTTTAGTGAATGGTTTGGAGTAGTTATGAGTTTCAAAGTTAGGATTTTATGGGTTCATGAGTTTTTATTTTGTTTTGATCTATTAAAACTTGTTATTTTTGAAAACTAATTATTTTATAAGGTAGAGAATTTAATTTCATGCAGTTTCACTAGATTTAGACTTAAAATGAGTGATTTATGAAGAAAACCATTTTTGGAAGCTTTGTAGGATTTTTTTTATGGAGTTCTGGCTGATTGGGGACGATGAAGTTCCATGCGGCATCAATGCTATGCGGCATGAACTTTCCTACCGTAACCCTTCACAGAATACGCCTATCTTATTGGGTGCATGACTATCACACCCGATTCCAGATTTGTTATTTTTTGTATTTCTAGATTTTATTTTTCTGATAATATATTCCTGCTGTATTTCTCAGTATTGGTTTCTGTCTTTTTATTTATTATATTTTCTTGTTGTTGAGAGAGACAATCCAAGATCAGTAGAGTATCCATTGGCATTGCCATAGACCCAGTTTAGAATCTGCATGTAGAATGGACAGCTGGTTCGGTTTATTTGATTGAACCCATGACTAAATTATTTTTTTTCTCTCTTCTTAGTATATATATATGAGTATTTTCTCTCTCCTCACTCGTTCTTCTTATTTTACTCCTTCTTCCTTCTTCCTCCTCTTCCCCTTGCCCTAGGCCGAACCCTAACCCTAGAGGACTTGGGAGCAGTTAAGGTGACCACTTGAACCATGAGAGGAGAGGTTAGGAGCCACTCGTGGCAAGTACATCTTGCTCAATGGTGAAGCCATGGATTTTTGGATTTTTTGCTTATTTGTGTTAATTAAAAATATGTTTGATATAAAATGTTCTCCTTGATGTTCTCATCTATTTTAGTTCTTGGAGTTTTGAATTTTGATGTATAGATTTGCGTAGATCTGAGTTTTAACTTAGAATTTTATATAGGTTTTATGGATTTTTCTTAGTTTGATCTATTAAAACTTTTTTTTTCAAAAACTAGTTATTTTATTTGATGAAACTTTCCATTTCGAGCATTTTGGCTTTTGAATCGCTAAATTTGGAGTTAAATTGAAGTTTTTATGGCCAGAACAAATTCTGGAGCTTTGTTCTCGGACCTGTCTGGCAGGGACGATGAATAGTTTCGCACAACAGTGGATCGCGTATGAATTATTATGCCGCAACAGTGCACCGCTATGAAGTTTTATGCAGTGCATTGATACACCGCACATCATTTTTTTGCCGCACGCAGTGCACCAAGCATGGAGTTTCATGCCACAGCAGTGCACCGTGCATAAAGTTTCTTGTCGTAGCAGTACGCCGCGCACAAAAATCCTTACTGCGTAGTATGCCACGCATGGAATTCTGGCCATGCAGCAGTGTGCCGTGTACATAATTTATGCCGCACGCAGTGCGTTGTGCGCATGGTGACCCGAATGCATGTTTTTGCCTATTTAAGCTATTTTTTGGGTAGAATTTCGTAAACCTCAAAATATAAAAGTTGTAGATCTCTGTTTTCCCTTTCGAAATCTTTTTGAATCACCTCAGGTAGAGTTCATATATGAAAGTTATCCTCAATTTACAATAATATATTATTTTCTAATATATAAACTGTTTTAGCCCCGTTGAGTATTGGAGCATAGTTGGATGTTGTGTTTTCCTATATTAACATGTGATTTGGATTCTCAGGACACTGTAAAAATGGTTGTGTATGATAATTCATTATATTTTGGCATCGGGCAATCGAGTGTGAGTATTGTCCCATGTATGACATGTCGCGGATACGATAACTCGTTAAAAGCTCGTACTCGTGACTCATCATTCTAGAAAGTTCTCAAGTGTCCACGACTCGAGAACTTGAAATAATTTAGTAATGATTAAACAAGATAAGATTTACCTAGATAATTAGGAGGGAAGAGTATTGCGCTACCGGCTACCCCGATCTCTAAGGGCCCCATACATCATGGAACAACCCTGCTAGGCAAGAGCTCCATGACTGACCAAGTTTACTTATGTTGTAGTACTACAAGTTGATGTTAATAAGCCGCGCGGTTCATAACATTATGTATTTTTAGTATATGCATTCTAGTATATGTTCCAGTATATTTCAGTTTCAGTTATGTTACAAGACCATTTACAGATAAGTTTATGTTTACAAAATTATTTTCATTTACAAAATCTCTTTATGTTTACAAAATCGGTTTCATTTACAAAACCCATTTTTTTTATAAAGCCAAATCTCTTTTACAAAAAAAATTATTTATATCTTCAAAAGCTAGTTTATGCTTACGTTATGTTGTTATGCTACCAGTCATCTGCTTTAGTTCTTTATTCATTATTGTTTGTGATGTGCACTATAAGTACTAGACAAGCATACCCTTGGCCATCCGGGTTAACTGCAGTGCCAGTGGTAGCGATATTCTTCAAAGCATGCATTTGTTAGTAACTAGGTTTGTGATAACCTTAGTTAGTTAATTATAGCAAGCAGTAGTACTGTTTGGCCGTGCGATGAATGATGTTACTTTCATTATAGATCTTTTTTCTAGTTTCTTTTCTTTTGGCGCGTGGTTAGGGTGCTAAGTTCTGCTCGGGTGAAGGTCCGCAACCCGGTCCTTGTTTGGTTTAAGGGTTGTGGTCCAATCCAGAGTAGTTCCTATGCTCTCTTGCTGCTCGTCGCCTTTCTTTCCTTATAGCACTTGGTATCAGTTCTTTCAGTATTTTATTTTGAGTCAAGTATATTGGTACCGTACAAGTCTTCATCCGTATTTATTCTTATATGTCTCTTTTATGCTAATGTTGTAATATGTTTGGTCTATCACCTTGAGCTCCTTTGTGGTACTTGTTGCTTGGGGTTCTGAACCAACTGGCTTTGTATGGCCAGATTATCCTAAAGAGAACCAGGATCCATTGCACTTCCAGCAAGATGGATAGCACTCGTAGGACTACGGCCGAAGTTTGCGAGTGGGTTTTCTTTTCTCCACCCATCATAGTGTTATTTCTTTGTAGTATTTCAGTAAGAGACATTGTTAGCCCCTTATTTTAGGATCACTTCTCTGACTTCGGTCAATATGATGTATATATTAAACCATGACTGGTATATTTGATCATGTATAATTATACTCTGCTAGTGCAGTATTTTGTATTCATTAGCTTCATGATCATATGTAGTATATAATTTGGGACGCATTTTTTACTTTCATATATGATATTCTCTTGTATTTGTGTTGATGTATTGAGATACTAGAATTTTTTGGCCTTAGGACTGACATCATAGCATGCTAGAGTTCACCATATATCTTCTAGACAACCTTAATACATTGCTGCTTACTTCAGTATTCTGTAAGGTGCGGTTGGCCATGTCAGTCCTCGTATTTACCTAGTATTCTGGTAGTGGGACGTGACTATGATTGATACACATAAGTATTTTTCTAAGTGCCCGACTCAAGTTTAACGCATGAAGTTTTATGTGGCAACCTGAGCATGCGGTAGACCCGTGCATGCGGTGATAGAGTTCAGGTGGTATTGGTTCCATGCGGTCTTGATCATGCAGCTTGGAATGCTATGCCCTATATCTTTACACCACCTTTTGTATGCCTTTACATGTTTTTATCCTTTTTATGGCATATCTTTTTATGATTGTTGTCTTATCTTCCTGACACTTGATGGCCTGTCACATCCATCACTTCAGTCACTTCTCTGACACACATTTTTTGTCCATCACTTCGGCACTTGTACCGAAGAGAGGACTTCTGCCCGGAGCATGCGGCTGACTTCCCATGTGGCTGATAGTCCATGCGGCCGGGTTGGTCTATGCACCTATTTTGGTTCATGTGCCAATTCCCAACGTACACAACTTAGACACGTGTTATCCTTGGTAACCCTACGTGCACGTATAGCACTTTTACTTGGTTCAGCTATTTTATTTAGAATATTTATTTACTCTATGTGGTTTATTCTAAAATTGCTTGTGGGAGAATGGACTTAGTAACCGGACTGTGGTAGACATGGCTATGTGCTAGAACTGACTATGTGCATAGTATAATTATCTGATAAAGTAGACCATGTGGTAACCCAGAGTAAACTCAGATTAATAGGTTAACTTACCCTTTTGTCTGTTGGATAGAGTGAGGGTGTAGTTCTGCTTAGGAGACGATCTGCAATCCTGGTCCTTGTTTGGTTTAAGGATTGTGATCTGTTCCAGAGTGGTTCATATTTTTTTCTTACTCACGTTCGGCGGCGTAATTGTTAAATTCATGGATTTTACATGAATTTAGTCTTTCAATTGATTGATAGTCTGTGTACCTGATTTGAGGAGATTCTATTTAATCAAGTGACTCAATGTGATAAGAAGATTCAAGTAACTGATTTATAGGCCTGATTATCCGTATCCGAGTCGATACTTCTTTTTGCACCGAGTGTGCCACATAATTTTACTGGAGCACCGAAGTACGACAAACTAGATATAACATGACTATGTGACTCTTGACCTTATTAATATAGTTATCTGACTGGCTGATAGGCCTGGTATATTGACCTGATTTGTTGTATCTGCGTTGACACATTTTCTCGCTTGAATGTGATAATCGGCTCACTTGTGCACTGAGTGTGTGATAATAGCCTACATGTGCATTGAGGTACAATATTATCTTGCTAAGTATACATGCTACACATTCTTATTTTTTTGGCATGGGCATAATGAATGGTCAATAACTATAGCTTGGTAAGGATGATTGACTGTTTGATGTCTGATTGTTTGTTGCATTACGCTTAGAGAAATCCAGATTTGACTCTCGAGCAACAATGTGGATTCATACCTTGTGTACCCGTACTACGGTACAATATATATAAGGGATGATCATGTGACCATGGCATGATATTCTAATAACTATATGGTTAATCTAGGTAACTAAAATTGGTAGAGCATTGGGAGGAACAAAATCCTGAGATCGTGTACATTAGCCACCTCAGACAATTGTCATGATGTGCAAGGCTGACCCCATGGATATTGGTCACGTTCACACTATTGGACGGTAATATTCAAATACTTATATTGTTCAATATGTTCTATGTAATTTTAGCACGGTAGCCTTGTGAGGGACTGGTGCATAATATACAATGTGCTATGTGAATACTATAGCTCGGTTAGCCCCGCTAAACAGCTCATGATCTGAGGATTTCTTTTATGCATTATAATTTTAGGATAACCCAAACTCTACATTACAAGCCGTAGGATTGATTGGCCGATTTAAATGAGTATGTGTTGGTAGTCTAAGGGCGTAGAATATTGTGGTACGATGGTTCAGCCCTTGTCCTTGTTTGGTTGTAGGGTTGCACCAATGTGTCATAATAGGTCATAACCGAAGCTACATATTGTATATATGTATATATCTTAGCTTATGTTGTGGCATGTGTGTTCTGGATTCTTATTGATATGTTGTATCTTCGTCATGTTCATAATTGGTGAGTCATACCCTGTCTCGGAGTAGTGCGACACCCCTTGTCCTTGTTTAGTTGTAGAGGTGCCTTACTGCTTCGACATAAAGGCATATGCTTGTAGTTGTGGCATGGATTCTTATTTTATGTAATTTATTATATTTTTCTTATTTACTTGTGTTCCTTTGTGGTACTTGCTATCGGTGCCTGACCCTGCTGGTTTTGTTTGGCCAGGTTTAGTAGCAGAGCCCGAGGATCTTGTCCTGTATTCTACCGATGGCGTAAACCAGGAGGATGTCCGTCGAGGAACTTGAGTGAGTTTCTTCTTCCCCACTATGAGTATCATTTTGTGTTAACGTTTGGCATTTAGCCGATGAAACTTGTTAGTCGGTTTGTCTGGACACCAGTTCCTTTATATGATTGTATATTATTCAGACTGCAGCTGACTTACAATTATTTACTCTTGAGAATGTATTAGTTTATTATTCTGTATAACTGGTTTCATGATCATTCTGATAGAGCATTAGGGATGCCTAATTGCTTTATCTTATATGTTCATTCTTACTATTTTTTGGTTGATGATTAAGATATAGATGTTCTTGGACCATAGGTGACTTGATTGTAGTATGCACCCCCTTGTCTCTAGACAACTTTAGCACATTGCGGGTTACTTCGGTATTCCGTAAGGTGTGGTTGGCTAAGTCACGTTCCCGCTCTCCGGTATTCTGGTTCTGGGGCGTGACACTTACGATGCTGCCTTAGCTGTCACTACCATATTTCTAAAATAGGGGCTTTGTTATCATTTACCAAATTTATTTATTTTATTATGTTAAATTACATGATATATATATATATATATATATATATATATATATATATATATATATATATATATATATATATATATATATATATAATATGGTATTCATGAATAACTTGGGTTAATAAACGAGACTGGTTGTGACCGAGGGCTTTGCAGTAGACTAGACCTAAAACCTACTTTGAATCCCTAATTTATTAATTAGAGTTTTGTGAAATCCCTCACATGACTAAAACCCCTAAATTAAATGGTTCTTCATGACAAGCCATGAAGGGCAAATTAGATTTTATGCATTAGGAACCCTAACCCTAACCCTAGCCTATAAAACAAGAGGGAGCCTCCCTCAAGCCACTCTTCATTCATGAGGGAAAAACTCTAAAAATAGCCTCCAAGAAGAAACCCTCTTTCCTTCTTCAAAATTTCAGAATTTCTAGCCCTAGAAACTCTCATTCTTCCCCCATCAAGAGAGACCTAGAAGCTTGAGTACAAAGAGACTTGGAGGAGGAGAAACTACATTGGGAATCCATCTCCCAATAGGTGAAAAATCTAGAAAACCTCATTTTAATTCTGTTTTAATTAATTGTTTAGCCATTAGGTGCCCACCTATTGATTTAGGGATGACTTTTTAGGGAGAGCATGAGACTATTTTGGTTGCATGATAATTTCCCATGGTGTCATAGGTATATTTGCATTTTTATGATCCAATGGTGCATTTTCCCCAATTTTTTATATCATTAATCATGCATATATGTATTTATGCATATTTACATCATATACGTAGAGGTTTAATTGTATTTGGGGAGTTATATATGAGTAATCATGTGTATCCCATTTTTGGCACAATAGCTGTTTGTTGATATGCTAAGTAGGATGAACACCTATTTAAATAATCTAAATCTTATGCATTTTGATGTATAACATGTATATATATATGCATGTATATGTATTGATGTATTTGTGTTGTTATATTGGAGGGGGGATTACTGTATGGGGAGGTCAAATTGTATCTCAGTCGGGTTTTCACTGAAGGCACGGTCGGGCTCCATTGAACTGTGCATCAGTAGAGTGGATGTGAGATGATGACATTGTGGTGCACAGTGTTGACACTGTGAGTGTATCAGTTCAGATGTTTATGTGTTAAGTGAGTGAGTTTATGAGTGATCTGTGAGTGTTTGGGTTCAGTGTAGTATATGCAGTATCAGTGAGTATCCAGGTTTCTTGAGTATTAGCTTCTCTTTGAATTCCTGATACTGTGTTTCAGTCGTGTGTGTGTGTGTGTATGTGTCATTAGAATATCAGTGTAAATATGAGGAAAGAACTGTGAGCATATAGGAACTGATGTGTATCAGTATAGGGACTGAATATCATGGAGTGATGTAGGGCTCGAGCAGTAGGGTGGTTGTGTAGGACTGTAATGTGCAGCTGCACATTGAGCAGAGGCAATACCAGATCGGGCATGCCATTGTGCAGTTGAGTTTATTAGGGTGTAGTTGGATCGAGCACAGTATCAATAGGTATAGTTTCAGACAGTTCAGTGTTCATGTGTGTGAGTGAGTGTGATTGTGTATGTGATTTCTGTGTGTATCAGTGTCGAGTGTCAGTAAGTTCCCTGTGTGTGTTGAGGCCAGTTGAGAGTGTGAGTGAGTGATTATGTGTATCAATTAGTATCAGTCCAGTATCAGTAGGTATAGATTCAGTAGTTCTCAGTTAGTTATTGGCCAAGAAATTAGTGGTCTTGCACATCCTTATTAAGCGCACAAAAATCACTTTATATAACATTAATCATGGTGGATGCTCTGTTTGTGTATGAAAGGAAGATTATTGGATAAAATTGTGGAATCTGATTGTAGATATCTGAGAGGGAGTACCATGGTTTATAATAGCAGCAACTATAAGGTGAAACTGCACCACTATACAGGGTGCAAGTGCACAGTTTGAGTCTAAGTGAGTGAGGGAATTTTGCCTTGGTATTGCAGTATGGTGAGGGTGTATACAGATACTCGTGCACCTGAAGGAAAAACAGGCAATGATGATGGTGTGAGGACTGGTATCTGTTATTGAAGTATTTAGGTACAATAAATAGTTTGGGTGTATGGGTATTAGAGGGTATCAATTTAGGTATCAGCTTCTTGGTATCTGCATGCCTATGTATGGTATCTGCTGGGCCAAGTTCAGTAGACTTTCCAAATCATGTTGGGAATTACACCTCAGTTTCAATGAGCTAAACAAGCTTGGGTTTATGTGGGTATTATACATTTCTTTATGTTGTTTCCTAAGTTTATATATATTTTTCCAGTGTTAGTTAGTCTAGTGTTAAGATTAGTATAGCTAGATAACTAGTTATATATTTATTTAGTTAACTGATGGGTACATCAGCTATTGATATATCGATTACTGATACATGAAGTGTGTACCAACCATATACACTGATGAGTGTCAAAATATACTGATAAATACATTGGAGAGATGAAACTCTAAGTTACTATATAGTGTATTAGAAAGGTTGATGTTAGTTAGTTGACAGTTATCAATGTGTAGTATCAGTTATAAGTTAGTACTGTAGTAGGTTGGTAAGTTATTGTATATGAGATCAGTTAGTTTAGAGATAAGTTAGTATTTAGTCTAAGTATCATTGTTAGTCTAAGTATTAGCTAGTTACCAACCTATAAACCTAGAGATGAGTTAACACAATCTAGAAATAGATAGTTGGATCTAGTTTGACTATTTTGATTTAGAAGTGACCAAAGTATTCAACCTAGAGTAATTTATACATGTTTATGACTCCAACACACTTTTTGACACTTAATTTATATATATAGGCCTATGTGACTCTAGTTTGGACATCGATCCTTACACCTTGCTCATGACTACAGACGAGTACATTCTCTGATAGTTTTCATCATGTTGATTATTTCTATGATTCTAGTTGTATAGTATACTTGATTCTGACACTATGGATACACGGGCTAATATCATAGATACCTGTCATGAGGAGTTATGATTGGAATCCATCGTGCTAGCTGGGGATGAGAAAATATTAGCATATTATGTTATCATATCCCACTTTACATGCATCATAGCTCCTCCCACACATCACGTAGGGTGTAGCCTGGCCATTTACATGCCTCATAGCCTGTTATATATGATTAGCCTGACTATTGCTCGCATCATAGCTAACCAGATGGTTAGCCTGACCTTACATGTATCGTAGCCAATCATATATAACAAGCCCGATCTCGTCCCAAGCCGATCACATAATAAACTGATATTTCAAACACTTAGCTAGATATTCTATTTCTTTATTTCCAATTCACTTATTCTAGCATTCACATATTTTTGTTCATTATTAGTTGTACTATTGCTGATTACATATTTTCCAGTATTCCTTATTTTCAGTATTTTTTTTATCTTGAATTTCCTTACATTGTGTTATAGTTTTTGTCAATATAAATGAAACTGATGTTTAGTGCTTGTGCTTCGCTCCAATCCTGACTGGATAATATTTTTCAGAGGACCTAGAGGACTTCTTTCCTACTCACTATAGCCCATGTATAGAGGGAGACTACATATCAGAGATCCTAGAAGAGTCATTCTCCTTGGAGGAGACACCACCCGTAGTCATCTAGACAGTTCTACTTATGTATTATGTGTTCTAAAACCTGAGACTTGGATTGTATTTATGTTGCGACTATTGTTGAGACTATTTATGTTGGACAACTAGACTCTAGATTACTGTTGTATTTTGAGTTATTATGTTGACTTATGTTAGTACTTCCTTATCTTTATATCTGATCGTGCTAGTTACTTCCTATAGTTTTTGTGATTGAGTATATTATGAATTATTGATCAATGTATTATTCATTGTCCTCCTTATGGAGTTGAGATCATTGTCAGGTTATGAGTTATTTTTGGTAGTCTTGAGACCTAGACAACATTCTACTGCCGATGCTGCGGCGTAGGCATGACGTACCCACGGCTCATGTCCAATTTTCGGGTGCGGGTCGTGACACATTTTTAGTGGTGGTCCATACAGGTCAAGATTCGCAATTAGAGCGATGTCGTAGTAGTGCTCCCTTAGAGTATTGTTACGAGCCTTCTTTAGGAAATAAGATTTATGATGAGAGTATGCTCAATCACAACTGGGAAATTTTTGATCTTTATAATGCTATTCTAAATAATTGTTTCCTTTAAAATTTTACTGTCCTTCCTTGATGATATCGTAACTATTGCCTTAATTTTTTCTTTTTGGTCTATCTTCAGGATGCCGTCGAAGACTAGGTCTTTGAGATTGGGACCATCAGTTTCAGAGAGGTCTGCCACCTCTCGACCTGACGTACAGACATCTGGAGTTCCTCCTACATCTTCTGTTCATGTGGGAGTATCTACAGTTTTCGGGGGTCCTTCTCCCCCACTTATTCTGAGGGTTGCCCCAACTGTCGTGGAGCACCTTTCTCCACCACCGACTCCATTTTTCGGAGGTATGCCCGTTGATGGGGCACAGATATTTGTGCTATTCCAGGGCATGTTAGATATTGAGAGGACGTCAGCAGAGGCTCAGCGATTCCAGGCTGAGGCTCAGAGGGTGCAGGCAGAGGCGCACTAGGCACAGACGGAGCTGATGAGAGAGAGCATGGAGAATGCTCATCAGGTGGCTCTCCATGCTGTGGATAGAGTCACTCAGCAGCAACATCTTGGCCAGCAACACCAGAGGTCGGGTACTATAGTGGACTTCAAGAGGATGATGCCTCGGGAGTTCAAAGGCACCGAGGAGATACTCTACGCCGATGAATGGATAGAGGATATAGAGAGGAACTTACGCTTGGCGCGGATTTCAGAGATTCTACAGATCGAGGCTGCTGACAGTCAGATGTTTGATATCGTGCTGACATGGTATCGTATGGAGCCAAGACTCGCTGTCGGAGGACTTACTTGGGAGGCCTTTAAGGAGATTTTCAAGGAGAAGTTCTTCCCCGACGTAGCCCTGGGAGCCTTGGAGAGTCAGTTCCATGACTTAGTCCAAGGAAGCATGTCAGTCGACGAGTATGCAGCAGAGTTTTACCGTTTGAGCCAATTTGCGCCATTGATGATTTGGGACCCAGGAGACAGAGCCCTGAAGTTCAGGAAGGGGTTGACAAGAGAGATCAAGTCTCGCACTTCGGGACGTCGCACTGCTATATTTGAGGGCATTCCGATGGATACCCAGATTGCTGAGGATGACTTCGACCTCAGGCCCAAGAGAGGATACGATACTTCTGGAGGAGCGAGTAGTAGCACGGGACCGGCCAAGCGTCCACACTTTCAGCAGCAACAGAGGCTGTACCAGCATCAGCAGCACCAAGCACCATCTCGAGGGTACACTTAGCAGCAGCAGTAGCCATAGAGGAAGACTCAGCCCGATGTCCAGTATGCGTACTGCGGGAAGGCGGGACACACGAGGGACATCTGCAGGAAGAGGTTGGGTATATGCTTGTCCTGTGGATCGTCAGTACATCATTTGAGGGACTGTCTCTCTATTCAGACTCGTCGAGGTCAGGGTGGAGCAGCCGCTCAGAGGGGACTAGCCAGGGTACCTATTGTACCAGGAGGCCAGCAAAGGGAACCTTCACTTCCGCCACATCAGCAGAGGTTTGCTCAGCACCACTAGCAGCAGAGAGGTGCACCTTGTCACGCCCCGAGGCGTCCCCCGAGTCGTGACCGCCGTGCGGGCCTGGGGTTGCGCCCGCACGAGGCTAAAGTATTTTATATAGCAAGCACATATTCAGAGTACGCAGATAAATTGAAACACATATTTGAAACATGGAAAAATTCTCTTTATTGATAATGAACATCTATTACAAACTCCTGAACGAGTCAGCTAATATGCTGAACGGCTTACAAAAGTGTTGACTCAAAATGAGATAGCAGTCCTGTACATTACATCCTTTTATAAACTCTAAATGATAAAGACCTCCGGGCTGGAGGACGGCTTTGCCACGGAGCTGCATTGTGTATGAAGAGTACAAGCTCCTGGTTTTAAAATGCTTCAGGGGGGCGCGGTGAAGATGCGCCAACAGCTGGACTGGATCGGGAAGACGACTTCGGCTCCTCGCTCGGTTCGCCTTGGTGCGAAGAACCTGTTTCAACGAGGGTCAGCATATCGAAACATGCTGGTGAAGGCGAGCTAGCCAAACTATACCAATCAACACGTTGTTTTAATGAAGCATGCATATTTGTGGGTTTCTATCTTGCCTTAGTTCATTTTCAAGTAAGCAGCATATAGAATTTACTGAAATGAACATGCCACCGTTCGGTAGATTTTACCTGCCCGCTGAATTACCTGCACAATACTTACCTTGCCTTCCCTGCCATGAAGACACAAGTTAGTATGCAACAAGTTTAAATATACAGATGATCACTGGCATAATACCACGAAGGACGATTTATAGTCTCAAGACGGACGGATGTGCAACGCGGGTGCGAGCCCCCGCTGCACGCCTTATTTCCGACGATACAGACGACTATACAGACGTTCCGTCCGGATCGGATCGGTCCCAGTGCCCCGGCGACCGTCCGCAGGAACCAGATTTCCTTGTGCACAAGTTGTCCGTGATCGCACGTTATATTAACTAATTTATAGCAGATTATACTGTTGAGGCAACACGAATACAGACAAGCAGAATTTCATATTGCAGAGCCTCACTGAATATTTAAGCACAATATAGGGTGTGTGTCATACTTAGCACGGTTCATAGAACATTTGCACGAACAAGCATACTATAAGATAACAGTTCACATGCTTGATTGACAAGCATAATAACCAAGTCTATTCTCTTTTATCTTGGTTTCTTTTATTATTACTTGGTATCGTTTGATCGGGGCAAAGGAGTGAAGCTTGGAAGCAGGGCTAGCTAATCGGGTTGGTAGCCACTCACTTAGATTTGGAAGGGAGAAGGAAAGAGGCGCTTCACGACTCCGCTCGCAAGCCGCCTACTGCTCGTTCACCTGCACACGAACAGCTCGATTAATACTTCTTCCTCTCTTTCCAATCTCGGAATAGAAGTGCAAGTCGATGAACGAAAACAATGAAAACCATCAAAACCGTTCAAGGAAAACAAGCAAATCCCAAAACCAACTCAAAGCACGAAAGCAACAAGCGACATCGAAAAACCGAGGCAATAAAAGATAGCAGCGGAGAGGTCCCTCCTGACTCTGCCGCTAAGCCGATCCCGGGGGCGCAGTCCACTGAATATGGGAATCGATTCCGAAAAAACAAATCCATAACGAGGGCGAGTTCTTAATTCAATCTATCCCGATCGAACGATACCGTTTGTGTTTCTTAGCCGCGCTCCCCGCACCGGGGGAACGGGGCGCTACATCCTACCCAACTAATTGGAAGTTTCGTCCCAAAACTTAAGAATAGGACCTACCGTTAGGGATTATTCTGTTGGGGCAGAAGCTTAGAGGGGAGTGGACAATCCCGAGATACGTGGTCCCTTGCACCACAGTTGAAGCACAGACCCTTACGGCGATAACAATTGTCAGTGGTGTGCCCCGACTTTTTGCAGTATTCACAGAATGGTCTCGGGTTTCCCCTTTGGGGACCGCCGTGGTTAGGGCACTTTGCAGCGGTATTTCCTCCATCGTTGCTTTGGCGTTTGTGACTGGATGTATGCACAGCGCCGGCAGCAACATGAGAATACTGGGGTTCGAGAGATAGGGCGTGATTCATGACTTCACGCATTGTTCCATACTGATTGTTGGCTACGTGCCCATGAATGGCAGGGCGTAGTCCACCTTCAAACCTTCTGGCTCGACTCGCTGCATCAGGTAAATAGGCCCTAGCGAATTTGGAGAGTCGGTTGAATTCGGCGGAGTACTGCTTAACTGTCATACTGCCCTGCCGAAGCTGCACGAAATCGTTTTCCATCTTACGTTGCACTGGAGGGGGTATAAACTCTTCTTCAAACGCGGCACGAAAGGTCGTCCACGAGATCGCCTCCTCTCCGTGATCAAATTGGAGAGATCATCGATGCACGTCCCACCAATCATGTGCGTTGAGGCGGAGCTGTAGTTGCGCACAGGCGACGCGCTTATCTTCGGGGACCTCTAGCAGAGTGAAGTGATCTTCAATCTCGGCTAGCCAATCTAGAGCTACCACTGGGTCCTCAGTCCCGTTGAATGGGGTGTTGCAGACTTTCTTGAAATGGCCCAAGTTGAAGGCAGTCACGTCCCTCGGCCTTGGGATTTGAGGCGTCTCCACTTCAAGCACGGGCTGTTCCACCGGAGTCATTGCTGTTGCGGCGGAATGGTTGGCAGCCAAAGTCTGAACTATCTGTTGCAGGGTATCTACCTGCTTCTGTTGGACTGAGAATCGGTTCTCTAGATTGCTCTCGAACCTGGCTTGGCGAGCATCGTCTCTTTGTCGTTACGATTCTAACATTTGCATCACCCGCTCTAGCGGGTCGACTTGAGACATGCCGCGCTGGCTCTGAGAGCTTCCCGAATTTCCCGAACTACTTTTCTGTGTTTCGTTCGGTGGTTGCGCTGCAGATTGCGCTAGTACCAAACCTTCAAAAGAAGGTAAATTACATTAGAATCATAATGTATTATGGACTTATTGCATGAACGTATCTCATTTTGGCCTAGCGAGTTCAAGAGTTCGCACAGGAATTTTGATCGTTAAAGGAACTTTTCCAGCACGAAGTCTAAGGAACTTGAATCTGTGCTCTGATACCACTATGTCACGCCCCGAGGCGTCCCCCGAGTCGTGACCGCCGTGCGGGCCTGGGGTTGCGCCCGCACGAGGCTAAAGTATTTTGCATAGCAAGCACATATTCAGAGTACGCAGATAAATTAAAACACAGATTTGAAACATGGAAAAATTCTCTTTATTGATAATGAACATCTATTACAAACTCCTGAACGAGTCAGCTAATATGCTGAACGGCTTACAAAAGTGTTGACTCAAAATGAGATAGTAGTCCTGTACATTACATCCTTTTATAAACTCAAAAAGATAAAGACCTCCGGGCTGGAGGACGGCTTTGCCACGGAGCTGCATTGTGTATGAAGAGTACAAGCTCCTGGTTTCAAAATGCTTTAGGGGGGCGCGGTGAAGATGCGCCAACAGCTGGACAGGTTTAAATATACAGATGATCACTGGCATAATACCACGAAGGACGATTTATAGTCTCAAGACGGACGGATGTGCAACGCGGGTGCGAGCCCCCATTGCACGCCTTATTTTCGACGATACAGACGACTATACAGATGTTCCGTCCGGATCGGATCGGTCCCAGTGCCCCGGCGACCGTCCGCAGGAACCAGATTTCCTTGTGCACAAGTTGTCCGTGATCGCACGTTATATTAACTAATTTATAGCAGATTATACTGTTGAGGCAACACGAATACAGACAAGCAGAATTTTATATTGCAGAGCCTCACTGAATATTTAAGCACAATATAGGGTGTGTGTCATACTTAGCACGGTTCATAGAACATTTGCACGAACAAGCATACTATAAGATAACAGTTCACATGTTTGATTGACAAGCATAATAACCAAGTCTATTCTCTTTTATCTTGGTTTCTTTTATTATTACTTGGTATCGTTTGATCGGGGCAAAGGAGTGAAGCTTGGAAGCAGGGCTAGCTAATCGGGTTGGTAGCCACTCACTTAGATATGGAAGGGAGAAGGAAAGAGGCGCTTCACGACTCCGCTCGCAAGCCGCCTACTGCTCATTCACCTGCACACGAACAGCTCGATTAATACTTCTTCCTCTCTTTCCAATCTCGGAATAGAAGTACAAGTCGATGAACGAAAACAATAAAAACCATCGAAACCGTTCAAGGAAAACAAGCAAATCCCAAAACCAACTCAAAGCACGAAAGCAACAAGCGACATCAAAAAACCGAGGCAATAAAAGATAGCAGCGGAGAGGTCCCTCCTGACTCTGCCGCTAAGCCGATCCCGGGGGCGCAGTCCACTGAATATGGGAATCGATTCCGAAGAAACAAATCCATAACGAGGACGAGTTCTTAATTCAATCTATCCCGATCGAACGATACCGTTTGTGTTTCTTAGCCGCGCTCCCCGCACCGGGGGAACGGGGCGCTACACACCCCAGGAATGAGCATACGCCATGACGATCGAGAAGGCTGAGCCAGCAGGAGACATGATTTCAGGTTCAATTCTTCTTGATTCCATTCCAGCACTTGCATTATTCGATTCTGGCACTTCCCATAGTTTCGTGTCTGTATTATATGCTCTTAAGCATCGTTTAGAGGCGGAACCATTAGATAGGACTTGCAAGATCACGATTGGCGGAGGCATTATACTAGTCCGTGATTATTGCAAGGACCGAAGAGTATTATTAGGTGGCTGAGAGTTGAGCGTGTTCTTACTCGTCATGCCACTTTCGGGATACGATATTATACTTGGAATAGACTAGTTGAGTAGGCACTATGTTACTATTGATTACGTAGAGGCATAGTGATATTTCGATCGCCAGGAGAACCGGAGTTCGAGGTTGCCAGAGGAGCAGCGGAGGAGAGCATTGGCACTTTTTGGGAGCCAGGATGGAAGAAGAGGAGTTGCCATATCCTCTGATAGCGGAGTTCCTAGATGTATTTCCAGAGGAGTTGCCAGGTTTGCCGCCAGACAGAGATGTTGAGTTCTTTATAGGCTTGGTACCAGGAGTGGAGCCCATTTCACAATATGTCTATAGAGTCAACAACAGTGAGCTGGCAGAACTAAAGAAGCAAGTTGAGGAGCTGCAGGACAAAGGCTTCATCAAATCCAGTTCATCACCATGGGGAGCTCCAGTATTGTTCATACCGAAGAAGGATGGCACGGTACGCATGTGTATTAATTATAGAGCTTTGAACAACCTCATTATCAAGAACAAATACCCGCTGCCAAGGATAGATGATCTCTTTGATCAGTTGAGCGGAGCAAAGGTATTTTCAAAGATAGACTTAAGTTCAGGCTACTACCAGGTAAAGGTGAAGAGAGAAGATATTCCAAAGATAATTTTTTGGACCAGATATGGCCAGTTTGAGTTCATGGTAATGCCGTTTGGTTTAACCAATGCACCAACAGTATTCATGAACTTGATGAACAAGGTATTCCACCAGTACCTTGACAAGTTCATGGTGGTGTTCATCGATGACATTCTTGTGTATTCGAAGACCCCAGAGGAGCACGAAGAGCACCTGAGGATGGTCTTGGAGACTCTCAGGAAGGAGGAGCTGTACGGGAAGCTTTCAAAGTGCGAGTTCTTTCTCGACAAGGTTGAATTCCCTGGGCATGTGGTGACGGGTGACGGAATCTCAGTTAACCCAAGGAAGATCGAGGCAGTGGAGTCGTGGACTACTCCCAGTTTGGTAGCTGAGATCAGGAGTTTTCTCGGGCTAGCAGGATACTACAGGAGGTTTGTACAAGACTTCTCTTGGATTGCAGAGCCAATGACTAGGCTGACAAGGAAAGATGTGGATTTTGTCTGGACAAAGGATTGCCAGGCCGCATTTAATGAGCTGAAGAAGAGATTGATGACATCTACTGTAGTGCCCCGTTCCTCCGGTGTGGGGAGCGCGACTAAGAAATACAAGACGGTATCGTTCGATCGGGATAGATTGAATTAAGAACTCGTCCTCGTTATGGATTTGTTTCTTCGGAATCGATTCCCATATTCAGTGGACCGTGCCCCCAGGATCGACTTAGCGGCAGAGTCAGGAGGGACCTCTCCGCTGCTATCTTTTATTGCCTCGGTTTTCGATGTCGCTTGTTGCTTTCGTGCTTTGAGTTGGTTTTGGGATTTGCTTATTTTCTTTGAACGGTTTTGATGGTTTTTATTGTTTTCGTTCATTGAACTGCACTTTAATTCTGAGATTAGAAAAGAGGAAGAGGTATTGATCGAGCTGTTCGTAATGCAGGTGAACGAGCAGTAGGCGGCTTGCGAGCGGAGTCGTGAAGCGCCTCTTTCCTTCTCCCTTCCAACAATCTAAGTGAGTGGCTACCAACCCGATTAGCTAGCCCTGCTTCCAAGCTTCACACCTAAAATCGTGCACTCTTCTTAGTCCCGATC
Organism: Iris macrosiphon; assembly: GCA_036927795.1. NCBI lineage: Eukaryota > Viridiplantae > Streptophyta > Magnoliopsida > Asparagales > Iridaceae > Iris > Iris macrosiphon. Next base: position 9,846,517 of record JAYESA010000016.1, on the reverse strand, counting down.
AAACGATACCTAGTAATAATAAAAGAAACCAAGATAAAAGAGAATAGACTTGGTTAATACTGCTTGTCAATCAAACTCGTGAATGGTTACTTACTTGCATGCTTGTTCGTTCGAAATATTCATCATATGCCTCAATTTTAGTTAGAATGCATCTTCTGCTATAAATTGTGCTATTTATGAATCATATCTTGTATGCGCATAATTGTTCCTGGAGGCTATGCAAAATGAATCATGCATTACTCGTGTTGCCTCAACTGCGTGAAGTGATAATTTAACTAAACATCATGTGTTCGATCACGGACAACTTGTGTATAAGGATAAAAGTTCTGCGGACGGTCGCTGGGGTACTGGCACCAATCCAATCCGGGCAGACTTCGTGTTTATAGTCAATCGTGTGCGGACGGGATAACTTGCAACACATCATGTTTTATGAGCTCCTCGTATTTTCTCGTTGCATGCTATCCTTGTCCTTGACTAGTCCATTATGGCATCAAGCCAGTGATCCTCGTGTGTATATGCTTGCAATGCCTCGTGTGTTTATCGTGTGAATATAGCTTGCAATGCATCGTATGTTTATCGTGTATATTTAAACCTGTTGCAAACTAACTTGTGTCTTCGTGGCAGGGAAGGCAAGGTAAGTATTGTGCAGGTAATTCAGATGGGCAGGTAAAATCCACCGAACGGTGGCACATTTATTTTAGTAAATTCTATATGCTGCTTACTTGTAAATAAACTAAGACAAGATAGAAACCCACAAAATATGCATGCTTTATATAAACAACGTGTTGATTGGTATAGTTTGGTTAGCTCGCCTTCACCAGTATGTTTCGACATGTTGACCCTCGTTGAAACAGGTTCTCCGCACCAAGGCGAACCGAGCAAGGATCCGAAGTCGTCTTCCCGATCCAGTCCAGCTGTTGGCGCATCTTTACCGCGCCCCTTGAAGCATTTTGAAGTCAGAAGCTTGCAACTCTTCATACACAAATGCAGCTTCGTGGCAAAGCTGTCCTCCAGCCCGGAGGTCTTTATCATTTTGAAGTTATAAAGGGATGTAATATACAGGACTGCTATCTCATTTTGAGTCAACACTTTTGTAAGCCCGTGCGGCATATTAGTTGACTCGTTCAGGAGTTTGTAATAGATGTTCATTATCAATAAAGAGAACTTTTCCATATTTCAAATCTGTGTTTCAATTTATCTGCGTACTCTGAATATGTGCTTGTTATGCAAATCATTAAAGCCTTGTGCGGGCGCAATCCCAGGCCCGCACGACGGTCACGATTCGGGGGATGCCTCAAACGATTCTATGGAATCGGGTCGTGACATAATGGTATCAGAGCACAGATTCAAGTTTCTTAGACTTCGTGCTGGAAAAGTTCCTTTAACGATCAAATTCCTGTGTGAACTCTTGAACTCGCTAGGCCAAAATGAGATACGTTCATGCAATAAGTCCATAATACATTATGATCCTAATATAATTTACCTTCTTTTGAAGGAATGGCACCAGCGCAATCTGCAGCGCAACCACCAAACGAAACACAGAAAAGTAGTTCGGGTACTTCGGAAAGCTCTCAGAGCCAGCGTGGCATATCTCAAGTCGACCCGCTAGAGTGGGTGATGCAAATGTTAGAAGCACAACGACAAAGAGATGATGCTCGCCAAGCCAAGTTCGAAAGCAATCTAGAGACCCGATTCTCAGTCCAACAGAAGCAGGTAGATACCCTGCAACAAATCGTTCAGACTTTGGCTGCCAACCATTCCACCGCAACAACAACGACTCCGGTGGAACAGCCCGTGCTTGAAGTAGAGACACCGCAAATTCCAAGGCCGAGGGACGTGACTGCCTTCGACTTTGGCCACTTCAAGAAAGTTTGCAACACCCCATTCAACGGGACTGAGGAACCCATCATGGCCCTAGATTGGCTAGCCGAACTTGAAGATCACTTCGCTCTGCTAGAGGTCCCCGAAGAGAAGCACATCGCCTGCACGCAACTTCAGCTCCACCTTAACGCGCACGACTGGTGGAACGTGCATCGACGATCTCTCTAATTTGATCACGGAGAGGAGGCGATCTCGTGGACGACTTTTCGTGCCGCGTTTGAAGAGGAGTTTATACCCCCTCCAGTACAACGTCAGATGGAAAACGAGTTCGTGCAGCTGCGGCAGGGCAGTATGACAGTGAAGCAATACTCCACCGAATTCAACCGACTCTCCAAATTTGCTAGGGCCTATTTACCTGATGCAGCGAGTCAAGCTAGAAGGTTTGAAGGTGGATTGCGCCCTGCCATCCATGCGCACGTGGTCAATAATCAGTATGGAACAATACGTGAAGTCATGAATCACGCCCTATCACTTGAACCACAGTATCCTCACGTTTCTACCGGCGCTGTGCATACCTACAATCATAAACGCCAAGGCAATGATAGAGGAAACACTGCTGCAAAGCGCCAAAACAACGGTGGTCAGCAGAGGGCAAACCCCAACCAAGTATGTCAGTATTACAACAAACGTGGGCACGCCTTCAATCAATGTCGTAAGAGACTTGGATTATGTCTCGCTTGTGGCGATCCAGGTCATGCCATTAATTTCTGCCCGAACCTCCCCGATCGCCGTCCACAACGAAATAATCCCTAACGGTAAGCAATATTCTTAAGTTTCGGGACAAAACTTTCAATTGGTTGGGTAGGATGTAGCGCCCCGTTCCCCCGGTGCGGGGAGCGCGGCTAAGAAACACAAGACGGTATCGTTCGATCGGGATAGATTGAATTAAGAACTCGTCCTCGTTATGGATTTGTTTCTTCGGAATTGATTCCCATATTCAGTGGACCGTGCCCCCAGGCAAAGTCAGGAGGGACCTCTCCGCTGCTATCTTTTACTACCTCAATTTTCGATGTCGCTTATTGCTTTTGTGCTTTGAGTTGGTTTTGGGATTTGCTTGTTTTCCTTGAACGGTTTCGATGGTTTTCATTATTTTCGTTCATTAAACTGTACTTCAATTCCGAGATTGGAAAAGAGGAAGAGGTATTGATCGAGCTGTTCGTAATGCAGGTGAACGAGCAGTAGGCGGCTTACGAACGGAGTCGTGAAGCGCCTCTTTCCTTCTCCCTTCCAACAATCTAAGTGAGTGGCTACCAACTATGTTAGCTAGCCCTGCTTCCAAGCTTCACACCTAAAATTGTGCACTCTTCTTAGTCCCGATCAAACGATACCAAGTAATAATAAAAGAAACCAAGATAAAAGAGAATAGACTTGGTTAATACTGCTTGTCAATCAAACTCGTGAACGGTTACTTACTTGCATGCTTGTTCGTTCGAAATATTCATCATATGCCTCAATTTTAGTTAGAATGCATCTTCTGCTATAAATTGTGCTATTTATGAATCATATCTTGTATGCGCATAATTATTCCTGGAGGCTATGCAAAATGAATCATGCATTACTCGTGTTGCCTCAACTGCGTGAAGTGATAATTTAACTAAACATCGTGTGTTCGATCACGGACAACTTGTGCACAAGGATATAAGTTCTGCGGACGGTCGCTGGGACACTGGCACCGATCCGATCCGGGCAGACTTCGTGTTTATAGTCAATCGTGTGCGGACGGGATAACTTGCAACATATTGTGTTTTATGAGCTCCTCATGTTTTCTCGTTGCATGCTATCCTTGTTCTTGACTAGTCCATTATGGCATCAAGCCAGTGATCCTCGTGTGTATATGCTTGCAACGCCTCGTGTGTTTATCGTGTGAATATGGCTTGCAATGCATCGTATGTTTATCGTATATATTTAAACCTGTTGCAAACTAACTTGTGTCTTCGTGGCAGGGAAGGCAAGGTAAGTATTGTGCAGGTAATTCAGACGGGCAGGTAAAATCTACCGAACGGTGGCACGTTTATTTCAGTAAATTCTATATGCTGCTTACTTGTAAATGAACTAAGGCAAGATAGAAACCCACAAAATATGCATACTTCATATAAACAACGTGTTGATTGGTATAGTTCGGTTAGCTCGCCTTCACCAGTATATTTCGACATGCTGACCCTCGTTGAAATAGGTTCTCCGTACCAAGGCGAACCGAGCGAGGATCCGAAGTCGTCTTCCCGATCCAGTCCAGCTGTTGGCGCATCTTCACCGCGTCCCTTAAAGTATTTTGAAGTCAGAAGCTTGCAACTCTTCATACACAAATGCAGCTTCGTGGCAAAGCCGTCCTCCAGCCCGGAGGTCTTTATCATTTTAAAGTTATAAAGGGATATAATGTACAGGACTGCTATCTCATTTTGAGTCAACACTTTTGTAAGCCCGTGCGGCATATTAGCTGACTCGTTCAGGAGTTTGTAATAGATGTTCATTATCAATAAAGAGAATTTTTCCATATTTTAAATCTGTGTTTTAATTTATCTGCGTACTCTGAATATGTGCTTGTTATGCAAATCATTAAAGCCTTGTGCGGGCGCAATCCCAGGCCCGTACGGCGGTCACAATTCGGGGGACGTCTCAAACGATTCTACGGAATCAGGTCATGACATCTACAGTATTGATGTTGCCATCGGGGACAGGTGGATTTACTATCTACAGTGATGCTTCAGGGAAGGGGTTGGGTTGCATTCTTCAGCAGCACAGAAAGGTAATTGCCTATGCTTCCAGGCAATTACGTCCTAATGAAAAGAACTACCCCACCCACGATTTGGAGTTGGCAGCGGCTATCTTCGCTCTAAAGCTTTGGAAACAATATCTGTACGGAGAGCATATGGAGATCTTCACAGACCACAAGAGCTTGAAGTACGTGTTTACACAGAAGGAGCTGAACATGAGACAGAGAAGGTGGTTGGATTTGATAAAAGACTTCGATATCTCATTACAGTACCACCCAGGAAAGGCCAACGTAGTCGTCGATGCCTTGAGCAGGTATCCGATGGCTATGTACTTGACGACAGATAGATATTTATTGGCTGATCTAGAGAGCTTGGAAATTGAGGTGCTAGTTTCAGGTATTGAGATTCAGATATGGGGATTGTAGATACAGTCTGAGCTGATGGACAGAATCAGAGATGCGTAGTATGATGATGAGGCTCTGAGGAGTATCAGGGCACAGGTTCGGACAGGATTGTCAGACGACTTCGCTATTGCTGATGATGGGTCTTTACAGCATGGCACGAGGGTATGTGTGCCAAGTGGAGAGCTACGCGAGGAGGTTTTACAGTAGGCACATCGCTCTCAGTACTCAATGCATCCAGGTGCCAACAAGATGTATTGAGATCTGAGAGAGCACGTATGGTGGTATGGTATGAAGTACGAGGTAGCACACTTCGTAACCCGGTGTTTAGTATGCCAGCAGGTAAAGGCGGTCAACAGAGGCCAGGTGGATTGCTTCAGCCTTTACCTATCCCAGAGTGGAAGTGGAAGCACTTGACCATGGATTTTGTTTTAGGGCTTTCACATTCTCCAAGAGGAAAAGATGCGATTTGGGTCATCATGGATAGGTTGACCAAATCAGCCCACTTCTTGCCATTTAAAGTGGGTACATCGACGGAGAGGCTAGCAGAGATGTACGTGCGACAGATTATCAGATTACATGGGGTTCCTGTGAGCATAATCTCAGATCAGGATAGTCGTTTCACTTCCCACTTCTGGAGGAGTCTGCAAGCTAGCTTGGACACTCAGCTCAAGTTCAGTACCGCATACCACCCTCTGACATACGGGCAGTCTGAAAGGACTATTCAGACTCTCGAGGATATACTACGCACTTGTGTTCTAGATCTCGAAGGTTCTTGGGAGGATCATCTACACCTGGTAGAGTTTGCTTACAACAACAACTACCAGGCCAGCATTGAGATGTCACCATTCGAGGCTCTATATGGACGAATGTCACGCCCCAGTCCTAAAATATGTAGGACTAGGAATACGTAACACGCCAGCCTCATGTATACGAACTCCAATATATGGAAACCATATATAGACGTACGTTGTACATGAATATCCAATCCACTGTGGTAATATACTGTCACAACAAGTCACACGTAATCTATATCTCATCCACAGCACAAATAATAGATAAATGAAAATCAATAACTGAATATCAAAGATGAGTATCAAATAAGAAATCTTAAAGTATGATAGTCGGATGGAAACAAATCCACTGCAAATCGACTATACCAAAACTACTAAGGAGAGAAGAGAATAAACTCTAATATAAGAATAAATGTCTTGAAAAGAATAGCAACTAGAATCTCTAAACAGCTGCAATAAATCACATATAATCCGAAGGTAAGACCTCCTCAGTCTGATAGGTAGCGTCAGGTCCAGGTCCATACTCCTGCGGATACTCCTGCTTATCTATATCTGGAAAGGGACCAAGTCCTCAGAGGGACGTAACAAGATACATATAAACATGCCAATAAAGTACTAAAATATAAACATCCAATGGGGTCGCCTAACCGTCTAAGTGAATGCAGTTAAGAACAAATTTCCCCACGAGTGAGCTATCTGGCTGAAAACTGGGATTTGGCATAGTTCTCTATTGGAGATCCAGGGGCCTAAAAGGCAAGTCATCTTTTGAACGCCGGTGGCCCGCCTGATAATATATAATATATAGTGGTCATCACCACCCGTATCTCCAGCGGAGAATCCGGACGCACAATAGAAAAAGTGCAAAGGAGCTCAAATGTGGTACTTGTTGTTCTCCCCACCCCATGCTCTAAGCATGTCACATTAATGACACAAGAATACGTCTAATAACTGCCAGGTCTGCTAGCATACAAAGTTTCTACGGCAGTTATTCCTAGCGCATGTCCCACACGTACCGATGATCAGTCAATACGCAAGTCCGTGATCTATATGAGACTCACAACTCGTATAAAAATGTGTCACAGTCAAATAAAATCTAATACTGTCTCATGGAAATGGGGTAGTCTCATAAACAAGGTCAATGCAAATACATAAATAAAAATATATCGCGACGATACCGTCGCTGCACCCAAGTTTCCTTGGACGCACAATTTATATAGCAGTTAAAATAAATGAACTAAATAAACAGAATAAACATGCATGCATCATATGGAATGTAAATACAGTACAATGGCAAGGTATACCTGCCTGGCAAGAAATCTGTAAAGTGTACGCGCCCAATTGTCAAGGACACGGGATCTGGAACTAAGGCCTCCGAACAAACGTCTCTGGATGCTGAAATAGACATCATCAACGGTTCCGAAATCAGCAAAATAGCTAAAAAACACTTCCCTTTCGTCCAATTTGGACACAGGGGCAAAACGATAATTTCGGATAAAAGTGGGGTCCGCATGTAGTCCACTTTGCACCAAAAAGCGTGCCATGGGTAACAGTCTTTAAATGGAACAAATTATAGGTCAAACAAACTCTAGATGTTAATACGAATCCAACGGTACGTCCAAATGTGGATTCCGATGAGCCGAACACAATTTCGCTCATAAAGTCAACCGTGGGGCCCGCCAATTGGCGACTTGGTCAACTATCTCAGAATTGCGTGAAAATTGGGTCACAGGACCAGCACGTTACCACGAGTCTAGTGGCACAAGTTTTATCGCAATCTGACAAGTGTGCACAAAATGCGTGCAACTTTCACAAAAGTTGTGACACGGGATGTGTCCACGAATATGGGCTAATTTCGACGCGCACACGCGTCCGAATCAGTTTCTACGAACTCTCACGTATCCGTGTATGCTGCGCACACTGTTTGGTACACTTGGTATACGGCAGGGCGGTCCCGTTTGGCGGGACGCGCTCCGTTTCATAATTTTTGGAAATCTGGAAAAAGTATGTTCGTGGAGTTTTCCAACGAATTTAATTCTGTCTACAGCAGTTAATAATCTAGGGTTATTTAACAAAAATTAAACTAGGTCAAGTGGTCTACTCATACAAAAATGAATCATCCAATTTGTATCTCTGTGGTGGGAGATACGAATCCGGGAACATGGGTCATCACCGTAGTTTTCTGTGATCCCAGAAATTAGTCTATTTCCGCCAACTTTGGCGCTATTTTCGCTTATGGTTACGCGTTGTTCGAGGTCTACTATCATACAGATATAAAAGAGGGTTAAGGGGTGAGCATACCGGTGAAGACGGGGTGACGTTTGGTTGAGCGAGGCGACGAGAAACAACTCTGGAACACAGGTACCTGGCTGCGGAAATCTGCAGTGCGCGGGGTGCGCGGTCGTCGGGGTTGGTTTGGACGGACTGGCGGGGTTCTCCGGCTGCGGTGGCGGCGCTCTCTAGGTCTAGATAGGAAGATGAGGAGTTTAGGGTGATCTAGGGTTAGGGTTTTAGTTGAAATAAGAATATATATATATATGAGAAGAGAGAGAAGGGGGGGTTGTATTCGCGGGTTAGGGGGCGTATATTGCTAAGGCTGTTGCTATTTGCATCCAGCGGATGGTGTTGCAAATTTGCAATAGGGGGATTTGCTGTGCTTACTAGCAAAGGGGTGGCTGGGCTCACAAAAAAAAGGGCGGGTGGTGTTGTGTGGGTAGGAGTGGGTTGGTAGTATAGTTAATAGTTATTAATAGTTTTTTTTTCTTTTATATTTCCCTTTAAATATATATATATATATATATATATATATATATATATATATATATATATATATATATATATATAAAGGAAAATATATATATATATATATATATATATATAGAAAAATTCTAGAATTATATTAATGCACACCATTAAGCTAGCAACTGCCCAAAGGGTCTCCTACATGAAATAAATTCAGAAAAATTTCTAATGGTCCCATAAATCCCCTAAGTTCACCAACACCTAAAATAAAAATTAATAAAAATTTATTTATCCTAATTAGCCACTAATACTATAATTAAATTAATAATTAATTAAAAAGGCCATATACAATTTTTAGGAATAGGGGTTTTATATTCTACCCAACTTATAAAAATTTTGTCCTCGAAATTAAAATTAAGCCACGATAGAATGTCAAGGATGGTATAAGATATAAATTAACAAAGTAAATTCATACCTTGGTCTGCGAATAGGTTCGGAAAATGCTTGCGCATGTCGTCCTCGCTCTCCCAAGTTGATTCTCCTGGCGCGCCATGCCTCCATGCTACGCGAACCAAGGGAATAGACTGGTTCCTCAATACTTTCTCTCGACAATCAAGGATTCCCACGGGTTGCTCTTGGTATGACAAGCTCGGCCCAATAGTGATCTCCGAATGGCCGAGAATATGACTGCTGTCTGCCACATATCGCCTGAGCTGCGACACATGGAATACGTTATATACTCCCTTAAGTGAAGGTGGTAGCGCAAGTTGATATGCTACTTCTCCCACTCTCTCGAGCACGTCAAATGGTCCAATATACCTTGGACTCAACTTGCCGCGTGTCACACCCCGATCTTCCGCAGGCAAATCGGCCGTTCCCGCTAGGCGGGAATCACCCTCGCAGCGCTCCCGCGGAACGATCGCTTGACCCATCCGGGCGTGATGCCGCACGAGCGTGAACCGCGCCCGTGCAAGGCCGTGATTCATTGGCTGGCGGTAAGAGTTCTAAGCCATAGAGTCGCAAAGATTGTCCGAGTGCAGCGGAGTCATGAACGCATAGCGATTCGGTAACAAGTTCTCTGAGTTGACAAATATAGCGGAAGCATTGAAACACAAGTTGAAGTAAAGCAAGCTCTTTCATTGATATGAACATGTGTTACAGACGGCATATAGTCGAGATTACAAGTCGCTCAAGCCTCTCTCTCTGAAACAGTAAAAGCGTGCCAAGTGGCTACAACTGTGGAATGATTGTACAGGCGATGATCGGGCTATGTTCCAACATTATGTCTTGTATATGTGCTTCTGTTCCGGACGCACCGTTGCAAGGCTTCAGAGGGAACTCCTGGCCTTAGCACGCACGAAGGAGGCATCCGCACCGAACGAGGTTCTCCCGCACCCTGCATACAAACTGGTGGATTATCAGTACATTGAATGCACTGGTGGGGAAGCTACTCGCCCGCTCGACAAATCCAAACACGTAATACAGGTTTCGTGCACAACTATTAAGTTATCTTTCTAGTTGCCTTAGGATCAGTTTCATGCAAATATTGAATAGCCTAACGTGTCGGGCAGTGTGCCGTGCAACATGAGAGGAAACACAGCGAGACTTACCAACTTACCATCTCCTTTCCTGTCCAAGGCAAACATTGAGGCAAACATGTTAATTCACGCACGGGAAAGTATAAACATTCAGGAGCATAGCATATGCAAACACGAGGGTCATTTAACATGATCGTTCAGGTGTTCAGTTGATGCGATGCAATGACTCGCACGCGGATAGCCGCTAAGCGAGGATGACTTATCTATATGAACAGGAGTCGCTGGCATAGCCATAAAGGACAATAGTTACTGGCGGTAATGGTATGCAGCAAAAGTACAAAGGGCGCTACATACCATCCCGTCCAGCACAATGGACTATACAATACGGTTCAGTCACTAGAGAGAATGGTATGCAGTAAAAGAACAAGGAGCGCTGCATGCCATCTCGTCCAGCACAATGGACTGTACAATAACGTGAGTTCCATCCGGATCGGATCGGTCCCAGTGCCCCGGTGACCGTCCGTGGAACTATACCTCATTTCCGAGTTGTCCGCGACATGCAATCGTTGGGTCTTTCCAATTATCACGAGATACACGAGAACAAGAGTGCACTAGAACAAGAGAACACGAGTGCACACAAGAACACGAGTACAAGAGATACTTGAATCATGATTCTGTACAGTGAATAACTTGCCTTGATGCATTCCCCTGGTTCGGGGCTGCTTGGTGACCTAACGGTCCAGGATACTTGCAGGGTCAATCATGCACGGAACGACTACTTAGTAATCTCCCGGAGTTGGATGAAAATAAGGCAACATTCAAGCAGACAAGCATGTGTTTCCAAGGAACATAAGCAGGCACGTTGCTCGGACCCGAAGGTAAGCCGAGAGTTGAAACCGTTAAGGGACTTAGCATGCGAGGGTCTGAATATAAGCAGTATTTCAATTTCCATGTTCTAGCAAGCAATACAAGTTGGGATTATTCCCTTAGCTAGGTGCGTTAGATTCATTAGCATGCAGGGGGTGATTCACCTAGCGACTAGCATGAATATTCCAGATTTTATGTGTGCTGGCTAAGCAAAGACAAGTTCACTATAGCCACCCACCTTAGCGATGATTGGCATCGGTAGAGCGATACGCCGAGCGAGTCTCTGAAAGCCTAAGCCGGATTCCTGTAGGGACAAGTCTGGATATCCTTTGCTTCTCATCTGAGGCAAAGCGGGTCGGGACGGTTGCACATTTTACCGTTTGAGACGGCAGTCCGCTTGAGCGGAACGGGGTGTTACACCGTGCCCTCCGAATCGAATGGTGCCTCTGGTCGGTGATATCCTCAAGAAGACATGATCGCCCTCTTTGAACTCCAAGGGATGACGATGAAGGTCTACCCACTGCTTCGGCCTGTCTTGCGCTGCTCGCAAGTGTTCCTGAATCTTCTTAACTGTCTCTACGGTGTTGACCACCAACTCGGGTCCCAGAATCTGGCGTTCTCCCACGTCACTCCAACACACAGGAGACCTATATTTTCTTCCATACAATGCTTCAAACGGACCCATCTGAATACTCGCTTGATAGCTATTGTTGTAAAAAAACTCCATAAGATGTAGGTGGTCCTCCCATGATCCTCCGAAGTCTAACATGCAAGCCCTCAACATATCCTCCAATGTCTGAATAGTATGCTTCGACTGCCCATCTGTCTGTGGGTGGTAATATATACTGAACTTCAAACGAGTTCCAAGACTCTCTTGCATGCTCCTCCAAAAGTGCGATGTAAAGCGCGAATCTCTGTCTGATACAATGCTGACTGGTATGCTGTGCAATCTCACAATCTGCCTCATATATAAGTCAGCTAAAGCTTCTGTATACTGACCCTCTCTAAAAGGTAAGAAATGGGCTGACTTGGTGAGTCAGTCCACTATTACCCACACTGCATCTCTTTCACTTGGACTCTTGGGAAAACCCGTGACAAAGTCCATAGTGATGTGCTCCCACTTCCACTCTGGAATCGGAAGTGGTTGTAATAAGCCTGCTGTCCTCTGGTGCTCCGCCTTTACTTGTTGACATACCAGATATTTAGCTACAAAGTGAGCTATTTCTCTCTTCATTCCATGCCACCAAAAGTGCTGTCGTAAGTCGCGATACATCTTGGTGCCTCCAGGATGAATAGAATAAATCGAACTATGAGCTTCTGTCATCAGCTCCTGTCGAATCTCTCCATTTGGATCATAAAGATGATCACCACATCGTAATGTCCCATCCTCATGAATGCGCAATTCTGTCTGCTCTCCGGCCTCTGTTCTTTTCTTCAGTCTCCTGAATCTGGCGTCTGTAGGAAAAGCTGCCTTAATCCTCTCTACTAATGATAATTGTACTTGCAAGTTGGCTAGTGTCCCATATGCTCCGGGTAATATCACTTCGATGCCAAGCTTTTGCAAGCCTCCAATAGTTCTCTCTGTGCTGTCAAGAAGTAAGCTGCTAGTTTCCGGCTCAACGCGTCTGCTACAACGTTAGCCTTGCCTGGATGATAATGTAGCTATATCTCGAAATCTTTCATCAACTCGAGCCATCGACGTTGCCTCATATTTAACTCCTTCTGCGTGAAGACATACTTAAGACTTTTGTGGTCTGTATAGATCTCCACTCGTTCCCCATATAAGTAATATCTCCATAGCTTCAGAGCAAATACAACGGCTGCAAGTTCCAAGTCATGAGTTGGATAATTCTTCTCATGTACTCATAATTGCCTGGATGCATATGTAATCACCTTGCCATGATGCATCAATATGCATCCCAAGCATTTTCCTGATGCGTCACTGTAGATCACATAACCTCCTGATCCTGACAGAATAGTCAATACTGTTGCTGTAGTCAGTCGCTTCTTTAACTCTTCAAAGGAGGCTTGACACTCGTCGGTCCATATAAATTCTTGATCCTTATAAGTCAAACGAGTCATAGGTGCCGCTATCCTCGAGAAGTTTTCCACGAACCGTCGGTAATATCCCGCAAGTCCAAGGAAACTCCTTACCTCTGCTGCTGATTTAGGAATAGGCCATGTCTCAACTGCTGAGATCTTCTCTAGATCAACAGAAATACCATCTCCTATAACAACATGCCCAAGAAATAAAACTCTGTCCAAGAAGAACTCATATTTGCTGAGCTTTGCATATAACTGCTCTATCCTCAAAGTCTCTTGAACAATCCGCAGATGCTTCTCGTGCTCCTCGTGGCTCTTCGAATAAACAAGTATATCATCTATGAAGACGACCAAGAACTGGTCCAAGTACTGGTGGAAGACTCGATTCATCAAGTCCATAAAGATCGCTGGAGCATTGGTCAATCCAAATGGCATGACCAAAAACTCGTAGTGCCCATATCTTGTTCTGAATGCGGTCTTCGAAATATCCTACTTCTATACCTTCACCTGGTGATATTCCGATCTCAAATCTATCTTCGAGAACACCTTGGCTCCACTGAGTTGATCAAATAGGTTATCGATGCGTGACAACGGATATTTGTTCTTCACAGTCACTGCATTCAAGGCCCTGTAGTCAATGCACATACGCACTGACCCATCCTTCTTGGGTACAAACAATACTGGTGCTCCCCAGGGTGATGCACTCGGTCGGATGAAACCTTTCTCTTCTAGTTCTTTTAACTGTGCCTTCAGCTCGTCCATTTCCTTCTTCGCCAGTCTGTAAACATGCGATGCTATAGGTGTTGCTCCGGGTGCTAGTTCAGTTGAAAACTCTACGTCTCTGTCTGGGGGTAGTCCTGGCAATTCCTCTGGAAAGACGTCTAGAAATTCTGAAATAATAGGATGATAGACAACATCGTCCATTGCGAGCTGCATACCATCAAGGATTTCTGTAGAACCTCGTGCAAACTCAAGTTCAGGCTGGCCTGGTACCTTAAAAAGAATGCTTCCTCCAAAGCAATCAAAGAAAGCGTGATACTTGCTTAGCCAGTCCATTCCAAGCACAATATCAAAAGATAGCATAGGAAAGACTAATAGTTGGGCGTTCATCTCTCTGCCACGTATCACTATAGGACCAGATCTACAAATTCGGCTAACTGGTACAACTCCTCCTCCGGTAAAAATTCTAACACAACTAGATAAAGGTGTAGAAGTAATGTTGTGTTTGGCAATAAAGCTAGATGATATGAATGAGTGGGTGGCTCCCCTATCAAATAATGTCACAGCAGGAAAAGTAAAAGCAAGAGTAATACCTGCTATGACATCTACTCATGATCCATGTCATCTACCTCCAATGCAAAAGCTCATCCGTTCCTCTGCGTTTGTCCATGTCTGGCCCTCATATACTGATCCTCCTGGGTAGGTAGCAGTGGTCCTCTCTGAAATCCTTCGACTGCTGGGGGTCGAGGTGCTCCCGGTTTAACCATCTGCTGTATTGGCTTCGGTGCTGGAAGCGCTAATCTCTGAACTGGCGGTGGAAGTATCTGCTGCATCGGGCAGTCTCTCGCCAGGTGCTGTCCGGAGCCACATCTCATACATTGACCCAAGCGGGTCCGACAATCTCTCAAAATATGTCCGATCCTCCCACAATAATTACATTAGGGTTTCTCCGGAATCTAGTACGGTCCGGCTCTGTGTTGCTGATGCTGCTGTGCCAAGGGACGTCTGATAGGTCCTCCTTGTTGTGTCCTGGCTGGTCCCTGCTGTATTATTGCTGATCCTTGTTGTGTCCTCAGCTGATCTCCTTTTCCTCTGCTGATGGTTTCTTATTATCTGGCTTCTGTCAGTAACTCGGCATAAGAGATCCGGGACTGTGAGCTTGTATAATGTTGGAGCTCCTGAGTCAGTCCTCGATGGAACCTCTTAGCCTTAGCCAAGTCATCTGGTATCAAAGCAGCGCCATATTTGCTGAGTCGACTAAACTCGACATCATACTCGTCAACTGTTCGGTTCTCTTGCTCTAGGTGAAGAAACTGATCGTACAAGGTATCTCTGACGGTGTCCGGAAAGTACTTTCCCTCGAAGCACTCCAAGAACTGCTCCCAAGTCTGGTATGTACCCAACTGGCGCTCCATGGATTCCCACCAGTGATGAGCATTACCATCTAGAAGCGTCCATACACCTGTCATCTATAGGTCCATAGGTAACTACGATGCCTCCAATAGCTTCTGCGTGTGAGTGATCTAGTTGGTAGTCTCCTCCGGGCTCTCAGTGCCCTTGTACGACCTCGGACCCATCTGAATAAAGTTCTTTACTGATCCCACTCTAGCTCGAGGGACTGGAGCTAGTGCTTGGGCTGGTACAGTAGCCTGTGCAGCCATCCTCTCAAGTGCTGCCAAAAATTCTTGCCTCTGCTCGGCTGCCTGCTGCCTCTGTTCCTGCATCATCATCTGAAAGAATTGGAACAGCTGCGCTTGGCCATCTTGTGGTACTCGAAAAGCTGGAAGGTTCCCAATAGGTGAAGCGGAAAGATCAGATGGAACTGGAGTGTGAGTCTGTCCATCTGGTCCCGGAAGCCTAGAAATCGTTGGGGTCCCTCCTTGAGTCTGACCATTGACTCCAGAAGTTGTGTCGCCATCGGCGGTAGTACATCTATTTTGCATATCCATCTCTTTACAGGTGATGTACGAAATGATTAGAAAAGTACAGGAATCAAACAGGATGCAAGCATTAAATATGAAGGATGAGTTTTAGTCAAGCATAGATGAGATCCTTATACTCTATTCCTATACGCAGGCTTGTTCGGTACAGTGACGTAACCGAGACAATATATTCTCGACCTGCATGGGCCACCACTAAAAATATGTCACGCCCAGTCCCAAAATATATAGGACTAGGAATATGTAACACGCCAGCCGCATGTATACGAACTCTAATATATAGAAACCATATACACACGGACGTTGTACATGAATATCCAATCCACTATGGTAATATATTGTCATAACAAGTCACACGCAATCTATATCTCATCCACAACACAAATAATAGATAAATGAAAATCAATAACTGAATATCAAAGATGAGTATCAAATAAGAAATCTCAAAGTATGATAGTCGGATGGAAACAAATCCACTGCAAATCGACTATACCAAAACTACTAAGGAGAGAAGAGAATAAACTCTAATATAAGAATAAATGTCTCGAAAAGAATAGCAACTAGAATCTCTAAACAATTGCAATGGATCACATATAATCCGAAGGTAAGACCTCCTCAGTCTGATAGGTAGCGTGAGATCCAGGTCCATACTCCTGCGGATACTCCTGCTCATCTATATCTGGAAAGGGACCAGGTCCTCAGAGGGACGTAACAAAATACATATAAATATGCCACTAAAGTACTGAAATATAAATATCCAATGGGGTCGCCTAACCGTCTAAGTGAATGCAGTTAAGAACAATTTTCCCCATGAGTGAGCTATCTGGCTGAAAACTGGAATTTGGCATGGTTCTCTATTGGAGATCCAGGGGCCTAAAAGGCACGTCGTCTTTTGAACGCCGGTGGCCCACATGATAATATATAATATATAGTGGTCATCACCACCCGTATCTCCAGCGGAGAATCCGGGCGCACAATAGAAAAAGTGCAAATAAGCTCAAATGCGGTACTCGTTGTTCTCCCTATCCCATGATCTAAGCATGTCACATTCATGACACAAGAATACCTCTAATCACTGCCAGGTATGCTAGCATACAAAGGTTCTACGGCAGTTATTCCTAGCGCACGTCCCACACGTACCGATGATCAGTCAATACGTAAGTCCGTGATCTATATGAGACTCACAACTCGTGTAAAAATGTGTCACAGTCAAATAAAATCTAATGCTGTCTCATGGAAATGGGGTAGTCTCATAAACAAGGTCAAGGCAAATACATAAATAAAAACATATCGCAACGATACCGTCGCTGCACCCAAGTTTCCTTGGACGCGTAATTTATATAGCAGTTAAAATAAATGAACTAAATAAACAGAATAAACATGCATGCATCATATAGAATGTAAATACAGTACAATGGCAAGGCATACTTGCCTGGCAAGAAATCTGTAAAGTGTACGCGCCCAATTATCAAGGACACAGGATCTGAAACTAAGACCTCCGAATAAACGTCTCCGAATGATGAAATAGACATCACCAACGTTTCTGGAATCAGCAAAATAGCTAAAAAGTACTTCCCTTTCGTCCAATTTGGACACAGGGGCAAAACGGTAATTTTGGATAAAAGTGGGGTCCGCATGTGGTCCACTTTGCACCGAAAAGCGTGCCAAGGGTAACAGTCTCTAAATAGGACAAATTATAGGTCAAACAAACTCTAGATGTTAATACGAACCCAACAGTACGTCTAAATGTGGATTTCGATGAGCCGAACACAATTTTGCCCAAAAAGTCGTCCGTGGGGCCCGCCAATTGACGACTTGGTCAACTGTCTCAGAATTGCGTGAAAATTGGGTCACAGGACCAGTGCGTTACCACGAGTCCAGTGGCGTAAGTTTCGTCGCAATCTGACGAGCGTGCACAAAATGCGCGCGACTTTTGCAAAAGTTGCAATACGGGGTGTGTCCGCGGATACGGGCTGATTTCGACGCGCACATGCGTCCGAATCAGTTTTCGCAAACTCTCACGTGTCCGGGTATGCTGCGCGTACTGTTTGGTATACTTGGTACACGGCGGGGCAGTCCTGTTTGGCGGGGCGAGCTCAGTTTCACAACTTTTGGAAATCTGGAAAAAGTGTGTTCGTGGGATTTTCTAACAAATTTAATTATATCTACAACAGTTAATAATTTAGGGTTATTTAACAAAAAATAAACTAGGTCAAGTGGTCTACGCATACCAAAAAGGATCATCGAATTCGGATCTCTGTGGTAGGAGATACGAATCCGGGAACATGGGTGATAACCGCAGTTTCTGCGATCCCAGAAATTCGTCTATTTTCGCCAACTTTGACGCTGTTTTCGCCTATGGTTACGCGTTCTTCAAGGTCTACTATCATACAGATATGGAAGAGGGTTAAGAGGTGAGCATACCGGTGAAGACGGGGTGGCGTTTGGTTGAACGACGCGATAGAAAACAACTCTGGAACACAGGTACCTCGCTGCGGAAATCTGCACTGAGCGGGGTACGCGGGGTCGCGGTCGTCGGGGTTGGTTTGGACGGACTGGCGGGGTTCTCCGGCTGCGGTGGCGGCGCTCTCTAGGTATAGATGGAAAGAGGAGGAGTTTAGGGTGATCTAGGGTTAGGGTTTTAGTTGAAATAAGAATATATATATATAAGAAGAGAGAGAAGGGGGGGTTGTATTCGCGGGTTAGGGGGTGTATATTGCTAAGGCTGTTGCTACTTGCATCCAGCGGGTGGTGTTGCAAATTTGCAATAGGGGCTTTGCTGTGCTTACTAGCAAAGGGGTGGCTGGGCTCACAAAAAAAGGGCGGGTGGTATTGTGTGGGTAGGAGTGGGTTGGTAGTATAGTTAATAGTTAATAATATTTAGTAATAGTTTTTTTTATTTTCTTTTATATTTCCCTTTATATATATATATATATATATATATATATATATATATATATATATATATATATATATATATATATACACGTATATACTCATAGAAAAATTCTAGAATTATATTAATGCACACCATTAAGCTAGCAACTGCCCAAAGGGTCTCCTACATGAAATAAATTCAAAAAAATTTCTAATGGTCCCATAAATCTCCTAAGTTCACCAACACCTAAAATAAAAATTAATAAAAATATATTTCTCCTAATTAGCCACTAATTAATACTATTAAATTAGTAATTAATTAAAAGGCCATATATGATTTTTAGGAATAGGGGTTTTACAACGAAGGTGTCGCACATCGTTATCTTGGGATGATGTCAGAGAGAGAGCCTTGTTAGGACCAGAAATGGTCGTGAATGCAGCAAAAAAGGTGAAACTCATCAGAGACAGACTTCGAGTGGCGCATGACAGACAACGGCATTGGGCCGATAGCCACCGTAGACCCCTAGTGTTTTAGGTATAGGTTTTGTTATTATTGGCTTATGATTTTTTTGTTTCAGATTGCGAGTTAAGACTGTTTTATTCTAGGTTGGTGATCTGGTGTTCCTATGGATTTCTCCGACACGGGGCACGATTCATTTTGGTGGAGGCGGGAAGTTTAGTCCACGTTACATCGGACCTTTTGGTATTCTTGCGAGGGTCGGTGCAGTGGCCTATAGACTAGACTTGCCGCCTGCACTAGAAGGAGTACATGACATGTTCCACGTGTCACAGCTGAGACAGTATGTGGCAAATCCTAGTCATGTACTAGATCACTCGGAGATCAAGGTTGGTCCGACTCTCAGCTATCCTGAGCAGCCCGTAGAGATCTTGGATCGTAGAGAGAAGGTATTGCAGAACCAGACTATTCCCTTGGTTTGTGTTGCATGGAGACATCACTCTCCAGGCGAGTCAACCTGGGAGAGAGAGAGGATGAAATGTGCGAGCAGTACCCGTATCTCTTCGAGACTTGAGGTATAATTCTTTGTCTGATTGTATTCTTGAGCTAGTTTAATTCAATTTTGAGAACGAATTTTTTTTAGGAGGGTAGACTTGTCACTACCACATTTCTAGAATAGGGATTTTATTGTCATTTACCATATTTATTTATTTTATTGTTAAATTGCATGATATGTAATATATATATATAATATGGTATTCATGAATAACTTAGGTTAATAAACTAGACTGGTTGTGACTGAGGGCTTTGTAGTAGACTAGACCTAAAACCCACTTTGAATCCCTAATTTATTAATTAGCGTTTAGTGAAATCCCTCACATGACTAAAACCCCTAAATTAAATGGTTCTTCATGACAAGCCATGAAGGGAAAATTAGACTTTATGCATTAGGAACCCTAACACTAACCCTAGCCTATAAAACAAGAGGGAGCCTCCCTCAAGCCACTCTTCATTCATGAGGAAAAAACCCTAAAAATAGCCTCCAAGACGAAACCCTCTTTCCTTCTTCAAAATTTCAGAATTTCTAGCCCTAGAAACCTTCATTCTTCCCCCAGCAAGAGAGACCTAGAAGCTTGAGCACAAGAAGACTTGGAGGAGGAGAAGCTACATTAGGAATCCATCTCCCAATATGTGAAAAATCTAGAAAACCTCATTTTAATTCTGTTTTAATTAATTGTTTAGCCATTAGGAGCCCACCCATTGATTTATAGATGACTTTTTAGGGAGAGCATGAGATCTTTTGGTTGCATGATGATTTCCTATGGTGTCATAGGTGTATTTGGGTTTTTGTGATCCAAGGATAAAAATTTTCCCAAATTTTCATATCATTAATCATGCATATATGTATTTATGCATATTTACATCATATACGTAGAGGTTTAATTGCATTTGGGGAGTTATGTATGAGTAATCATGTATATCCCATTTTTGGCACACTAGGTATTTATTGATATTCTAAGTAGGATGAATACCTATTTAAATAATCTAAATCTTATGCATTTTGAGGTATAACATGTATATATATATGCATGTATATGTATTGATATATTTGTGTTATTATATTGGAGAGGGGGTTACTATATGGGGAGGTCAGATTGTATCTCAGTCGGGTTTTCACTGAGGGCACGGTCGGGCTCCATTGAACTGTGCATCAGTAGAGTGGATGTGAGATGATGACATTGTAGTGCACAGTGTTGACACTGTGAGTGTATCAGTTCAGATGTTTATGTGTTAAGTGAGTGAGTTTATGAGTGATCTGTGAGTGTTTGGGTTCAGTGTAGTATATGCAGTATCAGTGAATACCCAGGTTTCTTGAGTATTAGCTTCTCTTTGAATTCCTGATACTGTATTTCAGTCGTGTGTGTGTGTGTGTGTGTGTGTGTGTGTGTGTGTGTGTGTGTGTGTGTGTCATTAGAATATCAGTGTCAATGTGAGAAAGGAACTGTGAGCATATATGGACTGATGTGTATCAGTATAGGGACTGGAAATCATAGAGTAATGTAGAGCTCGAGCAGTAGGGTGGTTGTGTAGGACTGCAATGTGCAGCTGCACATTAAGCAGAGTTAGTACCAGATCGGGCACGCCATTGTGCAGTTGAGTTTATTAGGGTATAGTTGGATCGAGCACAGTATCAGTAGGTATAATTTCAGTCAGTTTAGTGTTCATGTGTGTGAGTGAGTGTGATTGTGTATGTGATTACTGTGTGTATCAGTGTCGAGTGTCAGTGAGTTCCCTGTGTCAGTCCTGTGTGTGTTGAGGCCAGTTGAGAGTGTGAGTGAGTGATTGTGTGTATCAATTAGTATCAATCCAATATCAGCAGGTATAGATTCAGTAGTTCTCAGTTAGTTATTGGCCAAGAAATTGGTGGTCTTGCACATCCTTATTAAGCGCACAAAAATCACTTTATATAACATTAATCATGGTGGATGCTCTGTTTGTGTATGAAAGGAAGATTAATGGGTAAAATTATAGAATTTGATTATAGATATATGAGGAGAAGTACCATGGTTTATAATAGCAGCAACTATAAGGTAAAACTGCACCACTATACAGGGTACAAGTGCACAGTTTGAGTCTAAATGAGTGAGGGAATTTTGCCTTGGTGTTGCAGTGTGGTGAGGGTGTGTACAGACACTCGTGCACCTGAAGGAAAAATATGCAGTGATGATGGTGTGAGGACTGGTGTCTGTTATTGAAGTGTTTAGGTACAGTAGATAGTTTGGGTGTATGAGTATTAGAGGGTATCAGTTTAGGTATCAGCTTCTTGGTATCTGCATGCCTTTGTATGGTATCTGCTGGGCCAAGTTTAGTAGACTTTCCAATTCATATTGGGAATTACACCTCAGTTTCAATAAGCTAAACAGGCTTGGGTTTATGTGGGTATCATACATTTCTTTATGTTGTTTCCTAAGTTTATATATATTTTTTCAGTGTTAGTTAGTCTAGTGTTAAGATTAGTGTAGCTAGATAACTAGTTATATATTTATTTAGTTAACTGCTAGGTATATCAGCTATTGACATATCGATTACTGATACATGAAGTATGTACCAACCATATACACTGATGAGTGTCAAAATGTACTGATAAATACATTGGAGAGATGAAAGTCTAAGTTAGTATTTAGTGTATTAGAAAGGTTGATGTTAGTTAGTTGACAGTTAGCAATGTGTAGTATCAGTTATAAGTTAGTACTGTAGTAGGTTGGTAAGTTATTATATATGAGATCAGTTAGTTTAGAGATAAGTTAGTATTTAGTCTAAGTATTAGCTAGTTACCAACCTATAAACCAAAGATGAGTTAACACAATCTAGAAATAGATAGTTGGATCTAGTTTGACTATTTTGATTTAGAAGTGACCCAAGTATTCAACCTAGAGTAATTTATACATGTTTATGACTCCAACACACTTTTTGATATTTAATTTATATATATAGGTCTGTGTGACTCCAGTTTAGACATCGATCCTCACACCTTGCTCAGGACCACATGCGAGTACATTCTCTGACAGTTTTTAGCATGTTGATTATTTCTATGATTTTAGCTGTATAGTATACTTGATTCTGACACTGTGGATACATGGGCTAGTATCATAGATACCTGTCATGAGGATTCATGATTGGAATCCATCGTGCTAGCTGGAGACGGAGAAATATTAGCAGATTATATGATTATACCCCACTTTACATGCATCATGGCTCACCCCACACATCACGTAGGGTATATAGCCTGACCATTTACATGCCTCATAGCCTATTATATATGATTAGCCTGACTATTGCTCGCATCATAGCTAACTAGATGGTTAGCCTGACCTCACATGTATCATAGCTAATCATATATAACAAGCCTGATCTCGTCCCAAGCCGATCATATAATAAACTGATATTTCAAACACTTAGCTAGATATTCTATTTCTTTATTTCCAATTCACTTATTCTAGCATTCACATAATTATGTTCATTGCTAGTAATACTATTGCTGATTACATATTTTCCAGTATTCCTTATTTTTAGTATTTTTATCTTGTATTTCCTTATACTGTATTATAGTTTTTGTCAATATAAATGAAACTGTTGTTTAGTGCTTTTGCTTCGCTCCAATCCTGACTGGATAATATTTTTTAGAGGACCTGGAGGACATCTGTCCTACTCACTATGGCCCAGGTGTAGAGGGAGACTACATACCAGAGATCCTAGAGGAGTCACTCTCCTTGGAGGAGATACCACCTGTAGTCATCTAGACATTTATACTTACGTATTATTTGTTCTAAAACCTGAGACTTGGATTGTATTTATGTTGAGACTATTTATGTTGGACATCTAGACTCTAGATTATTGTTTTATTTTGAGTTGTTGTGCTTAACTTATGTCAGTACTTCCTTATCTTTATATCTGATCGTGCCAGTTACTTCCTATAGTTTTTGTGATTGAGTATATTATGAATTATTGATCAATGTATTATTCATTGTCCTACTTATGGAGTTGAGATCATTGACAGGTTATGATTTATGTTTGGTAGTCTTAAGACCAAGACATCGTTCTACCGCCGATGCTACGATATAGGCTGGACGTACCCACGGCTCACGCCCAATTTCCGCGTGTGGGTCGTGACACTAGCCCATAGATTCCTTTCTCTGCCCTAACCCGTTGTAGGTAAGTCTCTCTCTCTCTTTCTCTCTCTCTGGCCTATTGCATGCTAAGTTCCTCATTTTTGGTTATTTTAAATTTTGGGTGAATTGGAGGATATTGGATATGAATTTTGAAATATGGTCTGAAGAGTTTTATTTAATCTCCAAATCCATATTAATTTATACTAAGTATGGAGAATTAAATGGTAAAATGGTTTGAGGAGGTTTTAAGGCTTCTTCCTTGTATAAGTTTTTTTATGTCAAATTTATAGCATAGATGATATATGCATCTGAAGAATAATAAAACACATTATTACTCTGATAAGAGATGAATATATCTTTATGTCATGACCCACACTCGGATATTCGGGCACGAGTACGTGGTTACGCCCAGCCTACACTGCAGCATCGGCAGTAGAACGATGTCTGGGTCAATTCTAACTATCTAACATCTCAACAATATAATATGGTACATGTCAATCATCTCAACTCCAAACGGAAGAACAATATGGTATCTCATAAGTATAACTAATCTTAATCACAAAACAAACTAAGGAAGATAAAACACGAATGGAATAGCGAAGGAAAGAATAAGATACAATCCACAATCTGAAATAATAATACAAACTGTGAATCTCAACAACATAATAGTCTAATATAAGCCAACACAAATAATTAGACCTCCTCGGGCTCTGCAACTAAGTCCTCCTGGTCTATAGGAGTATCCTCTATAGGTATGCCGTCCTACGGCCCATAGAATGTGGGACACTGCTCTATAAGACAATCATCTAGAAAAATATATCCAGTCAGGATTGGAGCAAAGTACATACCTCTGAAAGCAGTTTTAATAACATAATCGAGCATATAAAACAGATAATAGAAATGAAATACAAGATCACTAACATATGAATGAATGAACAATAGGTATACAGGTAATGTACGAGAATATAGAATAATAATATGAATATCTGCAATATGATGAAGTAACTGCAATCTAACTAATGTGCCTCAGAATATAAGTTCATTATGTGATCGATTTGGGTGAACATGATCAATAAGGTAAGACGATTACAAGTGAGGTATGTAATCAGAATGTACATGATGAACAATGGGGCTTTGATCACATAATCAACTCCTACTCTCCCATCCCCAACTAATGCCAATGGATCCAATCATGACACGCTACGAACACGAATATAACCACTGAACACGAGCAGTGGGTGTACACGAATATAATAACCACTGAACACGAGCAGTGGATGTACACGAATAAGAAAACTAAACACGAGCAGTGTATGAACATGAAATATAATCAATACCTAATATACACGATGAAATACATATACACGAGTACCCGCTGAACACGGTAGGGGATAACATCTCCTGACAGGATCCATGTAGTACAAGTCCGTGAAATCACTGTGTCGGAATCAAGTATAAAATTCTAGAATATGCATATATACACTATTATGAATTAAAAACTATCAAATAAATATACTCCCCTGAAGTCCTGAGCAAGCTGTGTCTTTCGATGCCAAAGCTGGTGTCACACAGACGTATATATGGTATGTTGCATCAATACAAGGTTCAAGAATGAAAATAAGTTAAATTGATGCAATTCTAAGTCATAAAGTCATTTCTAAGTCAAACTGACTAATTTTAGGTTGCAAGAGTCTAACACTAAGATACTAGGTCAATGCACTATGAAACTAAGCTGTACTAACCAATCTAAGATACTATGAAACACACCAAAATATCGTATCCTAAGATACGCAAGTTTAAATATATGAAAATAGTAGTTTATATATATATATTCAAGTTAATATACATAATACTATAACAAATTAATAAAATTATGATACCTTGGCCTTGCACCAATACGTATCACACCTATCTCGATGTCCAAACCCAATAACTTGGTATCGACCCTCCTTACCTTGGTATTACCTTGGTATCCCAAGGTAAATCCAAACCTCTAACATATAGCTAATACACACACACACACACACACACATATATATATATATATATATATATAACCCCAAAACTAATATACTAACTATAACAATATATACTAAGTATTATAATAGATATTAATATAATACATACATACTAATTTATAATACAATATCAACTTACCAATACAAATATTTATCTAACTATATATAAATACTACATACTAGAATACATATCTAACTAATTACATAATCTAGTATATATATATAACCAACTAACTACTTATACTAACTATTAAACTATCTATTACTAACTAGCTAATATAGTAATCAACTAGACTAACCTAATACCCAAACTCAAGTACCCAATACCTTACTTGATACATGAATTGAACTGACACAGTGCTAACCTCTCTGTTGCACTGATACCTGATACTTGGTACTGCACAGTGAATTTCATCTAGATGCTGAACTCTGTGTTTGCTGATACTGCAAACTTACTTGCATCATATATATATATATATATATATATATATATATATATATATATATAACCCCAAAACTAATATACTAACTATAACAATATATACTAAGTATTATAATAGATATTAATATAATACATACATACTAATTTATAATACAATATCAACTTACCAATACAAATATTTATCTAACTATATAAATACTACATACTAGAATACATATCTAACTAATTACATAATCTAGTATATATATATAACCAACTAACTACTTATACTAACTATTAAACTATCTATTACTAACTAGCTAATATAGTAATCAACTAGACTAACCTAATACCCAAACTCAAGTACCCAATACCTTACTTGATACATGAATTGAACTGACACAGTGCTAACCTCTCTGTTGCACTGATACCTGATACTTGGTACTGCACAGTGAATTTCATCTAGATGCTGAACTCTGTGTTTGCTGATACTGCAAACTTACTTGCATCCTTGCTGACTGCACCCTCTCATGCTGATATTGTGCTATAGGATGGAGTTGCCAATGCTCCTGCTGTGCACACAGTGTCTCT
Source organism: Iris macrosiphon (assembly GCA_036927795.1). Lineage (NCBI taxonomy): Eukaryota > Viridiplantae > Streptophyta > Magnoliopsida > Asparagales > Iridaceae > Iris > Iris macrosiphon. The sequence continues at coordinate 9,819,849 of JAYESA010000016.1, read as the reverse complement.
CATTGCTGTCACTACCTTGTGCACACTGCTGCAGGCTCTGCACCTGAAGGCTCTGTGCAACAACCACTGTGCATGAGCTGATACACATTGTTGTGCATTAAGGAAATATGCACTGAACTGACTATCACTTCTCTATACACGAGCTGCACGATGCCTCGAGGCTGCATATGCTATGCAGTTCCACTGCACAGTTGCTGAAGGCCCGATCCCTACTGTGCATTACTGCTGGTAGATGCACTGCTACTTGGTATTGGTGATTCAGTACTGGTACAGAGCTGATACTGAACTGCTTAGTTGGAAACTACTGATATTTGCCTGTGCACGAGCCCTCTTATGTACTGCAGCTCGAGCAACTCAAGGATGCTGCCACTGTGCCTATTGTGCTCGAGTACTCCTAATCACACACACACATAAACACACATATATAGCATACTCTCACACAAACATACATATATATATATATATATATATATATATATAGACCTTTATTAGTATCAATCTATATGCACATATATTTATATACTCCTCCCTCTCTCCCTCTCTCTCTCTCTCTCTCTCTCTCTCTCTCTCTCTCTATATATATATATATATATATATATATATATATATATATATATATATATATATATATATCAAACTCTATATATACATATACACTCTCTCTACTATATATATGTATATATGTACAATCACTCATCTACCTTGATAGATATATATACACTCACACATAAACACATATATATATATATATATATATATAACATACACAATATACATATATGTATTTACTTATACACATTCACATATACAAGCATATAGATATATACATATCTATGTACACTTAGCTAGCACCTATATACAAAATCATAAATATACTTATATATATATATATATATATATATATATATATATATATATATATATATATATATATATATATATACACAAGCACAAATAGGAAAGATAACCAAAAACCAAACACGTGGAGTGCACCGCATCCGTATCACACTCATTCTATGATACACTTGCGATACGGCTCCAACACACAACCAAACGCATCACGGAGGACACGAGCAAGTCTAATATACTAAATATAAATAATACATATAGTAATTAGATCAACTACGTGTCCGTGTCAAGATGTGATATGCATAAGTCCCCGTGTCGGAGGAAAATCCCCCAAACCAACCCGTATCGCCAAATTGATGAGATACGGCCTACACGTACTCAATTATGGATACGACACTAGTAACAAACAAACAATCATATGTCATATTGATCTATTTGACCAAATAACAAATACCACATGTGCCAATCTCAGAATTCTCCTAAAATTGACACTAAAATGCACATAACTTCCACCATAGGTCTCCTATGAACCTAAAACCAATTCCTATGAGTAGCCTGTGCATGTGGGTTGGTTTCTCATGGTTAAATCTCAGATTTAGAACCTATTAGAAGAGAAAAAACTAAAATATACCTATTAGGAGATGAATTTCTAATAAAAAAAATCCTAAATTAAAATGTAGCTCCTCTCCTTGTAGATCTTGGCCTCCTCCTTGTTGCTTCTTGCTTTCTTCTTGTAGATCCTTGATGTATTAGCCTCAATTGAGAATTAGGTAAGGAAATTGTGAAGAATTTGGTGGAGAATTGATGAGGGAATGAAGAAAATTTGAAAGAGGGAAAACTAGATCTAAATGCAAATAAAAATGAAATAAGAGAGACACTCTCTCTCCACCTAATGGTGTCCGGCCATATACCCCCTTCCCCAAGCAATATGAAATGTCCTATTTACCCCTTGGGGCCTCTCATGAAGAAATTAATTAAGGAGGGAAGGTTCTAGTCTAATGGTTTCACTAATTAAGCCATCCTCCTAACAATGGGCCTAATTTTTGGGCTCAATCTAAAAAAATATGATGTCGGGTTCATGTAACTAATAAATTGGTTATGTCCACTACACAAGTCTAAAATAAATCTAAAAATAACAATCAATAAAAATACAATAATTAAATATTCACACATGCACAATATTTAAATACAATACATCCTAAAATTAAAATACCCATGTTAATTACCAAACTACCCTTAAATAAAAAATGTGAGGGTGACACTTTGGTTCGAGGATCTATTATTAAGTCTAGTGAGATGTTAATTCCGAATATTTTCGTAATTTAGCTAATAATTGTATATGATAACAATACTATGAATTTCCTTATTGCACATTCAATTAAGGTCAACGGGTCTTCCCCTAGTGCTTCCTCTCTTTTGTATATTATCAAATACCAATTCAGGAGACTGATACATGACTGCATGGGATTGTAAGAAACTATATTTATCGATAGGTAGGAAGGACATTTGATGTGGAGCATTTTATATTGATCCTAACTAAGGATAAATTCCTTTAAGCACTTATTTAGTCTTGTTACAAATAAAAAAAAACTTCTATATATGACAACAATGTTTATCACTATAACTCAATAGAGTTTGTCTGACATAGAAATTTTTTTGCGTATTGATCACATCTTGATAATATTGATAAGACCAAGTACAATTCATAAGAAAATGATGACACAAAATGTAAGCCCCCTTATTTTGAATAGGATTATTTTGGTAATTTTATTTTTATTTTATTTTAATCACTTTATTTATTAGACTAGAGTATTAATTTTTAAAACCTTCTTTTAGATATATGACCTTTTGCCATGGCTTTGATATTTTGAGCAATGCACGACCTTTTTTCTTCCAAAAAATTTATAATATTAATCTTGATTGAGTCTAATATAGTTGTAACATAGATGTTGCATTTATTTGATCTCCTTCATGCTCCAAAAATATTGACGAACGTCTAGAATTACGGTTACCTTAAAATTGCCTCCTTTTTACTAGAACTTGATCCAAACCCAACCCAAACACATGTAGGCATATAGTGAACCCAAATATCCCCATGTAAATATATTATATATATATATTATATTTAAATTAATTTGTTTCCATTTATAGAAGTTTTATTGATAGAAAGAATTTTATATGTCATCCTAGTTGGCAAATAACTACCTAACCAATTTCCTAACCAACCCAACAACCAAACCTTATCCAATCCCAACCATAACAACCAACCCCCCCTCTTATATTCGGCTAAGAATAGCCCCCTATGGCCGAACCCTATTAGCACTAGGAAACCCCCTCATATATTTAAATCCATTTAAAAAGCTCATATATATATCAACTTATCGCAAAATCCTAACCCTAACAATAACAAATCTCTTTTTCCCTCTTGTGGCCGACCCCTCCCCTCTCTCCAACGTGTAAGAGCAGTCCCCTTCCACCATCTCTTCTTCACAACATCATCTCCTTCTCCAAAAAAACCCTCCTCTCTTTCAAAAGCTCCACTTTTCATCATCCTTCCACCATCTCTCCGTCCAAACACCATTAAACCTCCAAGAAGAACTCCATATTCCCCATAAATATATCAAGAACCCATTATCATTATCAATATCCCGTGAAGAAAGGAGTAGCAAGCCAAACACAAGCAAGGAGGAGTGTTTCTTGGACAAGAAGAAGCATCATCATCCAATCCTCCAAAGTTTTTGGTAAATCTTAAATCCCTCTTTCTCAAATTCCATGGCATGATCCTTTTAGTTTATGTAAAATTATCGATTTAGAATCCATATTTTGCCATTTTTTCTTATATTAGAATATATGGATTCATCATGATAGGTTGGTGATAATTCGCTTGTCTGTAGGACTAGTTTTGAGACTTTTAATACGATTACTTGTGGGAATCGTCATTCATTTTTAAAACTAAATTAATAGGTTTTTATTTTCTGGAAATTAAGTATTTTAAATTTACTTTCTGTTATTTTAATGTCAAATCTGAACCATATAATTAAGGACCACTAGCCTAGGTTTTCAGATAATTTTGTGGCATTGTTTTGCTAGTAAATATGTGATATTTTGGATGGAATAAAGAGGTGAATATTTTTTTAGATTAAATCAGAATATAATATGATATAAAATATTTTTTTATAAATATAAACCATGCTAATGGACTGGCAATGTCCAGAACAAGTTTCGGACAAAACTAGTCAACCTAAAGTAGTCATAATCTTGAAATATATTATTTTATTAAATCTGAGAATTAATTGTTAAAATGATTACAAATTATAATTAAATAAATATTATAAGATTTATTATGATTTATGTTTATTTTATTTAATTGGGGACTTAAACTTAAATTTTGAAAGTCAAAAACCAAGAAACTAGGTTCCGATATCCTGTAAAAGTAAAGTAAGATATTAGGAATAATATTGGACTTGGTTGTACATGGCAAAGAATAAAATTATATAATTAAGTTATAATTACAAGATTTCTTGATTGGATCCTTAAGCGTATTAATTTATTGATAGGTCAATTGAATCCCGAAGAAGTGGACGCGGGATCATCTTTACCACCACTAACTGCAGACCCAGGCAATTGTACATTGCCAGGATATTTACATTTCTAAATTATTTATTTAATATTATTTATGCATTAGACATTATATTTGTGTGGCTTGGTTGATGTACTTATTGAGCCTAGGACCGTCATACGATACTTTGTGTTCGAACAAGATTCGGATATCGACATCCCCGGCGGAGTCGAGTAACGTAGTCAGAAAGTCATATTTACGAACCCATGTTGGTGCAAACATTATTTGCACATCCACCCATAGGACACTGGATACGATATTTATGTGGCAGAGTCTTTCTCGACTTGTTCGAGGTACTTGGATTCTGGATAGGACTACAAGATGCATGATATAGGGATGTATATAGTGATACATAGTGACTGAGACTTGTGCTGATAGTTAGAGGTCATGAGCTTGCGTGTCTTGATTGAGACGTGAGGTTACATTGGGTGGAGAGAGTCTTTATCATGCTCTGGGCATATTTTACTTATTACTATTTATTGTATATTAGGTTTTAGGTTCCCTATGCGAAATCTAAGGTATTATATATATATATATATATATATATATATATATATACACACACACACACACACACACACACACACACACACACACACACACACACACACACACACACAACTTCCTCCTAGTTCCCCCACACGGAGCCTTGAGTGTACTATTAGATTACGGAAGTATCCCTTCAGATCTTCTGTGAGTACCAGCCCAGGGTATGATACCATATTCTCATTTGCATATCACATAGTTGGTCGTAGTAGCTTTCCCCATTTTTAAAACATTATACTGTTTACTTCTGGCTTGAGTATTTATTGTTCCTTGCTATGTCCACTGAGGACATGAATATGGATTATGTCCCCTGGTATAGACGAGGATGTTTACCCCAAGGTTTACGGGTCAAGAGCTAATATCGGAGTAGTACCAGCAGCCGAGGATGAGATAGTACCGGAGGACTTCTCTTGAGTTCTCAGATTATCTTTATGTATGATGCCTTATGATTCTTAGTTATGGATTTGGAGATTGTGACTATAGGACTTGTATATTTGGATATTTTCTCTCTCATTATTTTGATACGGGTTATTTTCCATAATATTTATTTATTATATTGTGATAGATAGTTTTATTTATGGTATTGATGGTTGAGACTGGTTTATCATCTTGCCTCTAAATTATGAATTGTTAGATGAGATTAGATACGTAGACTATGACATATATTATAGACCATTTTAGTTGTATTATAACTTAATTGCACTCTAAAGGGTCCATTAAATTGGGTTTGCCCATTGGATTTGTGTTGCTGGCCATTGCCATGTGGCTAGTCCCTTGGTATTTTGGGACTGGGGCGTGACACAAATCTTCTTAATGACTAAAAGTTTTATGGGCCTGGTCTAAGGCCTATATAAGTTTGCTTGTGGGATAATCATAAGTCTAAACATTGGTTATGCAATTATGCATTAGGTATTATAAAAGGAGGTTGAGAACAGTAGACAACAATATTTTTGTTGTCTTAATTGCTTATGCAATTATGCATCAGGTTTGTTGGTATAATTATAGTGATACTATAAGGGAGGGGAGGTCCGGGTGAGAGGGGTGGGGAGAAACTGACCTTTATTATTGTGGAAGATTAGTAACTAGGTAGAAATTCATCTAAGATCCATTTTTTCTACTATCTTTATATCCTTAGATTCGAAAAAGGCAATCTTCGAGCAATAGTACTTTGGCTTGTAAGGAAATAAAATGATGGTATTGAGATATGATCTTACTAGGAGTGTCCTATGGTGTTAGATATTGATCCCTTAGTAGTGCCAGTCCACATATATGTAGTTATTCTCTGTTGTGTGTCACCAGTCAGTAATCATGGTCATGCCTGTATTACTAGTTCTTATTAGCATATTTTTACTGTCTTTATTTTGGCATGTATATTATCTTGCTACGTTCCTCTGAGGACATGGTTTTCTTCCAGGTTAGTCCAGTTGATTACACGACGCTCGTCGTAGTGGTGTGTTGGTATATCTTCTCAGGTATCATTTTACCATTCATCCATCATAATCATGTTTTGTCTCTTTATATAATCTGCTTTTATAGCCCCGTATTTATATGCTTGTACTATTCTCTTGGCCTATTCGGATGAATGTATTATTGGGTTGTAGACCACTGGTTGCAGACCACTGATACATCTCGAACTTTCGCCAACTGAAGCTACATACCTTTTTGGGCAAGGAGGAGCCCAATGAAGTTCATGAGTGGCTAACTAACATCCAATACCAATTAGAAGCAGTTAAGCTTCCGAGGGAGCGCTGGATGACTGCCCTCAAGATGCAGTTGACGGACAATGCACATCACTGGTGGTTCTTTGAAGAGAAACGCCTTGGGCCAGACTGAGTTACTTGGGAGGAGTTCTTTAGAATCTTTCAGGAGATGTACATTCCATTTATTGCTCGAGCAAAACTTCAGAAAAAGTTCAATCGTCTCACTCAGGGCAATATGACACTAGAAGAGTACAATACAGAGTTCATACGGTTGAGCCGCTTCGCCCCTACGCTGATCCCGACAGAAGAAGAAAATGCGAAGAAATTCTTTGACGGACTGAGGTTTGAGTTACAGAGATAGATTGGCTCCATTGCACCTACTTCTTATACGAACATCCTTGTTGCAGTTCGACGCATAGAATGCATCCACAGGATGAAGTCCAGCCTGAAGCGCCCATATATAGCCCCAGCTCGAGTACCATAAGGAGGTCTAGTAAAGCGACCTTCGATGCCTCAACCATATCGAGCAGCCCTACTACCAGCGCCAAATACCCCTACTTATAATTATTGTGGCAGGACAAGACATCTGCAAAGGATTGTCGACGCAAGTTGGGACTATGTCTAGTTTGCGGATCCAGCTAACATACAGCCAGAGATTGCCAAGCATGTCAAGGAGGAGCACCAATGGTACACCGACCCGCTTTACCAGCACCGAGGCCGATCCAGCAGCCACAGAGACCAGCTTATCCAGCACTATGAGCACCATAGGCGGGAGTTAGAGGAGCTAAACCACTAGCTCTGGAAGGATATCAGTCGAGGCCACACTTGACACCACAGACAGCACTTCTTTAGCAGGTACAGCAGTAGAGAGCACCAGATCAGGGAGGAGGTCAGGCATTCGCCATGACTATGGAGGAGGCAGAGACTGCAGGAGAGGTCATCGCAGGTACTATACTAGTATCTTCGTTACCTGTATAGCATTATTTGATTCAGGAGCATCTCATTCATTCATATCTGCTAGTTTCGTAGCCACACATAGAGTAGCTACCTCATCCCTCCCAAAGACTAAGAATTCATACAGAGGGCGGTATCATCCTCGTTAGTGACACTTGTAGATCTTTTTTGGTAGTAGTTTATGGTCGTATGATGTGAGCTCAATTCTTGATTTTCTCCATGCCAGATTATGATGTTGTACTTGGTATGGACTGTTAAGTCAGTACCATGCAACTTTAGACTGCCGGCTTGGATGTGTTATCTTTAGACCGCCAGGACATCCGGAGTTTGAGTTTCTTTGAGGAGCTAGAGAGCAGGGTGCCTAGCCTACTTTTAAGGTACTCACTGCGGAAGGGGAGCCAGAATACCCGAAGGTTATATCAGAATTTGTGGATGTATTTTTCGACGATCTCCCAGGCTTACCACCTGATCGGGAAATAAAATTTACTATAAAATTGACTCAGGAGCAGAGCCCATTACTTCATCTGTATACCGGTTAGCACTAAGGGAACTAGTAGAACTGAAGATATAGGTTGATGATCTTTTAGAGAAGGGCTTTATTCGAGCCAATGTTTTACCTTGGGGTGCGCCTATTCTATTTGTACCAAAGAAGGATGGGACGGTACGCTTGTGCATTGATTACAGAGCACTGAATGCTACAACAATCAAGAACATGTATCCTTTACCGTACCTTGATGATATGTTCGATCAATTAAATGGTGCTTGTGTATTCTCAAAAATTGATCTCAGATCCTGCTATCATCAGATCAAGGTACGAAAGAAAGATATGCCAAAGACGGCCTTCAGGACCAAGTACGACCATTATGAGTTCATAGTTATGCCATTTGGTTTAACCAACGTGCCAGCTGTATCTATGAGCTTAATGAATAAGGTCTTTCACCATTACTTGGACAAGTTCATGGTCGTATTTATAGATGACATCTTGGTATACTCTAAAAACCATGAAAAACACGAGGAGCATCTTAGAATTATGTTGGAGACGCTAAGGCAGGAGATATTGTATGCCAAGCTCAGCAAATATGAGTTCTGCTTGGACAGAGTACCTTTTCTTGGACACATAATTTTAGGGAAAGGACTTTCGGTTGATCCAGAGAAGGTTGCTACAATTGAGACATGGCCTACACCTACATCAATTGCAGAGGTTAAAAGTTTTTTCGGACTTGCCGGATATTATCGGAGGTTCGTGCAGAACTTCTCAAGGATTGAAGAGCCTATGACACGGTTGAAGTGTAAGGACCAGAAGTTTGTATGGGCAGAGGAGTATCAGAAGGCCTTCGAAGAGTTGAAGAAGCGGTTAACGACTGCACCGGTCTTGACCCTTCCTTCAGGATCGGAAGGATTTGTAGTATATAATGATACGTCAGGCAGTGGATTTGGATGTTTTTTGATACAACATGGCAAAGTTATCGCTTATGTATTGAGATAATTGAAGGTGCATGAGAAGAATTACCCGACGCACGATCTTGAGCTAGCTGTGGTGATTTTTGTATTAAAGATATGGAGGCACTATCTTTATGGAGAGCGAGTGGAGATTTTTACTGATCATAAGAGTCTAAAGTATGTCTATACTCAGAAGGAGATCAACTTGAGTCAGAGATAATTGTTAGAGTTGATGGTTGATTACGATATAGATTTGTAGTATCATCCGGACAAGGCAAACATCATCGCAGATGCACTCAGCAGGAAGCCCATGGCTTATTTCTTGACGACGCAGCCCCAGCTTTAGAGGACCTTCAGGAGCTTGGGATAAAGGTTATTCTGCCATGACAGGGTGGACAGTTGGCTAACCTTGAGGTTCAGTCTTTACTAGTTGAGATGATTAAGACAGCTTTGCCAACAGATGCTAGATTTTGGAGGCTTAGAGAGAGGACTGAAGCCGATATGCAGACGGATCTTCGGATCCATGAGTAGGGAACACTAAGGTGTAGAAATTACCTATATGTTCTGAATGGAGAGTTGAGACAGGAGTTAATGACAGAGACACATAGCTCTATTTATACTATTCATCTGGGAGATACGAAGATATACCAAGATTTGAGGTAGTATTACTGGTAGTATGGAATAAAAAGTAAGATTGTGCGGTTCGTATCAAAATATTTGGTCTGTCAGCAAGTTAAGGCCGAGCATCAGAGGACCGCTGGTATGTTACAGCCACTTCCCATCCCTGAATGGAAGTAGAAATATATCACCATGAATTTCGTTATAGGATTTTTGAGAAGCCCTAGTGGGAAGGACACAGTTTGGGTTATTGTGGACCATCTCACAAAGTCGGCATATTTCTTGTCTTTCAAACTTAGACAGTCCACCAGTTTCTAGCCGACATGTATATGCGACAGATTATAAGATTGCATGGAGTGACAGTTAGTATCATGTCAGATCGAGATTCTAGATTCATTTTCCACTTTTGGCGGAGTATGCAGGAGAGTCTAAGTACTCGACTTAAGTTCATCACTGCTTATCATCCGCAGACAGATGGCCAATCAGAGTGCACTATTCAGATCCTAGAGGATATGCTGAGGTCGTATATGTTAGACTTCAGAGGATCTTGGGAAGACCATTTACACTTAGTAGAGTTCTCCTACAATAATAGCTATGAGACGAGCATCCAGATGGCACCTTTTAAGGCATTGTACGGTAGGAAGTGCAGGTCTCCTATATGTTGGAGTGATGTAGGTGAACAACAGATACTCGGTCCAGAGCTGGTGACGCAGAAAGTAAAGCAAATCCAGAGCCATCTTCGTGCAGCTCAGGACAGACATAAGCAATGGGCAAACACGTACCACCGACCTTTAGAGTTCAAGGAAGGCGAGCATGAAATTGTGAGGATCTCACCTACTAGAGGCACCATTAGATTCGAAAACAAAGGCAAGCTGAGTCTAAGGTACATTGGGCCTTTTGATATCTTGGAGCGTATAGGTGAGGTGGTGTATAGTCTTACATTATCTCCATCTCTAAAGAGAGTGCATGATGTATTCTATGTTTCACAGCTGAGGAGGTACGTGACCGACCCAAGTCACGTAGTTGATCATTCCGAGATTGCGGTAGGTCCGAGTTTGAGATATGAGGAGCAGCCCGTGGGGATATTGGATACTAGTGAGAAGATGCTGCGGGGTCAGATGATCAGACTTGTTCGTGTAGCTTAGAAGCATCACTCACCCGGTTAATCCACTTGGGAGCGAAAGGATGTCGTACAACAGCGTTATCCTCACTTATTCGAGGATGCATGTATGGCCTCAGAACTGCCTTAGTTATTATGTCCATATAGCTTCATAGAATAGCTTTATTCTTAATTGCGAAGACACAATTCTTTTAAGATGGGTAGATTGTAAGCCCCCTCATTTTGAATAGGATTATTTTGGTAATTTTATTTTAATTTTATTTTTATCACTTTATTTATTAGACTAGAGTAATAATTTTTAAAACCTTCTTTTAGATATATGACCATTTGTCATGGCTTTGATATTTTGAGCAATGCACGACCTTTTTTCTTCCAACAAAATTTATAATATTAATCTTGATTTAGTCTAATATAGTTGTAATATAAATGTTGTATTTATTCGATCTTTTCCATGCTCCAAAAATATAGTGCACCCAAATATTCTCATATAAATATTATATATATATATATATATATATATATATATATATATATATATATATATATATATATATATATATATATATATATATATATATATATATATATATTTCTATATTATTTAAATTAATTTATTTCCATTTATAGAAGTTCTATTGATATAAAGAATCTTATGCGTCATCCTAGTTGACAAATAACTACCTAACCAACCCAACAACCAAACCTTATCCAATACCAACCATAATAATCAACCCTCCCTCTCATATTTGACCAAAAGTAGCCCCCCATGTGACCGAACCCTATTAGCACTAGGAAACCCCCTCATATATTTAAATCTATTTAAAAATCTCATATATATATATATATATATATAGAGAATAAGGGAGGTGAGGTGGCACCTCACTCCCAAAACAAGGGTGGCGGTGATGTGGCACAATCACAACCACACAAACGAGGGGAGGGGGTTAAGTGCAATTTGCCAATTATGAAGTGTGTGGTTGGAATTGTGCCACGTCACCGCCACCCTTGTTTTGGGAGTGAGGTGCCATCTCACCTCCCTTATTCTCTATATATATATATATATATATATATATATATATATATATATATATCAACTTATCACAACACCCTAACCCTAACAATAACAAATCTCTTTCCCCCTCTTGTAGCTGACCCCTCCCCTCTCTTCAACGTGTAAGAGCAGTCCCCTTCCACCATCTCTCCCTCACAACATCATTTCCTTCACCAAAAATCTCTCCTCTCTTCCAAAAGCTCCACTTTTCATCATTCTTCCACCATCTCTCCGTCCAAACACCATTAAACCTCCAAGAAGAACCCCATCTTCCCCATAAATATATCAAGAACCCATTGTCATCATCAATAACCCATCAAGAAAGGAGTAGCGAGCCAAACACAAGCAAGGAGGAGTATTTCTTGGACAAGAAGAAGCACTATCATCCAATCCTCCAAAGTTTTCGGTAAATCTTAAATCCCTCTTTCTCAAATTCTATGGCATAATTCTTTTAGGTTACATAAAATTATTGATTTAGAATCCATATTTTGCCATCTTGTTCTTATATTAGAATATATGAATTTATCATGATAGGTTGGTGATAAATCGCTTGTCGGTAGGACTAGTTTTGAGACTTTTAATGCGATTAATTGTAGGAATCGTTATCAATTTTTAAAATTATATTAATAGTTGTTTATTTGCTAAAAATTAAGTATTTTAAAATTACTTTCTATTATTCTAATGTTAAATCTGAACCCTATATCTTCTCAGGTATCATTTTACCATTCATCTATCACAATCATGTTTTGTCTCTTTATATGATCTGCTTTTATAGCCCCATGTTTATAGGCTTGTACTATTCTCTTGGCCTATTTGAACGAATGTATTATTGGGTTACAAACCACTGATCCATATCTTTCTTTCTTGAGATTCATATATCATGAATTAAGATATAGTTAGTTTTTTGATCTTAGAGATTGTAGTTAGATTACTTGACCTTGGACAACGTATATGTATTCAAGTTGGACTGGAGTTCACTTGATACGAGCTGGCCATTGCCATGTGACATGGTACCACATATTTTAGGACTGGGCCATGACACTACTTACTATGAGATATATGTTTATTTACTTTCTAGTTGATCATCTTATACATCATAGATAGAGAGATTAGATGAACAATTATATAAGTAGGCATATGGACTACATCATAGTCAAATCCCTTCTCATCGAATCTTGTATAATATTAATCATACACTACATGCTTGGATTGATGTATTACCTATATCCATCCATATGCAGAAAGTAGAATTCTACATACAGCATACATAACGTATTAGCATTATTTCCATGTTCGTCTTGTATCTATAGTGTCACATATTGTTGTAACATATTCTTGATTATGGTTTCATATACATGTCATTTTTAATGGTCTTGTGCATATATTTTACTTGTAGCTTTAGCGTGATTGTGATTACTTTGCTCAATTCTAACGGGATAACCAATATTTTACTTTGCTCAATCCTGACTAGATAACCTATTCTTGATTACTTTTATTATTTTCCCATTAAGGACCTGTTTGGTTAGATAATTTGTGTAATAAAGTAGAATATTTTCAGATTTGAGAGGTTGAAGCCAAATTCACGCATTTTGTTGAGGAGAAAGTACCGACAGGATTTGCGCATTTACTTCTTGTCAGATGAAAAAGTGTCTCGTTTTGTCCATTCTCACATCCACATTTTTTAAATTGGATTTGGACGCTAAAGTGAGCATAGGGAGGAGATGGATCTGGAGGAGATAGATCCGAAGGTGGGTGGCAGAGATGAATGACGACGTCAAGTGGTCAATGACGAGCGGGTCATCCAAATCCTCCCCAACATCTTCAACCATCGTTCCCGCGTGCTCACCCACAATGCCCTTCTCGACGCTTTGGTTGGCTCCCACCTCGAGCAGCGTCAAACATGTGGTGTCGAGCTGACCTCTTCTTAATCTTCTTCTTCTTCTTCTTCTTCTTCATGTTGAGAAGGAGAGAGAGAGATAATAATGATGACGGAGATGCTTTGGGAACATATTTTTGATCCTTACAAAAATAAAGAGAGATCATGGAAGAGAATTAATAAAGGATGCTAGGGGGAGAGAATTAACAAAGGCTGCTTGGGAACATAATTTCACAGGGCGAGGAATTAATAAGGGTACTTGGGAAAAAATGAAGTGAAGATAATTAATAAAGGTGCTTGGGGAATTGGGAATAGAATTAATAAAAAGATATTTAATTATAAATAATAATATTAAATAATAATTAATAATTTATTAAATTATTATTATTAATAAGAACTAATTATATTTTAAAAACAATTAAGAAATAATGAATTTGTTACTTCCAAATTTTACTTCTTTAAAACACCCAAACAACAGATTTAGGAATTGTTATTTTGAACCTCCATTTTTTCAAAGCACCCAAATGAAAGAAGTAAAAAAAAAATATGTGTACGCATGACGTGCGTATGCAAAATATTGATTTCAAGATTTTCCACTTTGACACACTTCGCTAAACCAAACATGTCATTAGTATGGGTGAGAATGCATTTGAGAATTCAAACATGATTCAAATCAGTTATTAAAATTTGAATTTGAAAATCAGAATAAAATTAGTGAAATTAGGACATACAATGAAATTGGATCCAAATTAGGTCTTTAACCAACAAGATAATTAAATGAGGAGGGTAGTAAGAAATAAATGTCTTTGATAAATACACAACACAAAATTTTAGAGGGCATCACAAATTTTGGTAGTCCTAATTCATTGAAGGGATGCAAAAAAATTGGCAGTCATTTATATGTTTAAGACTACCAAATTTTTTGCAGGCCTAAAAAAATAGGAATGCTAAAATTATTTTAAGACTGTCAAAATTTTGACAATCGTAAAAAAATTAGGACAATCAAATTTTGGATATGTACATGACTGTCACAATTTTGTCAGTTAACACTGACAAAATTGTAATACCCCTTAACAACAATTTTGGTTGTTTTATAAAGTAAAAAAATACGGAGAAAATTGTTTCATTCATTCACTTGTCAATCAACTAGATAAGAACTCTTTATATGGGCTTACAATATTTAAGGAAAGAAATGCTAAAAGATATAGGTTATGGATAACCAAAAGATATAGGTTGTAGATACCAAATAATTATGGTGAACCATCCATATTTATAATATTCCTCCTTGGATATTCACGATTAATTAGTTGGTGGTGTATGCATATTTGTTGCCTCATTAAAACCTTACTAAGAAAAATCCAGTAGAAAATCTTAGTCAAGGAAAAATAATACAACGGGCAAAACTCAAAAATAGTTTTACAAGCCATACTCTCCCTCAATACAATGGATCTGTAACAGCTAGTTTGTAAGAACCCTAATTCTAAAAACCGTATTAATCATTATTTATAATAGTTATGAGCTAAATAGAGAGAATATATTTTATTTTATTTTTTATTTAAGATATTTGTACACTTAGGGGATTTATGAAGCCATTATAAATTTATTCCATGTAGGAGACCCTTTGGACAGTAGCTAGCTTAACCGTATACACCAATATAATTTTTAGAATTTTCTATATATATATATATATATATATATATATATATATATATAAATAATTAGAATATAATTCCTATTGGATCTCTACCCGAAACCCAAACTCCTAAACCCATTACCCGCTTGCACCCGAACCCGCGTAGAACAAATATGAAACAGCAGCAGTAGCAAAACCTACTTTGCTTTTCCCTTCTCCGCGCGTAAAGAAGAGAATTATCAGCAACAACCCCACCGCTTAATTTTCTTTCATCCACGCGTAAACCAATTCCATCGCTAAATTCGTTTCTCCGCGCGTAAAGTAACCCCCGCGTATATTCATTCCCTTTTTCCGCATGTGACTCATCCCCCACCGCCTCTTTACCTATTATTACTAATCTCTCCTCAACCAAAATCAAAACCAATGAAAGACCAAAGAAAGAAAGAAAGAAACAGCAGCGACAGTAGTTTCTTAACCATTAAGTAACCCCCACCGCCTCTTATCTCTATATATATTATAACTCTTCCAAACCCTAACTACAATTCTTCCATCACAATATTGGACGTACACTATACAGAACTTTTGCTCGGCAAGTATATCTTGCCATTGTACTATTATTTATATTCCAGCTGATGCATGCATGTTTAATTCTGCTTATATAGATGATTTATTTATGTAGATTTTTGGACCTACTTTATGAGACCACCCCAGTATTATGGAGCATCATTAGATTCATTGGCCGTGACATAATTATTACACGAGTTGTGAGTCTCATATAGATCACGGACTGCGTGACAGGTCTGGCCTCTTGTACGTATGAGCCATGCGTTAGGGATGACTGCTGATAGAAACTTTGTATGCTAGTAGACTTGGCAGTTATTTAGAGGTTTTATCGTGTCATGGATGTGGCATACTTAGAGCATTGGGCGGGGAGGACTACTAGTAGGCGTATGGGACACCCACTTCCTCTATGCAGATTCCACACTCGACGGTTATTATATACATGCGCCCCTGTACTGGGGGACATATGTGGCATATACTAGCCAGTTGTCACGATTGGTGAATTACGTCAGCATATGTCTAGCCTACACTTTCCATGCGCCCAAAGTTATCCTCAAATTGCATTCACTTATACGGTTAGGTGACCCATTGGATGTTTATATTTCAGTACTTATTGGCATGTTATTATGTATCTTGTTACGTACCTCTGAGGACCTAGTCCCTTTCCAGGTATGTACGAGCAGGAGTATCCACAGGAGTACGGACCTGGACCTGACTCTACCTACCTGACTGAGGAGGTCTTACCCTCAGAATAGCTGTGACCTGTTTCCACTGTTTATAGATTTTGTACTACTTCAGTATAATCATTTTGTAGTGGATTTGTTTCCCCCCGACTATCAGACTAGATACTCATCTTGATATTCAGTTATTTTTTAGCTCTTTATTCCTACTTATTATTTGTGCTGTGGATGAGATATAGATTATGTGTGACTTATTGTGACAGTATATTACTACTGGTAGATTTTATATTCATGTACAACATTTTTCCATATATTGGAGTTCGTATACATACGGCTGGGCGTGTTACGTATTTCTAGTCCTACGTATTTTGGGACTGAGGCATGACATATTTTTGGTGGTGGCCCATGCAGGTCAAGAATATATTATCTTGGTTACGTAACTGTACCAAATAAGCCTGTGTATAGGAATGGAGTATAAGGATCTCATCCACACTTGACTAAAATCTCATTCTTCCTTTCAACCATCCTATATTTGGATAAAAAAAAGTTTTATGCCAGAAACCCTTTACGTTGAGACCAGGAACCTCTATTTATGAAGATCAATCAATTTGTTGGCATAAAGGCCAAATGACTGTTGTTAGCGTAAAAGACAAATGACCAGCTTGTTGGCGTAAAAGCCAAACTATGCAGAAGATTGCTTACTTTATGCTGTGGTTATGACAACTGCTAACCACGTTTCCTTAGTCTTCTAAATCTACGTATGACACGTCATGTAAGTCACGTAGGTAAACTGCCCTGCGTAAACTTGATGAATCATGAATAAATCGATAACCAGCGTAGAGTAGCCTGATTAGGCATAAAATATAAGGCATCGTAGAATAGCCTGATTAGGCGTAAAATGTAAGGATGATGAGGTGAGCGTAATTTTCCCAGCCTTAGCTTTCCCAGCCATGACCAAATCTCGTGCATTAAATATAGAGATATGCCTCGAGCCCTGTATCAGAAACAGCTTTTGACGTGGTATCTGATTTTTTCTTATCTTGAGCGTAAAAACCCGTTTCTGTAGGCAGCATATTCAGAAGACTCCATTTTCTTTCTTTTGAAAGCATAAAAATTGACTTGTGTCAAATATGACACTAAATGACAACCTGGGTCTCTATGCAAAATCATCATCACAGCCGTCCTCTCGATCATCGTGCAGTACCTTTGTCAGATGTCAGGATTCACTGATTAGTCTGACAAATTCATCCAAGGAATACGAAGAGCTCCTCGTACAAATTTTACGCAGACTTTACGTGGGCAGATTTTACGCGCGGAAACTTTTACGCAGACTTTTTTTCCGACAGTTCTGAAGTTCTGTTTTACGCCAAAATTACCTTGATTCTATACTTTATGCGGACCACTCTGAAGCTTTACTTTACGCCAAACTTCCTTGAATCTTTGTTTTATGCTGACTACTTTGAATCTCTGTTTTACGCAAAATTTTCTTGAACCTCTGTTTTTACGCGGACAGTTTAGCAACCCGTTTTACGCCAACTATCTTGAGTCCCTATTTTACACGGGGAGAGACTTCATGTATGTTAGGGGGGTTTTGACTATAAAATACGCGGACAATTCCCCAGCATATTTCATGCTTCTACATTCTAATGCTTGCATCCTGTTAGATTCCTATACCTCTTCTAAAACGTTGTGTACATCACCTGCAGAGAGATGGATATGCAGAAGGGATGTACTGTCACATATGGTAACACAACTCCTGGGGTCAATGGTCAGACTCAAGGAGAGACCTCAACAATGCCTAGACTTCCGGGATCAGATGAACAGATTCATAATCCAGTTCTATCTGATCTTCCCATTCCACCTAATGGAAACTTTTCAGTCTCATCGACACCGCAGGATGGCCAGGAACAACTGTTCCAATTCTTCCAGATGATAATACAGGAACAGCAACAACAGGCTGCCACCCTAGCTGCAGAGCAGAGGCAGCAAGCAGCAGAATAAAGACAAGAGTTCCTAGCAGCACTTGAAAGGATGGCTGCAAGGACTACTGTACCAACTCAAGCACTAGCTCTACTACCTCGAGCTAAAGTTGGTTCAATAAAAGACTTTATACAGATAGGTCCGAAGCCGTACAAAGGCATTGAGAGTCCAGAGGAGACTACCAACTGGATCACGCACACTCGGAAATTATTAGAAGAATCACAGCTACCTGCAGACCTATGGATGATAGGTGTAAGGATGCTTCTAGATGGTAATGCTCATCACTGGTGGGAATCCATGGAGCGCCATTTGGGTACATACCAGACTTGGGAACCGTTCCTAGAGTACTTTGAAAGGAAGTACTTTTCGGACACCATCAGAGATGCATTGTACGATCAGTTTCTCCACCGGGAGCAAGGGAACAGAACAGTGGATGAGTATGATGCTGAGTTTAGTCACCTCAGTAAATATGGCGCTGCCTTGATACCAGATGACTTGGCTAAGGCTAAGAGGTTTCACTATGGACTAACTCAGGAGCTACAACATTACACTAGCTCCCAGTCCCGAATCTCTTACGCCGAATTACTGATAGAAGCCAGATTGCAAGAAACCATCAGCAAAGGAAAGGGAGGTCAGCTGAGGACACAACAAGGAGGACCTACCAGACATCTTTTAGCTCATCAACAACAGTACCAGCACCGAGCAGGACCATACCAGATCCCAGAGAAGCTCCACTGCCATCATTGTGGGAAACGCGGACATATTAGGAGGGACTGTCGAACTCGCTTAAAAAAATATATGAGATATGGTTCCGGACAGCATATGATGAAAGACTGTCCTATGCAACAAGCATTGACACTTCCACCGCCAGCACAGAGGCTAGCGCTTCTAGCACCAAAACCAGCTCAGTAAATGTGAGTTCTTCTTAGACATAGTTTTATTTCTTGGACATGTTATTACAGGAGTTGGTATGACAACTATAAAGACTGGATAAGTCTTATCTTCTTTATAAACTTGAAACTATTTTGTAACATCTCTCATCATAATCTAGTACATTCCTATTTTCTGAAACTACCTTGACTTATGCTGCTGTTACAGCCTAGTTTTGCAAGCTTAATCTTTTATCAAGCTTGTTCATGACATATGTGTTATTGGGGCCTGATCAACCACACTAATATAAATTGTCTAATCAGAATCAGTGTATTATGGTCTAGCTAGACATAGTGCGCTTGGTTCGCCCTTCGTAATACTACTTTACGTGGATTGAGATACATAGTTGACTAGTAGATGAATATACTTGTTCCTAGATATGTTTGGCATATCGTCTCAGTTACATAACTGTACTGATACGAGCATGTGAATAGGAATTTCCAAAATATGATTTCAACCCACAACCGACTTAACGATTCCCTAATTGAAGTCTTTAAAACTCCTTGAACCTCGTACTTGTATTCTATCACCTTCACCTGTAATTCTTTATTATTGTTCTCAGTCTTTCCTTACTTCGAAAAGACGAAACCTTGTGCTTGGTATAAGTTGATATATAGATAGTACTAGATATACCCCATAGGCCAATCACATTATTTGATGATTACTTCCTGTAATTAAAGGTATATCATAGGTGATATATTTTGTGTAAACTTTGAGGATTGAATAACATGATTTGAGGAATAGTTTTCTTAAATATATAGCCTTAAGTGATAGATGAGTAAATTCTAAGTTGGGTAGAAATTGCATTATTAAACATGCAATAAATTCTTTTAAATTGTGATAAAGAGAGATTAGATAGAGAAGACCCTACCATATTTTAATTTCGAGGACGAAATTTTTATAAGTTGGGTAGAATGTAAGAACCCTAATTCTAAAAACCATATTAATCATTATTTATAATAGTTATGAGCTAAATAAAGAGAATAGATTTTATTTTATTTTTTATTTAAGATATTTGTACACTTAGGGGATTTATGGAGCCATTATAAATTTATTCCATGTAGGAGACCCTTTGGACAGTAGCTAGCTTAACCGTATACACCAATATAATTTTTAGAATTTTCTATATATATATATAAATAATTAGAATAGAATTCCTATTGGATCTCTACCAGAAACCCAAACTTCTAAACCCATTACCCGCTTGCACCCGAACCAGCGTAGAACAAATATGAAACAACAGCAGTAGCAAAACCTAATTTGCTTTTCCTTTCTCCGCGCGTAAAGAAGAGAATTATCAGCAAAAACCCCACCGCTTAATTTCCTTTCATCCGCATGAAACCAATTCCACCGCTTAATTCCTTTCTCCGCGCGTAAAGTAACCCCCGCGTATATTCATTCCCTTTTTCCGCATGTGACTCATCCCCCACCGCCTCTTTACCTATTATTACTAATCTCTCCTCAACCGAAATCAAAACCAATAAAAGACCAAAGAAAGAAAGAAAGAAAGAAACAACATCGGTAGTAGTTTCTTAACCATTAAGTAACCCCCACCGCCTCTTATCTCTATATATATTATAACTCTTCCAAACCCTAACTATAATTCTTCCTTCACAACTTAAAAACAATATTGGACGTACACTATACAAAACTTTTGCTCGACAAGTATACCTTGCCATTGTACTATTATTTATATTCCAGCTGATGCATGCATGTTTAATTCTGCTTATATAAATGATTTATTTATGTAGATTTTTGGACCTACTTTATGAGACCACCCCAGTATTATGGAGCATCATTAGATTCATTGGCCGTGACACAATTGTTACACGAGTTGTGAGTCTCATATAGATCACGGACTGCGTGACAGGTCTGGCCTCCTGTACGTATGAGCCGTGCGTTAGGAATGACTGCTGATAGAAACTTTGTATGCTAGTAGACCTGACAGTTATTTAGAGGTTTTATCATGTCATGGATGTGGCATGCTTAGAGCATTGGGCGGGGAGGACTACTAGTAGGCGTATGGGACACCCACTTCCTCTATGCAGATTCCACACTCGACGGTTATTATATACATGCGCCCCTGTACTGGGGGACATATGTGGCATATACTAGCCAGTTGTCACGATTGGTGAATTACGTCAGCATATGTCTAGCCTACACTTTCCATACGCCCAAAGTTATCCTCAAATTGCATTCACTTAGACGGTTAGGCGACCCATTGGATGTTTATATTTCAGTACTTATTGGCATGTTATTATGTATCTTGTTACGTCCCTCTGAGGACCTGGTCCCTTTCCAGGTATGTACGAGCAGGAGTATCCACAGGAGTACAGACCTGGACCTGACTCTACCTACCTGACTGAGGAGGTCTTACCCTCAGAATAGCTGTGACTTGTTTCCACTATTTATAGATTTTGTACTACTTCAGTATAGTCATTTTATAGTGGATTTGTTTCCACCCGACTATCAGACTAGATACTCATCTTGATATTCAGCTATTTTTCAGCTCTTTATCCCTACTTATTATTTGTGCTGTGGATGAGATATAGATTGTGTGTGACTTGTTGTGACAGTATATTACCACTGGTGGATTTTATATTCATGTACATCGTACGTGTGTATATGATTTCCATATATTAGAGTTCGTATACATACGGCTGGGCGTGTTACGTATTCCTAGTCCTACGTATTTTGGGACTGGGGCGTGACATAGTTGGTCTAATGAGTAAGTCATCGCATGCCTATTCTATGTACTAACTTCTAAAATGTGGCCTTTAGTAGTGCCTTGGTGAACAAATTGGCTAAATTTTTATTTGATCTTACTTGCTTGACTTCGATCACTTTCGTTCTTTGTAGCTCATGTGCATAAAATAACTTTGGTAAAATGTTCTTGATTCGATCTCCTTTGATGAATTCCTCTCTGACTTGGGTAATGCAAGCCGCATTATCTTCGAATATTGTTGTCGGCTTATCTACAATTGTGGGTAGTCAATAATTTACTCTTATATGATGAATGATCGATCTCAACCACACTTTCTCTTATTGCTTCATGTAGTACAATTAGTTATGCATGGTTAGAGGAAGTTGCTACTGAACTTTGCTTTGTTAATCGCCAAGATATAATAACATGGTTATTAATAAACACATAACCTATTTGGAAGCAATACTTATGAGGGTTAGAAAGATAACCTGAGTATGCATAATCAACTAGACAAGAACTGTAAGTGGAATCACATAAATAAAATAATCCAATATCAGTTGTTCCACAAAGATATCTCAATATGTGTTTAATTCCATTCCAATATCTAAGTGTAGGTGTAGAATTATATCTAGACAATAAATTAATAGAGAATGCAATATCTGGTCTTGTGTATTATGCTAAATATAATAGTGCTCCAATAGTACATAAATACGGTACTTCAGGACCAAGAACTTTTTTTATCTTCTCCCTTTGGTTTGAATGAATCTTTATCCAAATCCAAAGTTCGTACAATCATAGGTGTACTTACTGGATGTGCTTTGTCTATTCTGAAATATTTTAAAATCCTTTCAATATATCAGGATTGATGCACTAATATTCTACTGGAACTTCGTTCTATTTGCAAATCGAGACAAAATTTGCCTTTCTATGTCTTTCATTTCAAATTCTTTCTTCAAATACTTTGCAGTTTTCTACAATTCTGTAAGAGACTTGATCAAGTTTATATCATCAACATATATTGCTACTATAGGGAATTGTCACAACCCGCACCCGATATAGGGGCACGAGTGTGTGGGTACATCCAGCCTACGCCACAACATCGGTGGTAGAACGTTGTCTAGGTCACAATACTAGCTAATCAATCTCACACGAATATCCAACTCCATAAGGAGACACATATATCATAATATAATATGAAAATATTTAATCACAGAACTAAATCATGATAAGATATCGGAGAAAATAAATAAAATACAACACAAGTCTAAACAACAAAAATAGTCTAACCTGCAAACAATAACATCCAAATCTTCAAGTATGCCGGAAACAAGTCCTCTAAGTCGCAGTCTGGAAAAATATTTCCAGTCAGGATGAGCGAAGTACAACCCAAATAATAGTTCCAGTTAATTGATAAGGACTATAAAATAATAAATAGATGATGCTATATACTGAGAGAAAATAATAAATAGATGCAGTGGCAAATAGTAAAGTGAACAGGCAATAGACAATATGGCATAGTCAGTGCATATATGAGATGAAGAGAAAGAACTACAATATCATATACGGGGTGATGTAGTATATAAAACTGAAATAAAGAACTGTAACTATTCTAAGTGTTTGAAATATCAGTCTATCATGTGATCGACTTGGGACAAGATCAGGCTTGTTACATATGATTAGCTATGATTCATGTAAGGTCAGGCTAACCGTCTGGTTAGCTATGATGCGAGTAATGGTCAGGCTAATCATATATAACAGACTATGAGGCATGTAATGGTCAGGCTGCACCCGACGTGAGGTGTGGGGTGAGCTATGATGTATGTAGAGTTGGGTATGATCACATAATCTACTAATATTTCCCCCGCCCCCAAGTAGTACAGTGGATCCAACCATGACACGTTACGATACACGATCAATGTCCAATATATCATGTACGATATCTAATATCCATGTCGTGTACAATGTAATTACGATAGCCAATGTAACATCTCATGACTGCAGATCCAATCTATATACTAGTCCATGTAGCACAGTGTCAAGAATCAGATATAACATTTCTAAATACTTGAATTATATAAATTATCAAATAACGGAAATTATCAGAGAATATACTCGCTTGTGGTCCTGAGCGGGCAATACCGATGTCCTGCTCCCGAAGTCTCGCAGGATAATCCAATGGTCATATATATATATATATATATATATATATATAAAATATAATACAATATAGTATCAGTCATTACACTAGCACACACACAAACACAAACACAATTGTCACGCCCCATTCCCAAAATACCGAGGGACTAGATACGTGGCAATGGCCAGTAGCACACACCGATAGACAAACCCAATTTAATGGATCCATCGGGGCATACTTAAGCTGTAGTACAACAATAATGGTCTAAATATACTAATCCCATCCACAGAATAAATATAACAATATCAGAATCATAAAGCAAGATCATATCTCAATAAATATAAACTCGGGAAATAACCCGACAATGAGTCTGATACATCTGTCAAGATACAAGAATAAAGATAACTACAGCCAATACTGAGTATGGAACAGTATATACTCAGAAGATAACCTCTGGGATCACTCGTCTACTGGATCTGGTACTGCTTCAGTGTCTGCTCCTGCTCCTGCTTCTGCTCCTGCTTCTGCTCATGTACTGTATAACTCTGGGTGGATCTCCTCGGCTAATCCTGGGGACATAATCCGGATCCAGGTCCTCAGGGGACATAGCAAGGTACAAAATAACTCAAGCCATAATAATGCAGTGCAGCAATAATAAATAAATAGGGTAAATATGTAACCATCTATGTGAAATATAAGTGAGAGCATCACTAGTACTCAAGCTGAAACAACTACAAGCTCTGTGTCGGGGAGCCGGTAGCAGTGATATCATATAGTTGTCTAGCTCGGAGAGAGACTGAGATATCGGCATAATATAGTCAACCTGTAACCTGTGTGACTCTCCAGCAATAAATAAAACAATATGGGAACACTATATAACCAGCTAAGTGAAATGTAAGATGAGAGCAACACTAGAACTCAGGCTGAAACTACTACAAGCTCTGTGTCGGGGAGCCGGTAGCAGTGATATCATGTGGTCGTCTAGCTCGACGAGAGACTGAGACGCCGGCATAATATAGTCAACCTGTAGCCTGTGTGTCTCTCCCCACCCAATGTAATCATATGTCTCATGTCCACGAGGCCCCATGTCCATGTCACGCAAGATCATATCTAATACAGCAAGTCATATAATGTCTAAGAATATAATGTCTATGTCATAAAACCTGTATCCTATACAGAATCACCATGAATATCTCAGGAAGATTCTGTCTCATAAATAGTGTCAAGTGTCCTGGGTTATGATGTACTTGATAAGACAAGTACGAGAAATATAGGGTCTCGGTATCCATGTCTAGATAACAATACACAATGCCGCGTACAGTGTTGGCACCCGACTATTAATCGGATGCTAAGTAAGTCACACGGTCCTAGGTCAAGCATGTACCACAATATCTATATACAAGCCAAGGAAATAAGTAACAAGGACTGCAAGTTTTGGCAAGGTACACTTGCCTGGGGTTCTGGCTCCAACTGTAGCTCTGGTCTCAGCGGGTTCTACAGGGACTCTTCCGGTTGCTGAAATAAACATCACCATCAGATTCAAAAAATATTAAATAGCTAAAAATGCCTGTCCTTAAGTCCAATTTGGACACAGGGGCAAAAATGACAGTTTTTGGTCAAAGTGGGGTCCACATGTGGGCCGCTTCGTACCAAAAAATGTGTCAGGGTCAAAGGTCTCCAAATTCGTCAAACTTAGTGTCAACAAGTCAAAAACGATGATACGAACCCAACGAAACTTCCAGAACTGGATTTCGATGAGCCGATCACAAAATCGCCCGTCAAGTGGAGCCGCTGGGCCCACGATACGCGATTTTGTCAACGTTCTCAGAATCGAACCAAACTTGGGTCACAGGACTAGCATATTGCTACGAGTCCGATGGTGTAAGTTTCGTTTCGATCCGACGTGTGTACACAAAGTTACAATGTATTCCAGAATAGGCGGATACGAGGCGTTGTCGGCGGATACGCGTTGATTCCGGTGTGCATGCACATCCAAATCAACTTCTGCAAAATCCCGCACGTCCGTATCAACGGCACACACGTTTCGGTGAAGACCGCGCGCGACCAAGTCGTCCCGTTTGGCGGGGCGCACTCAGTTCCGGGGTGAAACGGGGTATTTATTTTTTCTGTTTTTGGATCGCCGTTCACGATCGCCACAGGATGCGACGCACTGAGCGGGTTGCACGGGCATCGAGGGGGTCACACAGTCTATACGTCACAATTGACGGAATTGAAAATGGGGCAACAAGGAGAAAGAAAATGCTACCTGAACAGGGCTCCGTGGAACTGGGTTTTTCGTGTCCGCGAGAAGATGCGACACGGGAAAACTGTGTTCGGTTGCTGTGTCCGGGCTGTGTCCGTCTAGGTTTAGGATTTCGATCACCGCGGCTGGGACCGGGGGATTCACCGGAGGATGGTGGCTCGGGCGGAGGCTCGTCTGCAGCCGGCGCTCGGGTGCTGGGGAGAGGCGAGGTCGGCAGCGGGTCGTCGGGGCGGCTAGGGCATCGAGGCGGAGGGGCTCTGGTTCGATGCCAAGCGGAGCTGCGGGTTGTTGGTGGTGGTGCTCCAGGCGGGGCCGGAGGAGAGAGAAGGACGACTGCTAGGGCTGGTTAGGGTTTTTGGGTGGAGAGGTCGAGGAAGAGGATAATCGAGGGGAGAGGCGGCGAGGTCGATGGAGCGGGGAGGAGGTAGAGGGGAGATGGGTCGAGGGTTCGGCGGAGGGACGGCGAAAGTCGGGGGACGGGTTGGGGATCGACGAGGGAGGACTAGGCGGAGGAGTTGCGGGTCAATGGCGGATGCGGGGAGTTGGAGGAGAACAGAGGGAGGAGTAAGTTCTGGTAGGCGGCCGTAGTGATGAGGGATCGAGGTCAGGGAGGAGCTGCTTCGCCGGAGTCGGGTGCTGCGGGAGGATGAGGAGAAAGATAGCTAGGGTTCAGGCGAGGCGGGGCACGGAATTCGAGACCTAAATAGGCGGCCGGAACAGTGAATCAGTTTAGGATTCCGATTTGGGCTAACGGGTTTGGGTCGGGTCGGGTTCAATATGAATCCGGCCCGATCCGCTAATGTTTAAGTGCGGGTTTCGGTTATTCGGGTTTCGGGTCAGGTTTAGATCCGACCCGACCCGCTAAGGGCTGGGTTTGGTTCAATTAAACTGGGTCTGGGTTGGTTTGGTTTATTTTGAAAATAAACCGGGTTTATTTCAGGGTTTATTTCGGTTTAAATAAACTTAGTTTTTAGGGCTTTAAAAATGGTTTCGGGGTCCAATAAATTCATAGAAAATTACCCTATATCCAGTTTTCCATTTTACACCATAAAATATTATTTCTATAATATTTTAATATTATTTAACAGCAATTAAAAATCATTTAATTACCAAATACCTAGGTTTTAATTACAAAAAATCCCAGAAAATTACAGAAAATTATAAAAAATCCAAATTAAAAATTCTTAAAAAATCAGGGGGCTTACAACAATTACACTGAACTCAGAAACTATGCTAGGGGTGATAACTGGTCAACTAACAGGGTCAAGTATGCGTCTAAATGCACGATATCCTGTCCTCGAATACCGTGTACAACAAGACAACAACTAACACTAACACAGTATCCAAAACTCTAAATCTCGTGTAGCACTAACACATGGTCTAGCTAGCAGGTTAGGGCACACATAAGGCAGTGAGTTACCAAAATACGTTTAATATACATATATACATATAGCACTTTAGTATATTACCTAGTATTACCCAATACTATATTTATATTAATACACCTAGGGCTACACAACATATATAATATGTGACACCTATGTCTAACAACCAATTTCTAAGGAGTAACACTAACACCAAAATCCATAAAGCAATATTAACCCTAATTACTATTCAATTAATTACGAAACCTAATGACTATGGAAGTAATTCCTATTAAACCTAATTTCCCATGAAGCATATACTAATACTAGATACCAATCATACATGCACACACACACACTAGGGTTCATGACTACACAGTGACAAACAACACACAACAAGGATGGGTAAGTTTCGAACCTTGGCCTTGGCGTGAACGTGACCGTGGAGGGTAACACTGACCGGAGACGGGTCTCGGGCTCCAGCGAGAGTGGCCGCGGGGTCGTGGGAAGGTCGAGAGTGATCGACGATGGCGATGATGATGGTAATGATGATGATGATGATGTCGAGGTTGCTCGTCTGGAGAGGTCGACGGTGGAGTAGCTGGGAAGTTGACTGTGAACGGGATCACGTTCGATGGAGGAGGTTGACCGGGGTTGGGAAGGTCATGGTGACGATGGTAAAGACGATGGTGGGGAGGTGGTTGCACTGCTCGGTGGTGGTCGGAGCAAGACGAGGTCGGGGTGATGAAGATGGAAGGAGGAGGCTGTGAACGGGTCGGGGATGAAGTCGGGTCGTGATCAGTCTCTCGTCGTGGAAGTCCGACGGTATGGTCGGCTGTGGTTCAGGCAGAAAAGTCGTGGTGGTGGAGGTGATGAAGTTAATGGTGGCGGTGAACGGGGAAAAAAGGGAAGAGGATGGGGAGGTCGAGCGGCTTCTCAGGCGAAGGTCGAGGTGAGGAAGTCGTCGGAGAAGATAATGGCTGCGGTGGGAACTCAGGCGGGTGATGGTTGTGGTTGCTGTCAACGGATTTGCTCGGCGGAGGAGAAGGAGATCGGGGTTGCTGACAACGGGGACTCGGTCGTGGTGGCCATCGCGGTGAGGGCGGTGAGCAGTTCGGCTGCTCGGGCGGAGGGTGGTGGAGACGGTGGTTCAGTCGACTGGAAGAAGGTCGGGTTGGTCGCGGGATGGAGAGGTCGGGACTGAAGTGGAGGAGAATGGTGAGGAGAGGTGGTCCGATGAGAAGAGTCGGGGTGGCTGACAGTGGCTCAGCGGTCGGGTCAGCTGCTCCGGTGAGGTCGACGACCGGAGGGAATATGATGAAGGAAATAAGTGGTTTAGGGTTAGGTTTTGGTGTTGGTGATGAAAATAATATAGAGAGATAGGTTTTTATGTAGGAGGGAGAAGATGGTGATGACAACCTAGGGATTAGGGCTGGCCATGTATTCCTTGGGATGGGGTTGGCTCATTGGGAAATGGGTTAGTATGAGGGATTATATAGGAAAGTGTGTGTGGTGAGGATGATGCTCCATTTTGAATGAAGGGCCATGATTTAATATGAAGAAAAGTGTATGAACAAAAAAGGGAGAGAGAGAGAGAGAGAGTGTTGGACCGGTCAATGAGGGAGGGGCTTGGTTCTTCATGTGTTGGGTCCAATGGGAGGTGGACACCTCAATGCACTTTTGCATAAAAGTCCCCAACAATTGGAAAATTGCACAGAAAGTGGGAATTTGGATTAAATGAGGGAAAACACCATATTTGGTGTGATGTAGTGGTTAAAAAAGGTGTATGGTGTTTAGTATGAGTTTTGAGGGTGTGATTGGGGGCTTGGTTTGGTGTTGGGTCTAGCTTTGGGTTAAGTTGGGTCCTTACACCAATTTAATTAAAAATAATGTAAATGGTGTTCTTAAATTAATTGAAAGTACATAGGGTTAAAATTGGGTGGGACACAAGTGTCATAAACGTAGAAGACTCGGAATAGAACATTTTTATAATTTGGGTTGCACAAAACGGGTCAAGATTGTGTCTCCAATTTCGATTGGAACGCACAAAGATGCAAAGTTAGATTTATTTGGAATTAAAATTAAATATCTGCGACGAATATTGTGCGACTAAAATGAAGCACAAGAGAGCATATTTATAAGTTACACAAATGTCAGAATGGAAGACGGACACGTCTAGGACAATGGTGTAAAATTTGTTGGAAGGCAAAAGGTAGTGTAGCGCTCCCAATATCGAAGCAACGGTAAGCCACAACAATTAAATAAAATCACGGTAATAAAATATAACCTCAATAATTAATCTCAAAAATTACTAATTAAAATTCATATCCCTATAATTTGGTCAGGGGTTCATCTAGTGGGCTTCTAGGTCTAGTCTACTAACTCATACATTAAAGAACACTATATATATATTAAATATATATACACATATCATGAAATTATTTAAAAATAAATATACACAATACTTATAATAAATAAAAAGACAAAAATACCCCTATTTTAGGATGTGGTAGTGACAAGTCTACCCCCCTTAGAAAAATTTCGTCCTCGAAATTTAAGATCATCAATAGTTGTATTTATTTATTTATTTATTACCATCAAAATTTAAATTCATCAAACCATATAATCATGAAGTAAATCCATATTATTATTTCATAAAATTTTCAAAATTCTATAAATATCATATTCCTAAAAATCTTCAAATTTAAAATCAAATTCTATTCTTACCACAATCTCCTCCAAAATTTTAAATTAATAACTAAATACTCAAAAAATAATTTAATGTCCAATCCTCTAATTTAAATCCAATCAACGCATATTTATAAAATTTTAAATCTTATCCCAAAAATTTGAATTCAAACTCTAATCCATTAGTGATCTTATTCCTCGATTTTCTTTCTTCTTCTTTTTTTCACACAATACTTAAACAATGTAATACTTATGAAAACTTCAAATACAACATTCAAAATAATTTTTTTAAAATTTATCTCTTGCATTCAATTAAATATAATGATAATCTTCTTAAATTCCTTAAATTTTAATGACAAATTCAATCATATCATAATCTTCATAAAAATTAATAATTTAACAAAATCGTCAATTCTGGCATATTAAATTCTCAACTCTTTATTTAAATTAATATTTATCCTCGAAATTTAATGCACCTTGTCTCTCTCTGTCCAGTCATAACCTCTTCATTCATCTTCACTACGGTCAAACCCCCAACAATCAAGGTCTAAGAAAATTCTACCTACAGTCATACTACATGCAATTTAGGTAAAATATGCATGGTTATGGTCTCTTTTGTCATGGTATTGCAGTCTCTGTCAGGGTGCACTACTAATTATATTCTAGCAAGAAAATTATTGATACAAGCTATGGTACTAAGGAATCAATCAATTAATCAAACAGACAAAAAATGAACAAAAGGAAAAAAAATAGAACCTGCTAACGCATCACCTGGACATCTTCAACCTCTAACATTTACTTAACTCTGGCATATTCACTCACTAATTCATATCCCTATACACTAATACCCATATCAACTAATCACTAGTCCACAAGATATCCATGGATACATCCATATGGCACACACATGTCTATTAATACCATAATCTGATACCAAGAACCTCTAACACAACCATAGGTTAAATTGCATCCAAAGTTTAATACCTCTATCCCTTTAGGTACCACTGTTTCTACTACTAGCACACCCACTGCTAGCTCTCTTATCTACTATAATTATTTATACTAGTTATTCTTATCACTCAAGTGCACACCAAGTGCAACACACCACACTAAGTACTACTCCCTCTAATACGACTCTAGATGGACACCTAAATCAGTTTGCAGTGCCATCTCAGGCATGCTCAAGCCAACAGATCCTTATATATGTACATCATCTACTCATATACTAATATACATTTCTTAACCACATCTATCTAAGTATACATTTATATACTCACAGTCTCTAACACTCAAGGTACACACAAATACATTAATTGTCTACAACCCTCAACTGCATACTGAAATTTGTACTGCCTGGATTACTTGCACTATCACTTCCAATGATTTTTTATCCATATTGACTGATACACCAATCTAATATTATCATACGAAGTACTTACTGTTACTAGCACATTGCTCAACTAATCCTTGGGGTAGAAACACTAGCACTCTTGGTAAAGTAACACTAGCTTCATCATTAGATCTCCTCATCACACTCACTAAAACTCATGATCACTTGTACTTTCTATAATACACATGTTTTACTTCATTCTCAAAGGCAGGCATATGGTTCCAAATCTCGATTGATGTATAAGTATCTCCCTTTAACCTTTTACAGACTGATACACTAATCAATGATACACTTCATACCTTCCATGACCAATCTTGATATTTCTCAACCCATGGCACACTATTAGAATTTTTTAATACTCATGCTTCCACTTCAATCACTGGCCTCAATATCAGGTGATACATCCATCTCTAGTCATATACTGGTATACTCATATCTACTCACATCAGGGTCCTACTTTTATCTGTAACACAAGTCTCACTACTTAGAATAATGTATTCTTATTTCCTCACACTCTCTTATACACTTATGGGTATCCTCCTACTATGGCACACTCATTAATGCCCTGTATGCATATACATTTTTTTACTCTTGACACACCCAAGTATCAACCATCAAATTGAATATCATGCTCCATTAATTTTTAACACAATTCCTTGATACTTAATTGTTTACATGGATCACCCTACTACATGAATTCATGACTATCCAGGACTGGCATGTTGACTTTGATACTAACTCCTGGAACCATCACTGATACTCTTTACTCCCCCTTATACCTATAGTACTAATACTAACTATAATGACACTTATCATAGAACTATTGCTACAAGGTACTACGTTATGGGTTAACTCTAGATTGATGCCTATTGCTCACATGTCCAACCGAGAAACACTTACAGACTCACAAGCCATACTCAGTCAACACTGATACTCAAGACACAGACCTAATTATAAGTCACCAATTATCACACTAACAAGAAATTCTAATGGAAAGAAGCTCTATAAGGAACTGGACTAAGGACTGAAGATATCTCTACTGCTAACAAAGATAATGATAGAACAAGGTCCTATAATAACAGAAGTGGATAAGTATTGAGATGATACTTTAAGAACCAATTTAAGATATAATCTGATAATCATACACGTTTGTCCAAAATTATGACACTCAGAATCCTCGCCACGCCAGTGAGCATAGCTGTGATAAACGATAGATTCTATAACTTAGGTATGCAACTCTATAATCATGTCATCTAGAATCCTCGCTGTACCGACTAGTATAGCTGCAAGAAATTCTAAATCTCATAACCAAGATATATACATCTGAAGTCAGGTACCTATGTTTTCGTCAGCTAATATGGCTGCGATAAATTATAGGCTCCATAACCAAAGCAAACATTTTACCTTTCTCACTGTCCTTATCAACATATGTCATCAGATGATACCATAATTTAGTCTGTAAAATTTATCTCGATATGAAATTAAACTCAACAACGACACCAATAATTAAATTTAACAATTGGTCAACAAGAATCAAACTCAATATCAACAAATAAGAACGGACAAAAACAAGAAAAATATTTGAATTGGAAATTATAATAAGATTCTCAAAGGTCGTCCCAGGAATCTCTTAAATAATTTTGTGATTGAGTATTCGCTCTCATCCTAATATCCTATGTCCTATATCCTATCGTAGGCACGCAGTAGTACAACTAAGACGTCGCACTACCACAATATCGCTCTACTTGTAAAGTCTGACCTGCATGGGCTGCCACTAAAAATGTGTCACAACCCGCACCCGATATAGGGACACGAGTGCGTGGGTACGTCCAGCCTACGCCACAGCATCGGCAGTAGAACGCTGTCTAGGTCATAAAACTAGCTAATCAATCTCACACGAATATCCAACTCCATAAGAAGACACAGATATCACAATATAATATAGAAATACTCAATCACAGAACTAAAGCACGATAAGATATCGGAGAAAATAAATAAAATACAACACAAGTCTAAACAACAAAAATAGTCTAACCTGCAAACAATAACATCCAAATCTCCAAGTATGCCAGAAATAAGTCCTCTAAGTCGTAGTCTGGAAAAATATTTCCAGTCAGGATGGAGCGAAGTACAACCCAAATAATAGTTCCAGTTAATTGATAAGTACTATAAAATAATAAATAGATGATGCTATATACTAAGAGAAAACAATAAATAGATGTAGTAGCAAATAGTAAAGTAAACAGGGAATAGACAATATGGCATAGTCAGTGCATATATGAGATGAAGAGAAAGAACTACAATATCATATACGGGGTAATGTAGTATATGAAACTGAAATAAAGAACTGTAACTATTCTAAGTGTTTGAAATATCAGTCTATCATGTGATCAGCTTAGGACAAGATCAGGCTTGTTACATATGATTAACTATGATTCATGTAAGGTCAGGCTAACCGTCTGGTTAGCTATAATGCGAGTAATGGTCAGGCAAATCATATATAACAGGCTATGAGGCATGTAATGGTCAGGATGCACTCAACGTGAGGTATGGGGTGAGCTATGATGCATGTAGAGTTGGGTATGATCATATAATCTACTAATATTTTCCCCACCACCAACTAGTATAATGGATCTAACCATGACACGTTACGATACACGATCAATATCCAATATATCATGTATGACGTCAAATATCCATATCGTGTACAATATTAATACGATAGCCAATGTAACATCTCATGACTGCAGATCCAATCTATATACTAGTCCGTGTAGCACAGTGTCAAGAATCAGATGTAACATTTCTAAATACTTGAATTATAGAAATTATCAAATAACAGAAATTATTAGAGAATGTACTCGCCTGTGGTCTTGAGCGGGCAATACCAATATCATGCTCCCGAAGTCTCGCAGGATGATCCAATGGTCCTATATATATATATATATATATATATATATATATATATATATATATAATATAATACAATATAGCATCAGTCGTTACACTAGCACACACACAAACACAATTACACTGAACTCAGAAACTACGCTAGGGGTGATAACTGGTCAACTAACAGGGTCAAGTATGCGTCTAAATGCATGGTATCCTGTCCTCGAATACCGTATACAACAAGACAACAACCAACACTAACACAGTATCTAAAACTCCAAATCTCGTATAGTACTAACACATGCTCTAGCTAGTAGGTTAGGGTACACATAAGACAATGAGTTACCAAAATACGTTTAATATATACACACACACACACACACATATATATATATATATATATATATATATATATAGCACTTTAGTATATTACCTAGTATTACCCAATACTATATTTATATTAATACACCTAGGGCTACACAACATATATAATATGTGACACCTACATCTAGCAACCAATTTCTAAGGAGTAACACTAACACCAAATTCCATGAAGCAATATTAACCCTAATTACTATTCAATTAATTATGAAACCTAATGACTATGGAAGTAATTACTATTAAACCTAATTTCCCATAAAGCATATACTAATACTAGATACCAATCATACATGCACACACACACACACACTAGGGTTCATGACTACACAGTGACAAACAACACACAATAAGGATAGGTAAGTTTTGAACCTTGGCCTTGGCGTGCACGTGACCGACAAAAGTGGCCGCGGGGTCGTGGAAAGTTCGAGGGTGATCGACGATGGCGATGATAATGATGATGATGGTGATGATGGTGATGATGATGATGTCGAGGCTACTCGTCGTGGAGAGGTCGTCGCTGGAGTAGCCGGGAAGTCGACTGTGAACGGGGTCGTGCTCGATGGAGGAGGTTGACCGGGGCTGGGAAGGTCGTGTTGACGATGGTGAAGACGATAGTGGCGAGGTGGTTGCACTGCTCGACAGTGGTCGGAGCAAGACGAGGTCAGAGGTGATGAATATGGGAGGAGAAGGCTGTGAACGGGTCGGGGATGAAGTCGGGTCATGATCAGTCTCTCATCGTGGAAGTTCGGCGGTCTGGTCGGCTGTGGTTCAGGCGGGGAAGTCGTGGTGGTGGAGGTGATGAAGTTAATGGTGGCGGTGAACGAGAAAGAAAGGGAAGAGGACGGGGAGGTTGATGTCACGACCCGATTCCGTAGAATCGTTGAGGCGTACCCCCGAATCGTGACCGCCGTGCGGGCCTGGGGTTGCGCCCGCACAAGGCTTTAATGATTTGCATAACAAGCACATATTTAGAGTACGCAGATAAATTAAAACACAGATTTGAAACATGGAAAAGTTTTCTTTATTGATAATGAACATCTTTTACAAACTCTTGAATGAGTCAGCTAATTTGTCGCACGGGCTTACAAAAGTGTTGACTCAAAATGAGATAGCAGTCCTGTACATTACATCCCTTTTTTGAACTTAAAAATGATATAGACCTCCGGGCTGGAGGACGACTTTGCCACGAAGTTGCATTATATATAAAGTTGCAAGCTTCTATCTTCAAGTACTTCAAAAGCGGCACGATCAGAGGATGCGCCTACAGCTGGACTGGATCGGGAAGATGACTTCGGCTCCTCGTTCGGTTCGCCTTAGTGCGGATAACCTGTTTTAACGAGGGTCAGCATGTCGAAATATACTGGTGAATGCGAGCTAACCAAACTATACCAATCAACACATTGTTTTAATGAAGCATGCATATTTTTGTGGGTTTCTATCTTGCCTTAGTTCATTTACAAGTAAGCAGCATATAGAATTTACTGAAATGAACTTGCCACCGTTTGGTAAATTTTACCTGCCCGTCTGAATTACCTGTACAATACTTACCATGCCTTCCCTGCCACGAAGACACAAGTTAGTTGCAACAGGTTTAAATATACAGAGGATCACTGGCATTATACCACGAAGGACGATTTATAGTCTCAGGACGGAAGGGTGTGCAACGCGGGTAGCGAGCCCCCGCTGCACGCCGCATTCCGACGATACAGACGACTATACAGACGTTCCGTCCGGATCGGATCGATCCCAGTGCCCTGGCGACCGTCCGCAGGAACCAAAAACCTTGTGCACAAGTTGTCCGTGATCGAATGATATGTTAACTGATTTAGCAGATCATGCAGTTGAGGCAACACGAGTACAAGACAAGCATAATTTTGTGATTTATTTTGCAGAGCCTCACTGAACAATTAAGTGGATACAATGTGTTCTATACTTAGCAGAATTCATAGAATATTTATAAATAAACTAGCATGCAGTATGATAACCGTTCGGTCAAATTTAGTTGACAAGCAATATTCCTAAGGCTATTCCCTTTTTATCTTGATATCTACTATTATTACTTGGTATCGTTTGATCGGGGCAAAAAAGAATGCAAGGTTTTAGGGTGTGAAGCTTGGAAGCAGGGCTAGCTAATCGGGATGTTAGCCACTCACTTCGTTGGTTGGAAGGGAGAAGGAAAGAGGCGCTTTAAGACTCCGCTCGTAAGTCGCCTACTGCTCATTCACCTGAATCACGAACAGCTCGATCAATACCTCTTCCTCTCTTTCCATACTCGGAATTAAAATATAGTACAATGAACAAAAGCAATAAAATCCATCAAAACCGTTCAAGGAAAACAAGCAAATCCTAAAACCAACTCAAAGCACAAAAGCAACAAGCGACATCAAAATCCGAGGCAATAAAAGATAGCAGCGGAGAGGTCCCTCCTGACTCTGCCGCTAAGCCAATCATTGGGGCGCGGTCCACTGAATATGGGAATCGATTCCGAAGAAACAAATCCATAACGAGGATGAGTTCTTGTTTCAATCTATCCCGATTGAACGATACCGTTTTATTTTTCTTAGCCGTGCTCCCCGCACCGGGGGAACGGGGCGCTACATCCTACGCAACTAATTGGAAGTTTTGTCCCGAAACTTAGGAATAGAACCAACCGTTAGGAATTATTTTGCTGAGGCAGAAGCTTAGAGGGGAGCGGACAATCCCGAGATACGTGGTCCCGTCCGCCATAGTTGAAGCATAGACCTTTTCGGCGATAGCAATTGTTAGTGGTGTGCCCCGACTTTTTACAGAAATCACAGATTAGTCTCGGGTTTCCTTTTTGTGGACTGCCGTGGTTAGGGCGCTTTACAGCGGTATTTCCTCTCTCATTGCCTTGGCGTTTGTGATTGTAGGTATGCAAAACGCCGGTAGAAACGTGAGGATACTGCGGTTCAAGAGATAGAGCATGATTCATGACTCCTCGCATGGTCTCGTACTGATGAACGACTACGTGCGCATGGATGGTAGGGCGTAGATTGCCTTCAAACCTTCTAGCTCGACTCGTTGCATCAGGTAAATAAGCCCTAGCAAATTTGGAGAGTCGGTTGAATTCGGCGGCATACTGTTTAACTGTCATACTGCCTTGCCTCAGTTGTACGAACTCGTTTTCTATTTGGCGTTATACTGGAGGGGGTACAAACTCCTCTTCGAACGCGGCACGAAAAGTCGTCCACGAGATCACCTCCTCTCCGTGATCAAATTGGAGAGATCGTCAATGCACGTCCCACCAATCGTGCGCGTTGAGGCGGAGCTGTATTTGCGCGCAGGCGACGCGCTTCTCTTCGGGGACCTCTAGCAGAGCGAAGTGGTCTTCAAGTTTGGCCAACCAATCTAGAGCTATGATGGAGTCATCAGTCCCGTTGAATGGGGTGTTGCAGACTTTCTTGAAGTGGCCAAAGTCGAAGGCAGTCACGTCCTTCGTCCTTGGAATTTGTGGCATCTCTACTTCAAGCGCGGCCTGTTCCACTGGAGTCGTTGCTGTTGCAGCAGAATGGTTGGAAGCCAAAGTCTGAACGATCTGTTGTAGGGTATCTACCTGCTTCTGTTGGACTGAGAATCGAGCTTCTATATTGTCTTAAAACTTGAGCTGACTCTCCTCCGCCCGCTTCTCGGCCTGTTCGTAGCGAGCCTCGTCCCTTTGTTGGTTTGCCTCCAACATCTGCAACATTTGCTGGACGGGATCGATGCTTGGCACGGCTCGCTGGCTACTTGAACTTCCCGAAGTACACGAACTACTTCCTTGGCCTTGTGTTTCATCCGGTGTTTGCGTTGTGGATTACGCTGGTGCCATTCCTTCAAAAGAAGGTAAATTACTTTAGGATCATAATGTATTATGGACTTATTGCATGAACTTATCTTATTTTGGCCTAGCGAGTTCAAGAGTTCGCACAGGAATTGATCGTTAAAGGAACTTTTCCAGTACGAGAGTCTAAGGACTTGAATCTATGCTCTGATACCATTATGTCACGACCCGATTTTATAGAATCGTTGAGGCATCCCCCCGAATCGTGACCGCCGTGCGGGCCTGGGGTTGCGCCCGCACAAGGCTTTAATGATTTGCATAACAAGCACATATTCAGAGTACGCAGATAAATTGAAACGCAGATTTAAAACATGGAAAAGTTTTCTTTATTGATAATGAACATCTTTTACAAACTCTTGAACGAGTCAGCTAATTTGCCGCACGGTCTTACAAAAGTGTTGACTCAAAATAAGATAGCAGTCTTGTACATTACATCCCTTTACTAAACTTCAAAATGATATAGACCTCCGGGCTGGAGGACGGCTTTGCCACGAAGCTGCATTGTATATAAAGTTGCACGCTTCTATCTTCAAGTACTTCAAAAGCAGCACGATCAGAGGATGCGCATACAGCTGGACTGGATCGGGAAGACGACTTTGGCTCCTCGCTCGGTTCACCTTAGTGCGGAGAACCTGTTTCAACGAGGGTCAGTATGTCAAAATATACTGGTGAAGGCGAGCTAACCGAACTATACCAATCAATATGTTGTTTTAATAAAGCATGCATATTTTTGTGGGTTTCTATCTTGCCTTAGTTCATTTACAAGTAAGCAGCATATAGAATTTACTGAAATGAACTTGCCACCGTTCGGTGGATTTTACCTGCCCGTCTGAATCACCTGTATAATACTTACCATGCCTTCCCTGCCACGAAGACACAAGTTAGTTGTAACAGGTTTAAATATACAGAGGATCACTGGCATTATACCATGAAGGACGATTTATAGTCTCAGGACGGAAGGGTGTTCAATGCGGGTGGCGAGCCCCCACTGCACACCGCATTCTGACGATACAGACGACTATACAGACGTTCCGTCCAAATCGGATCGATTCCAGTGCCCTGGCGACCGTCCGTAGGAACCAGAAACCTTGTGCACAAGTTATCCGTGATCGAACGATATGTTAACTGATTTAGCAGATTATGTAGTTGAGGCAACACGAGTACACGACAAGTAGAATTTCTTGATTTATTTTGCAGAGCCTCACTGAACAATTAAGCGGATACAATGTGTTCTATACTTAGCAGAATTCATAGAACATTTATAAACGAACTAGCATGCAGTATGATAATCGTTCGGTCAAATTTAGTTGACAAGCAATATTCCCAATGTTATTCCCTTTTTATCTTGATATCTTTTATTATTACTTGGTATCGTTTGACCGGGGCAAAGAAGAATGCAAGGTTTTAGGGTGTGAAGCTTGGAAGCAGGGCTAGCTAATTGGGATGGTAGCCACTCACTTCGTTGGTTGGAAGGGAAAAGGAAAGAGGCGCTTTAAGACTCCGCTTGTAAGTCGCCTACTGCTCGTTCACCTGCATCACGAATAGCTCGATCAATACCTCTTCCTCTCTTTCCATACTCGGAATTAAAATGCAGTATAATGAACGAAAGCAATGAAATCCATCAAAACCGTTCAACGAAAACAAGCAAATCCCAAAACTAACTCAAAGCACAAAAGCAACAAGCGACATCGAAATCCGAGGCAATAAAAGATAGCAGCGGAGAGGTCCCTCCTGACTCTGCCGCTAAGCCGATCCTTGGGGCGCGCGCGGTCCACTGAATATGGGAATCGATTCCAAAGAAACAAATCCATAACGAGGACGAGTTCTTGTTTCAATCTATCCCGATCGAACGATACCGTCTTGTTTTTCTTAGCCGCGCTCCCAGCACCGGGGGAACGGGGCGCTACAGCGGCTGCTCAGGCGGAGGTCGAGGTGAGGAAGTCATCGGAGAAGATAATGGTTGCGGTGGGAACTCAGGCGGGTGATGGTTGTGGTTGCTGTCAGCAAAGTTGCTCGGCAGAGGAGAAGGAGATCGGGATTGCTGACAGCGGGGGCTCGGCGACAGTGGCCGCCACGGTGAGGGCAGTTAGCAGTTCGGCTTCTCGGGTGGAGGGTGGTGGAGATGGTGGTTTAGTTGACGGGAAGAAGGTCGGGTTGGCCATGGGATGGAGAGGTCAGGACTGAAGTGGAGGAGAATGGGGAGAAGAGGTAGTCCAACAGGAAGAGTCGGGGTGGCTGATAGTGGCTCGGCGGTCGGGTCAGCTGCTCCGACGAGGTCGATGACCGGAGGGAAGATGATGAAGGAAATAAGTGGTTTAGGGTTAGGTTTTGGTGTTGGTGATGGTGATGAAAATAATATAGAGAGATAGGTTTTTATGTAGGATGGAGAAGATGGTGATGATAACCTAAGGATTAGGGCCGGCCATGTGTTCCTTGGGATAGGGTTGGCTCATTGGGAAATGGGTTAGTATGAGGGATTATATAGGGAAGTGTGTGTAGTGAGGATGATGCTCCATTTTGAACGAAGGGCCATGATTAATATGAAGGAAAGTGTACAAACAAAAAGGGGAGAGAGAAAGAGGGTGTTGGACCGGTCAATGAGGGAGGGGGTTGTATCTTCATGTGTTGGGTCCAATGGAAGGTGGACACCTCAATACACTTTTGCATAAAAGTCCCCAACAATTGGAAAAGTGCACAAAAAGTAGGAATTTGGATTAAATGAGGGAAAATACCATGTTTGGTGTGATGTAGTCGTTAAAAAGGGTGTGTGGTAATTAGTATGAGTCTTGAGGGTGTGAATAGGGGTTTGGTTTGGTGTTGGGTCTAGCTTTGGGTTAAGTTGGATCCTTACACCAATTTAATTAAAAATAATATAAATTGTGTTCTTAAATTAATTAGAAATACATAGGGTTAAAATTGGGTGGGACACAAGTGTCATGGACGTAGAAGACTCGGAATAGAATATTGTCATCATTTGGGTTGCACAAAATGGGTCAAGATTGTGTCTCCAATTTCGATTGGAACGCACAAAGATGCAAAGTTGGATTTATTTGAAATTAAAATTAAACTTCTGCGACGAATATTGTGCGACTAAAATGAAGCACAAGAGAGCATATTTATAAGTTACACAAAGGTCAGAATGGAAGACGGGCACGTCTAGGACAAGGGTGTAAAATTTGTTGGAAGGCACAAGCTACTGTAGCGCTCCCAATATCGAAGCAAAGGTAAGGCACAACAATTAAATAAAATCACGGTAATAAAATATAACTTCAATAATTAATCTCAAAAATTACTAATTAAAATCCATATCCCTATAATTTGGTCAAGGGTTCATACAGTGGGCTTCTAGGTCTAGTCTACTAACTCATGCATTAAAGAACACTATATATATTAAATATATATACACATATCAAGCAATTATTTAAAAATAAATATACACAATACTTATAATAAATAAAAAGACAAAAATACCCCTATTTTAGGATGTGGTAGTGACATGAATCCATTCTTGGATTTCTTAATAAAGAAACATGGACAAATTTGACTATTTTGTATCATTCTTTAGTCAAATATATACTAAGATGATTATACCACATTTTTCAGATTTTTTTAAACCATATAACGTCTGTCTAAGTTTAAATGAACGCATGCCCTTGAACTTTGTAATGCCCCACTCCGCGATGGCACTATGTACAAGAAATATCGGTTTGCTGGATCGAGAAAAAGCCTTCATGAAAAGTTCCATTGTCGAAACAGAAGATGATTGATCTTGGTGAGTGGACAAAACATCTTTCTCTGATTCTTTTATGTCACGTCCCGGTCCCGCAAGGTCCGATCGTCCTCACTTTGGACCTTGTAGAACCGATAATCCTCGCTTTGGCATGATGTCGTGCAAGGCTAAGTTATGCTTGCACAAGGTCAAGGCTTGAACAATGTCATGACCCGTACCCGGATTAAGGGCACGAGTAATGAGCAACACTCAGCCTACATCGCAACATCGGCGGTATAACGATGTCTGGGTCAACTCTACTATCTAAATATCTCATACAATATATATATATATATATATATA
This sequence comes from Iris macrosiphon, assembly GCA_036927795.1. Lineage (NCBI taxonomy): Eukaryota > Viridiplantae > Streptophyta > Magnoliopsida > Asparagales > Iridaceae > Iris > Iris macrosiphon. The sequence continues at coordinate 9,776,560 of JAYESA010000016.1, read as the reverse complement.
TATATATATATATATATATATATATGGTACCTGACACTCATCTCAACTCCAAACGGAGGAACAAGATGGTATCTGATAATGATAATCTATTCTCAATCACAATACAAACTAAGAAAGATAAAGAATGAGATAGAATAACAAAAGAAAGAGTCACACTATATCCACAAGACAAAATAATATATACATGCCAATAACCTCAATAAAAGTCTAATACAAGTCTAAACAAATAATCTAAACCTCCTCAGACTCTGGTACTAAGTCCTCCTGCTATAAATGAGTATCCTCTAATGGTATATCGTCCTGCGGTCCGTAGTATATGGGACACTAGTCAACGAGCCAAACATCTAAAAAAAATATATCCAGTCAGGATTGGAGCAAAGTACATACCTCTGAAAGCAGTTTCAAATACATAATTGAGCATATATAACAGATAATAGAAAGGAATACATGATAACTAAATATCAGAATGAAATGAACTAGAGTGAACATGTAATATACTGGAATGAAGACCATACAATAAAATAACTGCAAGCAATGGAATATAACTGAAACTAGCTAATGTGCCATAGAATACAAGTTCATTATGTGATCGGTTTGGGTTGAACACGAATACAATATGGTAACTCGATTACACGTATGATATGTAATTGACATGTACATAATTACACTTGGGCTTGATCACATAACCAACTCTTATTCCTCCATCCCTAACCAATACTTATGGATCCAATTATGACACATTACGAACATGAATATGGGCACACTGAACACAAGTACTGTGTAAATATGAAGTACACTGGAATTAATACCCGATACACACAATAAAATATATGTGAAGGAGTACCCGCTGAACATGGTAAGGGATAACATCTCCTGACATGATCCATATAGTACCAGTCCATGTAATCACTATGTCGGAATCAAGTATACAGTTCTAGAACATGCGATATATATACTATTATGAAATAAAAACTAATAGAGAGATGTACTCGCCTGTGGTCCAAAGAAATAAATGAGTCTCTGTGTCCAAACTCACTAATGATCTTGTTAATAACATCCATAACACTGATACCATATAACTTAGTGCTTAACTAATCATACTTGGACTTAACTATTACCTTGCTTAGGTAATAGCTCTGGATACACTGATACCTCAGTATCAGTGTTAGTACTAAGAACTGAATTTCACAGTTCCTACCTCTCCTATCATCTACACATTAACTACTACAAGTATACTTGGATGCATGGATATAATACTAATTTCCCTATCTTCTTCCCACTACCATATTACCTTCACTCAACTAAACACAACCTACACACAGACATATGCTAGTTAACCAAGCCCTCCCAAGTTTTGATACATGAATCCCCCTTCACATCTTGATACCAACTGACACCATCATATATTGTTTAATATACTTAACCAACCAACACTTAAATATAACTAGAGATTGGGCTAACATTACTAACATAACTATCTTACTACAAAGACTAATAGGTACTAACATCTAACCAATTAACAAAAGCATAAAGTACTAACTGATAACACACATCACATGGACACTCAACTTGCACACACTGTTACAGAGAAAATCCCCTTTTATTCAGCCACTGCCACTGATTTAATACCTGCCAACAACAGGCAGATAAGTCTAACTTAATCTACCATGTTAACTTGTACTAACTGCTACTATTATCCACCTTCTAGTTGTTGTTGTATACTGTCATTGTGGTTGTTGCATATTGCTGTTGCTGTTGCTGCATACTGCTAACCTTGCCTGATGCATGCAACTGTTGTAGCAATGTTCGATTCTGCATACTACATGGTGCATCCAGTGCACACATGCAACCTTATAGTTCAATTCCCTGCCTGTGCGCCAATACACAAACTCGAGCTCCAAATGTACCTTGCTGTCAGCATAGCACCTACACGTTCCCTCCATCAATGTGTCACATTCAATACTAATACCCATTAAAAGTCCCCTTCACCAGGTTGTTGTGATACTACTGCTTCTACCTTATGGAGGCAAACCCGACACCTAGAGCACAGGCACACACACTTATCCCCACAACTGATTCCACACAAACTGAACACACCATGAACCTATTTCCTTATTATGCCAATATCAATGCCCATAACACTAACACAGGTAACTTATATATGCATATAATCAATCAACCATACCAGTACACATCAAGTTGTTTTCCCCCCCTTCACTACCACTCGAGCACAAATATAACCCCCACATATAGTGTCAACTCCTCATAGCACTGTTGTAGTATATAGAGTCACATATACACTAATATATATATATATATATATATATATATATATATATATATATATATATATATATATATATACACTAATGGATATCTATATATAAACTTACAAACTTTTAAACACCTAAACTAAACACACTACTGTTGGCCCATCCGGTCTCAGTCAACTTGATTTTGATAGTTAACTAAACCATGCATTGATATGTCGTGATCTGAAGCCTCAACACTGCTTTTATATGTCATCTGTATTACGTCTATTCAAATATAATTTTTTAATTTATTTGAGTCTAGGACTGATGTAAGCTGAGTCGCACTGGCAAATCCTAAGTACCTATACCCAGATACCTGGTCCACTCAAATGAACCAAAGAACCTATCCACTAAATTAGGCCACATTCATTTACAAAGTCTACCATATTAAGAGACCGAACTTGGGCCGAACTCGGACCGAACTCATGTCGAACTCGGTTACCCTTTTGGTATGAAATCAACCAGTTCAATAGCTCCTGATTTCTTGGCCCAATGGATGGAAATTTGAATTAAACCTCATCCGAATTCTATTTACCTATACCCTATAAATAGGAATAGAATTATTTATTCTTACTCACTCAACCATTCTTAAGTCTTCTATACTATTATGAGCAAACCTCTAAAACCTTAACTTTTCCATCTCAAAGACTAACTCCCTAGCCTTCCTAGTGCTAAGTGCGATCTCGGTCTAGAAGTCTTCAGAGTTGTAAAGAGCTTTGTTCCATCAGTTACTCTCTCTCTAAGCTGTGAAGTTGCGAGACTTCGGATCAAACCTCGTGGTGTAAAGAAGTGGCAAGCCTTCGGATCAAAGCTTGTGATTCGCTATTGGTGATTATAGTGGATAAAACTCCGAGCTTGAGTTCTCGGGACTGGACTAGTCCTCTCAGAGGAAAACCAATATACATCTTGGTGTTTGCGTTTGCTTTCTCTCTCTACTTTACTGCTTTACTTTACTATCTTTATATACACTACTAGTTAGCAACTGCCTTTATTCTGATAATCTTAAATTGGGTAGATTATTTTGCTGAACTCTATTCATCCCCCTGTAGAGTTGCCTCACAGTCCTTCAATTGGTATTAGTGCTAGTTCTCTTGATATTTGGCTTAACATCCTAAGAGACTTATGGCAACTGTTAGATCTATCCACATAAACAATGGTGAAGGCCAGTCCATAAATAGGTCACCCTTATTTGATGGTACTAACTACACATATTGGAAGACACGTATGAGCTTCTACCTAAAGTCACTTGATTTTGATCTTTGGGCTGTATTAGTAGAAGGATACAAGAAGCCACCTAGAATAGTCATAGATGGTAACCTTGTAGAGAAACCTCATGATAAGTACACAGATACCGAAAAGAAATAAGCTAGTCTTGATGCTAAAGCTATTAACGCTCTATTTTGTGTTATAGACATAATTGAATTTAACAGGGTCTCCACTTGCGGAACTTCGTATGAAGTATAAAAACTTCTTGAGGTCACTCATAAAGGAACCTCCCAAGTGAAGGAATAAAAAATAAGTCGTCTAACCCAAGAGTATGAATCATTCAAGATGAAGCAAAATGAGACGATCACTCAAATATTCACGAGATTCTTTGACATCATCAACCCTCTATTATCACTTGGCAAGGAGTACAACAATCACGAGAAGATTCACAAGGTACTCAGGGGACTCACCAAGAATTGGAATCCCAAGGCCACTGCAATCATAGAAAGGAATGATCTTACCATGATGACTCTCGAGACGCTCATGGGCAAGCTGATGAATTACGAGCTGGATCTCAAGAAATTGAAGAACCCACTCTGAAGGAGAAGATAATTGCTCTTAAGGCTCATCACAAAAAGGTTACCAACTACAACTCCGACGATAATGATTCTCAAGATGAGAAAGTTGCCCTGACTACCAGAAACTTCAGAAAATTTCTAAAGCTTGAGAAATTAAAGAAGAAGGAGCCAACTAACAATAGTGATGAAGAGCCTATATGCTACAACTGTAAGAAGATAGGGCATATAAAGAAAGATTGTCCAACCCTAAGAAAAGAAAATTGCCACAACTCCTCATTCAGAAGAACATTATCACAAAAATATGCAAATACTAGTATTTTGCCCAAAAATAAAGCTAGTAAATCCGAAGAAGAGAATCCTCGAGAAGCAGCAAACCTATGCTTCATGACGTTAGCTGATCAGGTAACGGATAACAACTCTTATGATAATTTTATTTTTGATAAACTAGGTAATACTTTTAGTGATCTACTTGATAATTTTAGTAAACTTAGAAATAAGTACAAGCATGCTAAAAAAATGTTCAAGAATATGAAACTGAAATAGAGAGACTAACATCTCTACTAAGTGAAGTAAAGGATACCTCAAACGATTCAGACGAGAATTCTAGACTTAAGCTTAACCTCCACGAGGCACTTGCCAGCCTTGATAAGAGATCCCAGGAGAACGCTAAACTTAAGGAAGAACTCGAATCTGAAAAAAAGAAGTATCGTGTTGCTTCACGTAGAATAGATGCTCTCACTGCTAAATATAATGAATTATATGCTACCTCTAAAAAGTTAGAGATTAGATTGGGTAAACGGGTCGAACAAACCTCCACCCAACCTAACATGAGACACGTAGCAAGACAAAAGAACACTCATAGCTATGATCCTACCTACATGCATAATAGTTCATGCAATCATATGTTCAGAACATATCATACACATAGAACCAAATATAATCATGCGTTCTATTATAAATATCTACGAAGACCACAAAGAAATATCCTACACAATCATGCATTCTATTCACATAGACCACAAAGAATCCTTCACACAATCATATCTATCATGCTACACCAAGCACCAATCACACAGCTATACGTCACTGCTGTGGTAAGAAAAAATATATATCTAGATTCTGTAGAACAAGGAAATTAGTATATATGAATATTTATGCATGGATACCAAAAACTAACACAGCAGGACCCTCAAGGAAATATGTACCATGGGTTACATCTATAACTCATTTTATAGGTGGACCAACTCTCTCATGCTAGAAGCAAGTGGATTCTCAATAGTAGTTGCTCATGACATATGATTGGTGATGCTAATATATTTGTAACACTATCAATGAAGAAAGAAGGTTATGTCTCCTTTGACAATAGCCTCAGAGGATACATAATTGGTAATGGTAATATAGGTGCTCCTCCCTATCCTGTCATAAAAGACGTTTGTCTAGTAACGTAATTAAAATATAACCTACTCAGCATCAGTTATCTAGCTGACCATGGTTATGGTATTAACTTCGTTAAAAATAAATGTTCTATTTATGAAAGATCCACTGGTAAGGTTATCTTTGAAAGGATCAATGAAGACAATATATATATTTTCTATCTTGCAAAAGATACTGACAATACAAACAAATATCTATATGCCAACAAAGATGATAGCTGGCTATGGTATATACGTCTAGGACAAGCAAACATGGACACTATTGCAAAACTATCCACAAAGAAACTCGTAAGAGGCTTACCAGATATTACTTTCAAGAAAGATATGGTATGTGCTGACTGTGAAAAAATAAAGCTACTAAATCTTTCTTTAAATCAATCAACTTTGTAAGTACCTCTAGACCTCTCAAACTCTTGCATATGGACTTGTTTGGACCCGAGTCGCCAGTCTTGGCGGTAAGCTTTATGCTTATATTATTGTTGATAATTTTTTTAGATACACATGGGTTTATTTTCTTGCAAATAAAAATAAAGCATTTTCTAAATTTGTCACTTTTTGCAAAAAAGTTCAAAACGACAAAGGTTTCATGATTACTCGTATCCGAAGTAATCATGAAGGTAAATTCAAAATTAGTGATTTTAAAAGATTTTGCAATAAAAATAGTTTTTCTCATGAATTTTCTTGTCCTAGAACTCCACAACAAAATTGTGTTGTAGAGCGGAAGAATAAAACTATTGGCGATATGGCTAGAGTCATGTAAAATCAGTATAAACTTTAGAAATACTTTTGGACTGAAGCTGTAAGTACTTTATGCCATGTTTTGAATATGGTGCTTATTCGACCTATATCGAAGAAAACCTTCTATGAACTTTGGTTTGGTAGAATCCCTACAATTAGTTACTTTAAAGTTTTTGGCTGCAAATATTTTATTCTTAATACCAAATATAATCTAGGAAAATTTGACTCCAAGGCCGATGAAGGTATTTTTCTAGGTTATGCTACTAAAAGTTAAGGATTCAGAGTATTCAAAAAAATCTTATTGACTGTTAAAGAGTCAATCAATGTTATATTTGATGAACACAACACTCAAGCACAAAACGAAAGCGATGATGAAGGTAGTCAACCCACAACCAAGATATCAGAAGATACAAACAGTATAAGTCATCTGAAAAGTCTGCCAAGAAGACTAAAGTTTTTCACAGATCATCCTGAAGACTTGATAATAGGTGATGTATCGAAAGGTGTAAGTACACGTTCCTCAAATAGAGATATCATTGCAAATGTTACTTTTATTTCTCAAATAGAACCTAAAAATACCGATGAAGCTTTTGCTGATGAATTTTGGATTTCTGCTATCCAAGAGGAACTCAACCAATTTGAACGCAATCAAGTTTGGAAACTTGTTCCTAAACCTAATGATTATCCGATCATTGGTACTAAATGTGTTTTCCAAAATAAATTAAATGAGGATGGTTCAGTTACACATAACAAAGCACGTCTCGTAGCTCAAGGATACAACCAAGAGGAAGGTATCGACTACGATGAGACTTATGCTCCTGTTGATAAACTTGAATCTATCCGAATGCTTTACGCTTTTGCTAGTTTTCATAACTTTAAACTTTTTCAAATGGATGTTAAAATATTTTTGTCAAACAACCCCTTAGTTTTAAAAAATTTAAACACCCTGACCATGTATTCAAGTTACGAAAGGCTCTATACGGACTCAAACAAGCCCCTCCTGCTTGGTATGAATGTCTTAGCTTCTTTCTACTTGAAAACGGTTTTTCAAAAGGAAAAATTGATACTACCATTTTTATAAAATCTTATGTTGATTCTTTGTTATTAGTGCAAATATATATTGATGATATCATATTTGGATCTACTAATGAGATGCTATGTAACGAGTTTTCTAAGTATATGCAAAGTGAATTTGAGATGAGCATGATGAGAGAACTGACCTTCTTTCTAGGATTGAAAATCAAACAAGATTCACAAGGAACTTTTATCCATCGTGCTAAGTACATAGAGGATTTGCTTAAAAAGTTTTACATAGACAATGCAAAGCCTATCGGAACTCCAATGGCAACATCCACTAAGCTTAACATTGATGATAGCAGTAAACCAATAGACATACATAAGTATCGAGGTATGATTGGTAGTTTGTTATATCTAACTGCTAGTCGCCCAGATATTATGTTTGTCGTATGCCTTTATGCTAGATATCAGGCTAATCCTAGGGAATCATATTTGTGCGCAGTTAAGCATATTATTAGATACCTTAAATTTACTTTATCGGCATGCTTATGGTATCCCAAAACCACGTCCTTTGACCTTACTGGTTACTTGGATGCTAATTTTGCTGGATGCAAAGTTGATCAAAAAAATACCAGCGGCACATGTCATTTCCTAGGAAAGTCTCTAGTCTCCAGGTTTAGCAAGAAATAAAATTATGTTGCATTATCAAAAACTGAGACAGAGTATATCACCGCAGGACGTTATTGTGCTCAAATTTTGTGGATGAAACAAACCCTAGAAGACTTTAATATGCACTTTAAGAACATTCTTAATTTCTGTGATAACACTAGCACCATTAATCTCACTAAAAATCTAGTATGCCACTCACGCACTAAGTACATAAAAATCGTCATTATTTTCTAAGGGGTCATCAATTATACGAAGATATTTGTTTAGAGTATGTGAACACATAACATCAATTAGCAAACATCTTTACTAAACCTTTAGCTGAAGATCGATTCAACTTTATCCGTCGAGAATTAGGTCTTTTGGATTCTGATAGAATATAAGAATCATAAGATGCTTTATAAATTTTTTGTCACACTTTTCAAAAAGTTTTGAAAATTTTGGATATAAGCCGAAAGAGCCCTTCTGTCAAAAAGGTGTAAATAACCTTAAGCGACACGGTATTTATGTGTCTTCGGACCACCGATAGCTGGGATCCGGCCTCTACAGCTACTTCGAGATGATTTAAACTCTTAAAAATGTATGATTTAAGTTCAGCACTTATTATTCTGTATTTATATCAAGTTAAGAAAGACATAATATCGATTAAAGTTATATTGAGATTCTGGAAATAAATATCAACAGAATTTGGACCAAACTCGGACCGAACTTGGTTAGTTTAATTCCAGAATATGCTATGTCATTTAATCTTCTTCCTAATTTAGGTTTCTGCTACTCTATTTATAGATCATTTTTGTTGCTCATTCATTTAGACCAACGAAAATCATTCCTCCTCCACAAATAAAACTTAGCTTTTCCTCCTTTTTCTCTTCCAATGGCCCATAAAAGGAAACAAGATTCCTTTTCCGACTCTCTTTTTTGTCCCATTATGCCAAACTTAGGAGAATTCGACGGTTTCACTTTTCGAAGCCTCAAAATTTTAAACGATTGGTTTAATGACTTCTCCAAGAGACACATCTGTTTTGGCCATCCTATTGATTTTACTTCTCAACACAAAGACTATCTATCTATCTTCAAAAACTTTAACTTGAAGAATTTGTTATGACCCGTACCAAAATTTACACCAATACTATTCAAATATTGTATTATAACTTAACATATGAACATGATACTATTTTATCTAGAGTTCATGGTATTCCAATTGAATTCGATGCGAATGACTTGGGTAAAATCCTACGCATTCCCACTGAAGGACAAACCTTAGTCAATATCACACAAGTTCAATTCGACCATGACTTAACCCTAGATTCTTTAAAGGATATCCTTTGTCACCCTCTTGAATGTCTACCTGGTAAATTTTATGCTAGATATTTGAATGGTCACTTCTTTGAAATGCATCGTATTATCTTTTCAACTTTTCTACCTAAGAAGACTTACTTTGATGAGGTCTCTTATCAAGAAATATCAGCTTTATATCACTTGCATTTTGGCATTAACTTCAATGTTTCCCAGACCATCCTATCTCAAATGGTTCAATGTCGCAAGAAAGGGCGTCAATTACTATACGCCATGTACTTGCCAACCATTTTCAGCTATTTCGACATTCCTTTGCATACTTGTCCAAATCTTAAGGAACCTTTATACCTCAATAGAATTCGGAGATTTGAGCCAACTATGCTTCTACCTTATAACTCATCATCAAAATCTAACACTTATCCTGTTGATTATATCCCTCCTGTTGATGAACAACCGTAAACCTTAGAGTCTATTTTTAATCTGTTGCATGATCGCTTCCACCAAGAAGATATATGCACTCGTGCTACTGATTATCGCCAAACTATTCAGACTCAGGCTCTTGGCAACACTTTGATAGACATCCAGTACACCCTATCGAAGCACCCAGCCGGACCTTTTCTGATTCTCCGAAATCCGAATCAACAAAGATTTTATATTGATCACCCTTATGTTCAACGACATTTGGATCCAGCTGATGCCTTCTTTGATCCAAACAGAATAGTTGAACCGGATGATGAAGATGACAACTAGTTACTCAATGGATTTTAAATATTTTAAAAGTTTGCTTTTAGATGCTCTATATGATATTTTTACTACACATCCACTTTGTATATTTTCTTTCAAATGAATAAAAGTTAAATATAATTTTTATTTTGTCATTATATATTATCCTGTATACACTTTACTCTCTTATTTTTCTTGTCATCTTACCGAGTTCGGGGGAGCATGCCATTTCGATCAAATAACAACGGGGAAGAAAGATATACATGATACTAGCATATAAGATGATACTTGACAGACGTTGCCTTCAGTATATCAACTGCTCCATAATTACGGGGAAGCCTTGCATATCAAAGACTTGTAGTATCATTCATAGTTTGTCAATTATCAAAATAGAGAAGATTGTTGGCCCATCCGATCTCAGTCAACTTGATTTTGATAGTTAACTAAACTATACACTGATATGTCATGATCTGAAGCCTTAACACTGCTTTTATATGTCGTCTGTATTACGTCTATTCAAATATAATCTCTTATTTATTTGATCTAGGACTGTTGTAAGTTGAGTCGCACTAACAAATCCCAAGAACCTATACCCAGATACCTAGTCCACTCAAATGAACCAAAGAACCTATCCACCAAATTAGGCCACATTTATTTACAAAGTCTACCATACTAAGAGACCGAACTCGGGCCAAACTCGTGCCGAACTCGGTTATCCTTTTGGTATAAAATCAACCAGTTTAATAGCTCATGATTTCTTGGCCCAACGGTTGAAAATTTGAATTAAACCCCATCCAAATTTTGGCCAAATTCTGTTTATCTACACCCTATAAATAGGATTGGAATTCTTCATTCTTACTCACTCAACCATTCTTAAGTCTTCTATCCTATTGTGAGCAAACCTCTAAACCCTTAACTTTCCCATCTCAAAGAGCAACTCCTAAGCCTTTCTAGTGCCAAGTGTAATCTCGGTCTATAAGTCTTCAGAGTTGTAAAGAGCTTTGTTCCATCAGTTACTCTCTCTCAGCTGTAAAGTTGCGAGACTTCAGATCAAACCTTATGGTGTAAAAAAGTGTCAAGCCTTTGAATCAAAGCTTGTGATTCACTATTAGTGATTATAGTGGATAAAACTCTGAGCTTGAGTTCTCGGGACTGGACTAGTCCTCTCATAGAAAAACTAGTATACATCTTGGTGTTGGCGTTTGATTTCTCTCTCTACTTTACTGCTTTACTTTACTGTCTTTATATACACTGTTTGTTAGCAACTGCCTTCATTATGATAATCTTAAATTGGGCAGATTATTCCGCTAAACTCTATTCACCCCCTCTCTAGAGTTGACTCACGGTCCTTCAACTACCAGTCACTCCTAAGGGTGCACGCCCATATCACTGGTTATTTCACTAAATATCTAGAGTGTACCCCTAGGATACTTATGATACACCTCAAACCAAAGTGCTAAAATCCTAATCCCACTACCCTGATCATTCCTACCAATCAATTACACCTAATACTAGTTAATACAACTTGCTACAAAGAGAAATGAGAAGTAATTATCTAAAATACCCAAAATAGAGTACCGTGTCGCACCGTATCATAAAATACCTTGATACGGCCTACACGTATCTAATTTTGGATACATAACTAGTCCCATAACTCCGATATAAGTCTAATTAGATCTAATTGGTCTCATGACACACAATTGATGTGTTAAAATTATAATTTCCCCAATATGCACACAAAATACCACAATACATAGCCAAATAGATTAGAACTTGTTCCTATAGGTAATTCTATACCATGGGGTCATTCCTAATAGTCAAATACATGATTAAGAATCCATAATGAAAGAAAAATTTAGGAATTACCAATTGGAAGATGGATTCCCAATGAAAATACAATTAAACATATTCCGAACATAATCTATAACTCCAAAAACTCCTCCTTGTGCTTCTTGCTTCTTAAGGCTCCAAGAATGATAAATTTAAGAAGAAAATGATGGTGAATTGTATAGAAAATCAATGGAAGAAAACATAGAAAATTAGGGATCTAGAATTTGGAAGCAAAATACAGTGCAAATGAGGAGAGAGAGAGAGAGAGAGAGGAGAACCACGCTCTAATAGTGGCCGGCCTATTCTTCCTTTTTCCAAGAAAAATTAAATGTCCAAGTTACCCCTACATGTAAATTATGAGAAATAATTAAGGGTGGATATTTTTTGAAGTCTCTAACTAATTATAATTAAAATAATTCTCTTTAATTTAATTAGTGGACTGACTAATGGGCTTGGGTCCAAGTTGGGCTCACTAATTGTCATGACAAATCTAAATAGGTCCATATGTGTCAAGTCTAAATATTTGTCTAGTCTTTCTCTAACTAACAAATGACACAAGTTCTAATGAAACAACTAATACTAGTCACAATAATTATAGTTCAACATAATTAAATAATCATCACACTAATATTCAATATTTATTCCTAAAAATAAATACCCATGCCAAAATACCAAACTATCCCTAGCTGGAAAAGGGAGGGTGACAATACTAACCACCTAAAAAAAATTGTCCTCGAAATTAAGAAAGAAACTAACTACCAAAAGCAATCAATACAAGCAAGAAAGAATTATACCTCACGGCTCAAACTGTAAACCCCCAGATTTTGCAAAAAAATTTAAATTGGGATTTTCACAATTCTCTGGAATTTTTTGGGATTTTTCTGTAATTAAAATCAGAGTTTTAAATTATTAAATGATTTTTTAATTATTAATAAATAACATTAAATTATTATGGAAATAATATTTTTGGGTGTAAAATTAAAAACTGAACTTAGGATAATTTTTCTGGAATTTATTGGACCCCGAACCTATTTTTTTATTACCTAAAAACTATTAATTAATTAAATTATTTATTTATTATTTATTTATCTATTTATTTATTAATTATTTTTTCGGCCCATTTCCGGCCCAGCCAAGCCGCGGCCCAAACCCAACCGACCCGTTGGCCTAGCGGGTCGGGTCAGGTCCGCCCGACCGAACCCGACCCGCAGACCCGCTCGCCCACGACCCCTCGGCCCGCGTCCACCGCCGCTCAGCCCGCGCCTCGCCCGGCCTCGACGCCGCTCCGCCCGCTCCGTCTCTTCCGGCCCACGCTCCACGACTCCGCCTCCTCGCCGCCTTGCCCGGTCTCCCCGACGCCCTCCTCAGCCTACATAAACCCCCCCCGAGCTCTCCGTTACCTCCCTCCTCCGGCCACCAGAACTCCACCGCTCCCCGCCGACCGCCTCGCCGTGCCGCCCCGCCGCTCCTCCGCTCCGGCGCCACCCCCGCGAGGCCGCCAGCCGCCGCAGCTGCTCCCCTCTCCTCCTCCTTCCTCTTCTCCCTCGCCGCAGCGGCTCCCCGACCCAGCGCAGCCCACAACCGCTGCCGACCGACCCCGCCCGCTCCGGCAGCCGCCGGCGCCGTCCCCGCCTTGCCGCGCAGCCGCCCCAGTCCCCTCCGGCCAGCCTCCCCCGTCGCCCGAGCCGCCGGAGAACTCCAGAAGCCCTGAACCCTAACCCTAATTCCCAAATTCGACTCGGACACGGCAGTGGACACAGGACACTGTGTCCTGTGTCGTGTCGGACACGATTTTGCCCTAGTTTTTGACCCCCGTTCAGGTGCGTGTATCTTCTTGCTCCTAGCTCTGTTTTCGATTCCGTAAATTGTGTTGTGAAGCCTGTATGACCCTCTCGGTGCCCGGATAAATCGCTCGGGGCATCGCGTCCTGTAGTGATCGCACACCGCGATCCAAAAACAGGAAAAACAACGACCTGATTCACCCCGCTCGACGGGCGATTTTGTGATCGGCTCATCGGAATCCAATTATGGACGTTCCGTTGGGTTCGTATCAGCGTTCCTGACCTGTTGATACTAGGTTTGGTGAATTTGGAGACCTTTGACCCTGACACATTTTTCGGTGCAAAGCGGGCCCACATACGGATCCCGTTTGACCCGAAATTACCATTTTTGCCCTTGTCTCCAAATTGGACTCAAGGACAGGCGTTTCTAGCTATTTGATATCTTCTGAACATGATGGTAATATTTATTTCAGCATCCGGAGTCATTTCTGGAAATTTCCCGAGGATAGAACTGTAGTTGGATCCAAAACATCAGGCAAGTACCTGCACTTCAAGTTTATTCTTTATATTGTGATAATTAATTCCTTGCTCTACTAGTACCATTGGATGTTTATACGTAGTGTTAGAATCTGGATTTCATGTCTTGAATATTGGATTTCATGTCTTGCTTTTCGTGTCGGGTAGGAGAATACTAGGAGGCATGTAGTTTACCCTTCCCCCTATTGTCACTAGCTGTTGGTACGCAACTGTACCATCAGCCTTATACTCGATTGTTCATTGTGTACTAGCCGCCTAGGACGGCCTTATTAGCCTTATAAACCCCTACATGCCAACTATGTATTCTAAATATACAAGTTCACACAAATAGTTTCTTGTCTTGTTGCAGTTCCTGTTGTCTTGTTGCAGTTTCATTCACTTGTCTCATTTATTCCTGTTTTACTCATATCCCTGTTTACAGCATTTAACTCTTAGTTATTGTTACTTCTTATTTATACATATTCTCAACATGATGCTTAGTCAGTTCTCTTCTACTTGTCATAAATATTTAGTTTAATCTTTGTTGTGCATTGTGTACTTTGCTCCTTTCCTGACTAGATCCGTTATTTTAGGCAATGATGAGAACTTTGCCCCCACCTATATGAGGTAGCAGGTGATACATCTGAGGAGTCGGTTCCCCCTCAGGAGACTACTTTTGAGGAGTAGTAGCCAGTTAGCTAGTATTTTTCTTTCAGCACAGCAATCGGGTTTGTCCCCGCTTTATCTTCTGGTTCTGTATAAACTATGGATTTGTATATCACATTTTGTTTATGAAATCTTATCATTTCTATTTCCCTGTCATTTTCCTTGTCTATTTACTTTATTGTGGATGAGATAGATTCTAAATTACCTGTGATTATGACCTAGACAGCGTACTACCGCCGACACTGCGGCGTAGGCTGGACGTGCCCACGCACTCGTGCCCGAATGTCCGGGTGCGGGTCGTGACACATTTTTGTGGTGGCCCATGCAGGTCAACGACTAAATTGTTCGGTTTTAACTTAGGAACCGAACAGGCCTGCAATAAGATAAGGATAAGTTTAGGATCTCATCCACTTGCTTGAATCGTTCTTGACATCTATTTTGGATTTGAATTGATTCCTTGACTTGCATCCTGCCTTGATTCCTGTGCGCCTTTTATCATTTATTTTTGGATACAGAGTAAAAGATCTATCAGCAAGCGACGAGGTTCCTACAAGATCACCACGAGATGCTCTACCAGCATGACCGTGGAGAACGCGCAGACTCTTGGAGTAGCTAATGCGCGTAAGTGATTTGTAGATACTTTTTCTAGTATTGTTTAGCTCGTGCCTATTGGTTCGTGACCTCAGCCCCAACCTAGTAATTTCGAACTTGCTAATAACCTGGAATGCTTTTATATTTGATAACTGTAGAGATTGTAGATTCTTTTGTTACTATGCTTATTGTAGGTTGTTTTGTGAACTTAAATAATTTGTACCTCCTTTCATCATCATCTAGCGCACTTAAATTTGATATACTTAACTTATGCTGCTATTCTATAGCCTAGTTTTGCAAGCTTACTCTTTATCAAGCTTGTTCATGACATATGTATTAGTGGGTCGACACACTAATACAATTGTCTATTCAGAATCAGTGTATTACGGTCTGATCAACCTTAGTGCATTTTGATTCGCCCTTCGCACTACTTTACGTGGATTGAGATATATAGCTGACTAGTATACTTGCCCTCTAGACATGTCCGAGCAAATCATATAGGTTACACAACTGTATTAAAACGAGCATTACCAAGATAGGATTCAATCCACAAATCGCTTGACAATTTCCCACCTGAATTCTTTAAACTCCTTGATCCCGATACTTCTGTTCTATCACCTCACCCTCGAACTCTGTATTATTGATCCTCGTCTTCCCTTATTTCGGAAAGACGAAACCTCGTGCTTGGTATAAGTCTGATACACAGAGAATACTAGATATGTCCCATAGGCCGATCACATACTTGAGGATTTTTCTTTCGAAATTAAGGACATATCATGATCGGCGTCGAAATTTCGAGGATTGAATGACATGAGTAACCATATTAAGGAATATTTTCTTAAAGTATATAGTCTTTTGTGATGAATAGGTAAATTCTAAGTTGGGTAGCAATGCATTTGTCAACTCGAGAGGAATGTCTTTTGGATTGCGACCGAGTAAGGTTAGATTGGAAGAAGCAAGCCATTGTAAGGAGTGACTAAGATGATTAATGAATTGATATCGAGGACCCAATAGTTGTATCTTAGGTACATGATAATGGAAGTAAAATTATCAATTTGAATTTAGAGGATAGAATTATAGAATTTTAGACTTGAACATTGGTGGACTACATTTAAATTATTTTTCAACTTGATGATTTGATTTAAGAATTAAAATTTGATGGTTGGACTACCTAGTTGGATTATTGAGGAGGTGAATGAAATTTAAAGAGTTGAAGCATACAAGTGTGAATGGGAATACTACTAGACTCGAATTACTTCCAGAAGAAATTATGATAATTAGAATCGTGAGGTAAATTTATAAGCACATGCAAATCTTGAAGATGTTATATGGACTTAATTTAAAAATCTGCCTATGGGTAATTTGAGGAAGTAAGAAGTGATAACCATAGGTTGAATTTTGATTGGTACAGTAGTCATCTTAACCTTGATAATGAGACAAGATTAGGATTTTAAATTCTCGCAAGGAGATTGCGATTGATGTACATGAAGGGTTAACAGATTATGGCTTAATTTTAAATTTCGAGGACGAAATTTTTATAAGTTGGGTAGATTGTAAACCCCCAGATTTTGCAAAAAATTTTAAATTGGGATTTTCACAATTCTCTGGAATTTTCTGGAATTTTTCTGTAACTAAAATCAGAGTTTTAAATTATTAAATGATTTTTTAATTATTAATAAATAACATTAAAATATTATGGAAATAATATTTTTGGGTGTAAAATTAAAAACTGAACTTAGGATAATTTTTCTGGAATTTATTGGACCCCGAACCTATTTTTTTATTACCTAAAAACTATTAATTAATTAAATTATTTATTTATTATTTATTTATCTATTTATTTATTAATTGTTTTTCCGGCCCATTTCCGGCCCAGCCCAGCCGCGGCCCAAACCCAACCGACCCGTTGGCCTAGCGGGTCGGGTCGGGTCCGCCCGACCGAACCCGACCCGCAGACCCGCTCGCCCACGACCCCTCGGCCCGCGTCCACCGCCGCTCAGCCCGCGCCTCGCCCGGCCTCGACGTCGCTCCGCCCGCTCCGTCTCTTCCGGCCCACGCTCCACGACTCCGCCTCCTCGCCGCCTTTCCCGGTCTCCCCGACGCCCTCCTCAGCCTACATAAACCCCCCCCGAGCTCTCCATTACCTCCCTCCTCCGGCCACCAGAACTCCACCGCTCCCCGCCGACAGCCTCGCCGTGCCGCCCCGCCGCTCCTCCGCTCCGGCGCCACCCCCGCGAGGCCGCCAACCGCCGCAGCTGCTCCCCTCTCCTCCTCCTTCCTCTTCTCCCTCGCCGCAGCGGCTCCCCGACCCAGCGTAGCCCGCAACCGTTGCCGACCGACCCCGCCCGCTCCGGCAGCCGCCGGCGCCGTCCCCGCCTTGCCGCGCAGCCGCCCCAGTCCCCTCCGGCCAGCCTCCCCCGCCGCCCGAGCCGCCGGAGAACTCCAGAAGCCCTGAACCCTAACCCTAATTCCCAAATTCGACTCGGACACGGCAGTGGACACAGGACACTGTGTCCTGTGTCGTGTCGGACACGATTTTGCTCCGGTTTTCGACCCCCGTTCAGGTGCGTGTATCTTCTTGCTCGTAGCTCTGTTTTCGATTCCGTAAATTGTGTTGTGAAGCCTGTATGACCCTCTCGGTGCCCGGACAAACTGCTCGGGGCATCGCGTCCTGTAGTGATCGCACACCGCGATCCAAAAACAGGAAAAATAACGACCCGATTCACCCCACTCGACGGGCGATTTTGTGATCGGCTCATCGGAATCCAATTATGGACGTTCCGTTGGGTTTGTATCAGCGTTCCTGACCTGTTGACACTAGGTTTGGTGAATTTGGAGACCTTTGACCCGGACACGTTTTTCGGTGCAAAGCGGGCCCACATGCGGATCCTGTTTGACCCGAAATTGCCATTTTTGCCCTTGTCTCCAAATTGGACTCAAGGACAGGCGTTTCTAGCTATTTGATATCTTCTGAACATGATGGTAATATTTATTTCAGCATCCGGAGTCATTTCTGGAAATTTCCCGAGGATAGAACTGTAGTTGGATCCAAAACATCAGGCAAGTACCTGCACTTCAAGTTTATTCTTTATATTGTGATAATTAACTCCTTGCTCTACTAGTACCATTGGATGTTTACACGTAGTGTTAGAATCTGGATTTCATGTCTTGAATATTGGATTTCATGTCTTGCTTTTCGTGTCGGGTGGGAGAATACTAGGAGGCATGTAGTTTACCCTTCCCCCTATTGTCGCTAGCTGTTGGTACGCGACTGTACCATCAGCCTTATACTCGATTGTTCATTGTGTACTAGCCGCCTAGGACGGCCTTATTAGCCTTATAAACCCCTACATGCCAACTATGTATTCTAAATACACAAGTTCACACACATAGTTTCTTGTCTTGTTGCAGTTCCTGTTGTCTTGTTGCAGTTCCATTCACTTGTCTCATTTATTCCTGTTTTACTCATATCCCTGTTTATAGCATTTAACTCTTAGTTATTGTTACTTCTTATTTATACATATTCTCAACATGATGCTTAGTCAGTTCTCTTCTACTTGTCATAAATATTTAGTTTAATCTTTGTTGTGCATTGTGTACTTTGCTCCTTTCCTGACTGGATCCGTTATTTTAGGCGATGATGAGAACTTTGCCCCCACCTATATGAGGTAGCAGGTGATACATCTGAGGAGTCGGTTCCCCCTCAGGAGACTACTTTTGAGGAGTAGTAGCCAGTTAGCTAGTATTTTTCTTTCAGCACAGCAATCGGGTTTGTCCCCGCTTTATCTTCTGGTTCTGTATTAAACTATGGATTTGTATATCACATTTTGTTTATGAAATCTTATCATTTCTATTTCCCTGTCATTTTCCTTGTCTATTTACTTTATTGTGGATGAGATAGATTCTAAATTACCTGTGATTATGACCTAGACAGCGTACTACCGCCGACACTGCGGCGTAGGCTGGACGTGCCCACGCACTCGTGCCCGAATGTCCGGGTGCAGGTCGTGACACAAACAGATAAGAATATCGCTCGCGCATCTCGGCCTCTCGCTCCCAGGTACTCTCTCCTAGCGAGTGATGCTTCAATGTGACGTACACCAAAGGAATCGCCTGGTTTTGCAGCACCTTCTCCCTGCGATCCAAAATCTCTATGGGCTGCTCTGGGTAGCTGAGAGTCGGACCAACCTCGATCTCCGAGTTATCTAGTACAAGGTTAGGATCTGCAATATACCATCTCAGTTATGACACGTGGAACACATTGTGCACTCCCTCTAATGCAGGTGGCAAGTCTAGTCTGTAGGCTACCGCACCTACCCTCTCAAGAACACTGAAGGTTTTGATGTACCATGGACTAAGCTTTTTGCCTCCACCAAAGCGAATAGTGCCCCATGTGAGAGAAATCCTCAAGAAAACTAGATCGCCAACCTAGCACAAAACACATCCTTAACACTTTAACAAAAATAAGCAATCACAAGCAATGCAAAATAAAATCTATACCTCAAACTCCAATGATCTCCGGTGGCTATCGGCCCAATGCCATTGTCTGTCCTGCGCCACCCGAAGTCTATTCCTAATGAGCTTCACCTTCTCAGCTGCATCCACGACCATCTCTAGTCCCAATAAGGCTCTCTCACCAACATCATCCCATGATAATGGAGTGCGGCATCTCCGTCCATACAATGCCTCAAATGGCGATATCACGATACTTGCCTGGTAGCTGTTATTGTAAGAAAATTCTACCAAGTGAAAATGATCCTCCCAAAAGCCTCTAAAATCTAAAACACAAGTGCGTAGCATATTCTCGAGAGTCTGGATAGTCCTCTTCGACTGTCTATCTGTCTGAGGGTGATCTGCGGTACTAAACATGAGATAAGTACCCAAGCTAGCCTGCAAACACCTCCAGAAGTGGGACGTGAAGTGCCTATTCTGATCCGAGACTATGCTTATAGGAACTTCATGCAATCTGACTATCTGATGCACATATATCTCCGTGAGCTTCTCCGTAGATGTACCCACTTTGAATGGCAGAAAGTGGGCTGATTTGGTCAACCTGTCTACGATAATCCAAATCGCGTCTTTACCTCCTGAAGAACGTAGAAGCTCCGATACAAAATCCATTGTCACATGCTTCCAATTCCATTCTGGAATTGGTAAAGGCTAAAGTAATCCACCTGGCCTCTGTCTCTCTGCCTTTACCTACTGGCATACCAAACATCTGGATACAAAGCTAGCTACCTCCCGCTTCATACCATACCACCAAACATGCTCTCTCATGTCCCCATATATTTTGTTGGCACCTGGATGCATAGATTACTAAGATCGATGCACCTCCTATAGAACCTTCCCGTGCAACGCTCCACTCGGCACACACAATATGGTACCGTGCCGTAATGATCCAACATCTACAATACTGAAATCCTCTGCCAATCCCATTCGGACCTGCGCTCTGATGCTCCTCAGAGACTCATCCTTGAACTGTGAGGCTCTGATCCGGTCCATTAACTCTAATTCTACCTGGTGTCCCCACATCTGCACTATAACTCCAGGAACTAATACCTCAATATCCAAGCTATCAAGATCGGCTAATAAATATTTGTCCCTTCAAGTACATATAGCCACTGGGTACCTACTCAAGGCATCAACGACTACGTTGGCCTTCCCTGGATAGTACTACAAAGCAATATCGAAGTCCTTCATCAACTCCAATCACCACCGCTGCCTCATGTTGAGCTCTTTTTGTGTAAACACATACTTCAAGCTCTTGTGATCTGTAAAGATCTCTACCCGCTCTCCATACAAGTAGTGCTAAAAAATAACTGCTGCCAACTCTAAGTTATGGGTAGGGTAATTCTTCTCATGTGAGCGTAATTTCCTGGAAGCATAGGCAATCATCTTTCCGTTCTGCTGCAACACACAGCCCAAACCCTTACCCGATGCATCACTATATATAGAAAATCCTCCTGTCCCTGATAGAAATGTTAATACTGGAGCTATAGTCAACCTCTTCTTTAGCTTCTAAAAAGTAGACTGATAATCCTCAACCAAGACGAACTCCACGTCATTCCTGGTTAGTCTAGTCATCGGCTCCATAATCCTGGAAAAATCCTGAACAAATCTCCGATAATAGCCTACCAATCCAAGAAAACTCCTGATCTCCGTCACTGAATTTGGGGTAGATCATAACTCGACTACTGATATCTTCTTTGGGTCTACTGAGATCCCATCTCCTATAATCGCATGCCCAAGGAATTCAACCTTATCAAGAAAAAAACACATACTTTAAAAACTTGCCATACAGCTTCTCCTTCCTGAGGATTTCTAGAACTATCCTCAGGTGTTTCTTATGATCCCCTGGGGTCTTCGAATAAATCAGTATATCATTAATGAATACTACCACAAACTGATCCAAGTACTGATGAAACACCTTATTCATCAGGTCCATGAATACCGCTGGGGCATTGGTCAACCCAAACGGCATTACTAAGAACTCAAACTGCCCATATCGAGTTCTAAAACCTGTCTTTGGAATGTCTTCCTTCTTTACTTTAACCTGGTGGTACCATGACCTCAAGTCTATCTTCGAGAATACCTTCGCTCCACTCAACTGATCAAATAAATCATTAATTCGCGGCAACGGGTATTTGTTCTTGATAGTGAGATTGTTGAGTGCCCTGTAGTCGATACACATGTGTACCGACCTATCCTTCTTCGGTACTAATAATATTGGAGCACCCCACGGTAATAAACTGGAGTGGATGAAGTCTTTTTCCTGTAACTTATCTACTTGCTTCTTTAACTCCACCAGCTCGCTGTTGTTCACCCTATAGATGTGCTATGATATCGGCTCTGCGCCTAGCACCAAAGTCTATAGAGAACTCCACATCTCTGTCTGGTGGCAACCCCGACAACTTCTTCGAAAAGAAGTCCATATACTCATAATCACTGGATGTGCCAGCTCCTGCTCTTCTACTAAAGCTCCACAAAAATCTCCTTCACTCTGCTCTGCTGCTCCTTTGATGAACTCAAACTCTGGCTCTCCTGGCGCCTAAAACAAAACTCTGCCTCCACGATAATCGATACTAGTATGGTTCCTACTCAACCAATCCATTTCAAGTACTATATCGTAGCTCAGAAGTGATATTACGAGTAGACATACGCTCAACTCTTGGCCTCTAAAGAAACTCTCCGATCCTTGCAAACATTACTGACCAGGATAATGCCACCCCCGGTCGTGATCTTGCAAGTCCTCGTCAACGGTTCAGTCTCAAGGTGATATTTCAGAGCAAAAGATATAGATACAAAAATATGTGAAGCACCGAAATCAAATAAAGCATGAGCTGGAAAAGAATCATGATAGACTGAACCTAAAATAACATCACCGACTGGCTCCTCCTCCTCAACTGTCAAGGCAAAAGCTTGCCTCTGTCGCTGGGCACCTCTCTGCTACTACTGGTGCTAAGAAAACTGCTACTATTTTGGTGGTAAGGGAGGTCCTCTCTGTTGTCCCGCTGGTAGTCTCACGGTTGCTCTCTGTGCATGAGCTCCGCCTTGAGCTGGACGAGCTGGAGCTTTAGGACAAGCCCTCAACTGATGGTCTCCTGCAGAATAAGCAATGGACCAATCTCATCCTGCACGCATCCCATCTGTGTTCTTGCTTCTTACTGAATGGGCAAGGATTAGCTAGCCTCTGGATCTGGTGCATCTGCTGTACCGGCGGTCTAACTGGTCCATGATACTGCTGTCTCGGCTGTTGAAAGTGTCTCTAGTGCTGCTGCTGAAAATAAGGCTGATTTATTGGACCCGTATTGGTACTGGATCCTCCTATATCCCTCGACCTCTTAGAGCCAAGCTCTAGATCATCCTCTACCTGCTATGCCTGCCTCAGAATCTCCTCAAAAGTTAGTAGGATCTTCATTCGTATGTGATTTGATCTCCTTGTTCAGGCCCTTCCTGAACTTTCTGGCCCTTCCTCTGGTGTTCACAAAGTGGCCTAATCTGTAATACTCTACTGCATACTCATCCACTATCATACCTCCCTGAACAAGGTACTGAGACTGGCTCTCTAGAGATGTCAGAGCCACATCTGGAAAGAACTTTTTCTTGAAGATATCCTTAAAAGCCTCCTAAATAAGTTTTGGTGCTGAGATCCTAGGGTCCGTCCTGAACCAAGTTAGGGCAATGTCAACATAATACTTCTTGCGGCCTCTGCCTGCAACCTCTTTGGAATCTATACCAGCCGCAGATTCTGCTCAATGTTATTTATCCAATCACCAGCATAAATAATCTCTTCAGTGCCTTTAAAGTCCTTTGGCCCCATCCTCTTGAAGTCTGTGATAGTCCTCGGCCTCGGCTGCTATGGGGTGAACTAAGGTAGTACCGTATGTGGCTAGACTAAGGTGACTCTCTCGACTGTTATGAGCATAATCTTGTAAGCATTCTCAATGTCCTGCCTCATAACCTCTGACTGGCATTGTTGTGCCTCCATTATCTGCTGAAAGAGCGCAAACATCTGCGTCTGATCGACTACGGATGGTGGGGGTGAAAGATCCCCTGAAACTGTCGACGCTGCCCTCTGTACCGGAGGTGGAGCACCTCCGAAAGCTGTTGCTAAAATGCCCATCTGGATCGGTGAAGCGGACCTCCAAAATGTAGCGGCTGGAACAACGTCTGCTGGTTCTACCCTCATAGGCGACGAAGTGATCGACCTCACTGACATTGCGCCTGAGCGCTGTGAACGCGTCTTTGACAACATCCTGAAGGTAGATTGAACAAAGGAGTCAATATTGAGTAAGATATAATACCATCATAGAAGGACAAAATTATTCAAAGTAAAGCAAACATTCAATAGATAAGGATAGAAAATAGATATTTGGAATTATTTTCTAGTTGTGATTGAGTATACTCTCAACCTATATCCTATATCCTAAAGCAGGCTTATAGCAGTACTCTAGGTGAGCACTACTACAATATCATTCTAATTATGACTCTCAATCTACATGAGCCACCACTAAAAATGTGTCACGACCCATACTCGGATTAAGGGCACGAGTAGTAAGCAACGTCCAGCCTACACCGCAGCATCGACGGTAGAACGTTGTCTGGGTCAACTCTACTATCTAAACATCTCATACAATATATATATATATATATATATATATATATATATATATATATATATATATATAGTACCTGACAATCATCTCAACTCCAAACGGAGGAACAATATGGTATCTGATAATGATAATCTATTCTCAATCATAATGCAAACTAAGGAAGATTAAGCAAGAGATGGAATAACGAAAGAAAGAGTCACAATACATATACAAGCCAAAATTATATATACATGTTAATAACCTTAATAAAAGTCTAATACAAGTCTAAACAAATAATCTAAACCTCCTCAGACTCTGGTACTAAGTCCTCCTGCTCTAAATGAGTATTCTCTAATGGTACGTCATCCTGTGGTCGGTAGTACGTGTGACACTTGTCTACGAGCCAAATATCTAATATATATATATATATATATATCCAGTCAGGATTAGAGCAAATACATACCTCTGAAAGTAGTTTCAAATACATAATCGAGCATATATAATAGATAATAGAAAAGAATACACGATAACTAAATATCAGAATGAAATGAACTAGAGTGAACAGATAATATACTGGAATGAATAACATAGAATAAAATAACTGTAAGCAATGGAATATAACTGAAACTAGCTAATGTGCCGTAGAATACAAGTTTATTATGTGATCGGTTTGGGTTGAACACGAATATAATATGGTAACTCGATTATACGTATGATATGTAATCGACATGTACACGATTACCCTTGGGCTTAATCATATAACCAACTCTTATTCTCCCATCCCCAACCAATACTTATGGATCCAATCATGACACGTTACGAACACAAATATGGGCACACTGAACATGAGCAGTGTGTGAACACGAAGTACACTAGAATCAATACACGATACACACGATAAAATATATGTGAAGGACTACCCGTTGAATACGGTAAAGGATAACATCTCCTGACAGGATCCATATAGTACCAATTTGTGTAACTACTATATCAGAATCAAGTATACAGTTCTAGAACATGTGATGTATATGCTATCATGAAATAAAAACTAACAAAAAGATGTACTCGCCTGTGGTCCAGAGAAATGAATGAGTCTATGTGTCCAAACTGGTATCACACAATCCTATTTAGAAAATATCATGTCAAAATAGGTGTAATAAAATGATAAATAAGTTAAAATGCACTAAGGTATGCTTTCTAGGCCATTCCTAAGTAATGCTAGTCAAACTAGGTCATTACCTAGCTTCTAAGTTGATTCCAGGGATATACTAGAGGGTACTAGATTGTAATATGATAATTAGGTCCAAAACTTATTGGTGTTAGCTATACTAGCTAATATTCACTACTATAGTACCTTAATATCTACTAGCACTAATATTACTCAAACATAAACTCACTAATGATCTTGATAATAACATCCATAACACTGATACCATATAACTTAGTATTTAGCTAATCATACTTGGACTTAACTATTACCTTGCTTAGGTAATAGCTCCTAAGGATACACTGATACCTCAGTATCAGTGTTGGTAATAAGAACTAAATTTCACAGTTCCTTCCTCTCATATCATCTACATATTAACTACTACAAGTATACTTGGATGCAAGGATATAATACTAATTTCCCTATCTTCTTCCCACTACCACATTACCTTCACTCAACTAAACACAACATATACACAGACATATGCTAGTTAACCAAGCCCTTCCAAGTTTTAATACATGAAGCCCCCTTCACATCTTGATACCAACTGACACCATCCTATATTGTTTAATATACTTACCAACCAACACTTAAATATAACTAAAGATTGGGCTAACATTACTAACATAACCATCTTACTACAAAGACTAATAGGTACTAACATCTAACCAATTAACCAAAGCATAAAGTACTAACTGATAACACACATCACATAAACACTCAACTTACACACACCATTGTAGAGGAAATCCCCCCTTGTTTAGTCACTGCCACAGATTTAATACCTGCCCACAACAGGCAGATAAGTCTAACTTAATCTACCATGCTAACTTGTACTAACTGCTACTATTATCCACCTTCTAGTTGCTGCATACTGCCATTGTTGTTGCTGTATATTGCCATTGTTGTTGTTATTGCTGCATATTTCTAACCTTGCCTGATGCATGCAACTACTGCAGTAATGCTCGATTTTGCATACTGCACGGTGCATCCAGTGCACACATGCAACCTTGTAGTTCAATTCCCTGCCTGTGCGCCAATACACAAACCCGAGCTCCAAATGCACCTTGCTGTCAACACAGCAACTACACGTTCCCTCCATCAATGTGTCACATTCAATACTAATACCCATTAATAGTCCCCTTCACCAGGTTGTTGTGATACTACTGCTGCTACCTTATGGAGGCAAACCCAACACCTAGAACACAGGCACACACACTCATCCCTACAACTGATTCCACACCAACTGAATACACCATGAACCTATTTCCTTATGATGCAAATAACCAGGCCCATAACACTAACACAGGTAACTTATATATGCATATATACTAGCATATATATATATATATATATATATATATATATATATATATATATATATATATATATAGGATTACTCAACCAACCATACCAGTAAACATCAAGTTGTTTCCCCCCTTCACTACCACTCGAGCACAAATATTACCCCTATACACAGTGTCAACTCCTCATAGCACTGTTGTAGTATATAGAGGCACATATACACTAATGTATATATATACTAATGTATATCTATGTATAAACTTACACACATTTAAACACCTAAACTAAACACCCTACCAGTCACTCCTAAGGGTTCACACCCACATCACTGGTCATTTCACTAAACATCTAGAGTGTACACCTAGGATACTCATGATACACCTTAAACCAAAGTGCTAAGATCCTAATCCCACTACCATGATCATTCCTACCAATTAATTATACCTAATACTAGTTAATACAACTTGCTACAAAGAGAAATAAGAAATAATCGCACAAAATACCCAAAATAGAGTCCCGTATCGCCCCGTATCACAAAATACCTTGATACGAACTACATGTATCTAATTGTGGACACGTACCTAGTCTCATAAACCCTGTCTAAGTCTAATTAGATCTAATTGGTCTCATGACACATAATTGATGTATCAAAATCGTAATTTCCCTAACATGCACACAAAATATCACATAGAACTCACAATACATAGCCAAATAGCCTAGAACTTGTTCCTATAAGTAATCATATGCCATGGGGTCATTCATAATAGTCAAATGCATGATTAAGAAGCCATAATGAAAGAAAAATTTAGGAATTACCAATTGGAAGATGGATTTCTAATGAAAATATAATTGGACACGATCCGAACATGATCTCTAGATCCAAAACTCCTCCTCCTTGTGCTCCTTGCTTCTCCAAGCTCCAAGGCTCCATAAGTGATGAATTTGAGAAGAAAATGGTAGTAAATTGTGTAGAAAATCAATGGAGAAAAAATAGGAAATTGAGGATCTAGAATTTGGAAGCAAAATGCAATACAAATGAGGAGAGAGAGAGAGAGAGAGAGAGAGGAGAACCCCCCTCTAATAGTGGCCGACCTATTCTCCCCTTCCCCAAGCAAAATTAAATATCCAAGTTACCCCTACATATGAATTATGAGAAATAATTAAGGGTGTATATTTTTGGAAGTCTCTAACTAATTATAATTAAACTAATTCTTCTTAATTTAATTAGTAGATGGGTTTGGGTCCAAGTTGGGCTCACTAATTGTCATGACAAATCTAAATAGGTCCATATGTGTTAAGTCTAAATATTTGGCTAGTCTATCTCTAACTAACAAATGACATAAGTCTCTAATGAAATAACTAATACTAGTCATAATAATTATAGCTCAACATAATTAAATAATCATCACACTAATATTCAATATTTATTCCTAAAAATAAATACCCATACCAAAATACCAAACTACCCCTAGCTGGAAAAGTGAGGATGACAAACAATCACAAAATATGCTATTCAGAGATAGAAGCAGCGGCATAATATTACAGAAAAATAAATAAACACAATGATATAAGAAAATAATATCTTTATTGATATCTGAAATGATTACAAGGTTTATAATACATTGCCAATTGGCTTACATCTCTCTAGAGCAATACATAATACAATAACATTGTTGCATACATTACATCTCTTTATACAAAAAATAACTTAAAAGCTTCTTGATGGATCTCAAGGCATCGTCTTCTGATCTCCAGCTCCTGAGGATGAGGATCTGTTATCGTTTTAGAAAATTTAGCACCTACGAACAGACTGGTGGGGGTCATCACTTTGGAGAAAATATTGGTAAGAAAATAAAAGCAACATACTCTAAAACCAATATGAAGTCATCATGTGGTAAAATATTATATTACTAGTGATCTTGCTTCTTTTTACCTAGGTTTATTTCATGCAGTACAGGATCAGAGTCAGTTTACTTCTTTTGAAAACATCTTTGAAATCAGAGTTTATATTCAATTCAAGCATGCAATAGGGATTACTCTATCGTGAAGTATGCAGCATGTATTGTGAGCCATATTTATTTACTCTAGGAGCATTAGCGACATCTTGTGGACTATGCATCTCATATTAAATATACAATAGAATATTCAAGTAAAGTAGATAAATCTCAAGAGAAGTAACAATAAGGAACATAAGGAATACAAGTGATCACTTATTCTATGATTCTTACCTACAGCCAAATGGTTATCCCCGCAACAGACATAAAAGTTAGCAACAATTTGCATAAAAATATAGGTACTATTTTCTGTTTGCCTCTGTATCAAACAGTTAGATATGTAAGAGGGCTAAAATCCTAGCCTGCGCCTAACTACATGATGGTAGAGATAACACCCTTTGGCATAAGTTTGTCTAGACCGATGCATGAATGCACTTCTATCAGATAAAATATTTTAATGCAAGCAGACAATGAACAAGCAACTATTCTATATTATCTCTACTTTGATCAGTCTATATTGATGTATGGGGCACGTAACCATTGATGTACGAGACACATAACCATCAATGTATGGAGCATGTAACCATCTATCATCTTCTTGTTAGCACAGTACTCGATGTACGGGGCACATAACCATCTAGTAATGGCTCATATAGTTTATTCTTCTTATTAGCAAGGCATTAGTTCGTTCAATATCAGTGACAGTATAACTTAGCAAACAATACTCTACTCTTGAATTAGCATACGATGAAGAAACATGTTCAAGCATTCTTTTTACTCTACTTTGTTAGCATGGCAGAGGTTCATTCAATAAGCAATAAAAATGTAACTTAGCATGTAAATTCTTATCTTGACTTAGCATGGCAGGGGTTCTTTCATTAGACAAGCAATACGAGTTCTCTTATTAAGCATATCAATGATCATTCTTTCTATTAACCAAGCAGGCAAGCATTCTTAAAGCATATACAGTTCTCTAATTAAGCATCCAGAGTTAGGTTCTATCATTATTCTTATGAACATTAATCTACTTAGCAATAAGCATTTATAAAATTAGATTATTTATTAGGTATGAAAGAATCAAAGAATAAAGTTTTGCCCAATCACCCAGATCAATCGTCTTGTGTCCAAATAGGGAGCTCTTCAGGAAGGCTTTCTCTTGAGCCAGCAAACCGATATCTCGAACTATATAGTGTCATCGCGGAGCGGAGAACTACATTTTATGCCTAATAAAGAATTTGGTTTTTAATTGCTTGTTGCTAAGAAGATTAATATTCATAAAAAAGAATGATAGAAGCTAACAATATATACTTTAAGAGTACTTGTATGCTTGAATAATAGGATGAAAGAACCCTTACTATGCTAAGTCAAGAAAATAATGTTGTATGCTAATGTACACACTGTCACTGCTATTGAATGAACTACTGCCATACTAATCAAGAAGAGTAAAAGATTTCTTGAACATGTCCCTTTATCATATACTAATCAAAAGTAGAACTACATGCTTAGTTACAAGAGATAAAAGAATTATTGCTATGCTTACATTAACAGAAGACTGCTTACATATTTTATTTATCATACTGCAAAGATATAACTGTATGAATAACTCGTAATATGGCAAAAAGATTAATATGCTAAGAGATGGCGGCTTGTCCGCATAGAGAAAGAGATGGCGGCTTATCCGCACAGAGAAAAGAGACTAATAATGCACCCTAAGGATCGGTCCTACGAGATCTTGGTGGTATGGCTATTAGAAGAGAAAGAGCTAGTGACCATATCAATTGATTGAACAGAAGTGAATAGATGGAAATGTTACTTGTTGTATGATTGTTATATCGTAGAGTTTAATTGATAGAGATTATATTTTGCATCGGTCTGGACAACTTGTGTACAAGGATAATCCCACGATCGATTTCTGGGGTACTAAAAATCGTTCACGCTAGGGGGGATCAGAGTGACACCCTGAGGCAAAGAAATCCTCGCGATCAGGAGGGTGTTTATGTCTATTAGTTAGCTGGATCATGCGTCACAACAGCTAGTATAAGTGTATACTAGTGCATTACTGAACCGTGATAATACTGCTACTAATTATGAAGAGTAAAGCTCATGGTCCATCATGTAGTTAGGGCGCATGATAGGCTAACCTTCTTGCATACCTAACACTTGATTCAGAGATAGACAGAGAATCACACTTATATATTTATACAAATCGTTCTAATGCTTGTCTATTGCCGGGATAACCGTTGGCTGTAGGTAAGAATCACTGAATAAGTGATGATCAATAGAGTATGTTCCTATACATGCTAATCCTAAGAATAGTCTCTATTTCTATGAAATATTATCATCTTATTCACTTGTAATGTTGCTAAGTGTTCATGAAAAGAAGTTGCCTCATAAGAATTGATATTATCCTGCTCATAGAAAGAACTAAATAAATGAATGCTTCTACTATTCTTAAAAGTACGAATATGGCTTACGAATATACTATACACATTAATATAGAAATAAAATTAATATCATGCGTGAACTGTCCCTATTGTATGCTTGAATGAATTGATATGAAATGTGGCTTTTCAAATATGTTTTCAAAAGAAGAAATCTGACTTAGATCCTGTACTGCATGAAATGAACGTAGGTAACACGATAGAAAGATCACTAATAATGCAATATTTTCTGACATGACTACTTAGTGATAGTTTTAGAGTGTGTTACTTTTGTTCCTCACCAGTGCTTCCCCAAAGTGCTGACCCCCTACCAGTTTATCCGCAGGTGCTAGATTATCCGAAACGATACTAGATCCTCATCCACAGGAGCTAAAAATCAGGAGATGATGCCTTGAGATGTATTGAGATATTTTGAGAAGCTTTTTTATAAAGGGATGTAATGTATAGAATGATGTCATTATATCATGTATAGATCAAGAGAGATATAAGCCAATTGACAATGTACTAAAAGCCTCGTAATCTTTTCAAATATCAATAAAGCGATTATTTTCTTATATCATTGTATTCATTTATTTTTCTGCAATATTGTGCCGCTGCTTCTAAATCTGAATAACTTATTTTGTTATTGTATAAGTCCTAGCCTTGTGCACGCACAACTTAGGCTTGCATGATATTATGCCCAGTAGTGACTTTCGGTCCCTCAAGATCAGGGTATGACAGACTTAGTATCTAGCATTTAAATCCTATGATTGAGAGTTCTCCCATCTTATTATTCTATATCCTATTGCAGGCTCGCAGTAGTATGACTAACCTAAGTACTACCACTTTATGACACTCAGTATTCTAAAAATTGGCCTAGGATTTAGATGGCCGTCGGCCACACCGAAAGATCCCTGGACGGCCGACCAAGGCGCTAGGAGGGCCTCTATGGACCTAGGCACCCCTAGGCGGCACTAGATTTGTCACGACCCGCACCCGGAAATTGGGCATGAGTCGTGGGTACGTCCAGCCTACGCCGCAGCATCGGCGGTAGAACGCTGTCTAGGTCTCAACATATAATATATCCTGACAATAGTCTCAACTCCGCACGGAGGACAATGATAATAATCCACAATTCTATGATATACTCAATCACAAGCTAATAGAAATAATAGCACGATGAGAATAGAAAAGAGTTCTAATAAAAACCAACCATAATAAGTCTAACTCAAATCCTGGTCTAAATGACCTCACAAAGTCACAAAATAATAAATACAACTCAGTCTCAGTCTAAAACAATAAATGCAGAAAAAATCTAAGAATTTCCAGGTACATTCTCCTCTAGGCTAGGCAACTCCTCTGGGGTTTCTGGAGTGAAATCACCCTCTAATCCTGGGCCGTAATGAGTGGGGCACAAGCTCTCCAGGTCCTCTGAAAAATGTTATCCAGTCAGGATTGGAGCGAAGCACAAGCACTAACAGCAGTTTCATTAAATTGATAAAATCTATAAACAGTGTAAGAAATACAAGATGAAAAATAAATGCTGGAAATGTAAAGTACTGGAGAAAATGGAAATAGGCAATAGAGCATCTAGCAATGAACAATAAATAGTGAATGCTAGACAATAAGTAGTGAATGCTGGAACAGGTGAATCTGAATAAAATAGACATCTAGCTAAGTGTTTGAAATATTAGTTTATTATGTGATCGGCTTGGGACTAGATCAGGCTGGTTATATATGATTAACTATGATTCTTGTAGGTCAGGCTAACCATATGGTTAGCTATGATGCATGTAGTGGTCAGGTTAATCATATATAACAGCTATGATGCATGTAAGATGGTCAGGCCGCACCCAACGTGAGAAGTGGGATGAGCTATGATGCATGTAAAGGATTTGGATATGATCACATAATCTACTAATAGTTCCCCATCCCCCAGCTAGCACGATGGATTCCAATCACGACTCCTCATGATGGGGATCTAGGGTGCTAACCCGTGTATCCATAGTGTCGGAATCAAGTATGTAATACACTACAATTTATAGAAGTAATCAACAAAACGAAAACTGTCAGAGAATGTACTCGCCTGTGGTCCTGAGCAATGAATGAGGATCGATGCCCAAGGTGGGATCACAAAGACCTATTTATGGAATATTATGTCAGATATTGAATTAAAAGAATAACATGTTTAGCTAGTTAAATACGAGGGTTCTAGGTCATCCTAAGGCTTAGAGTTCGTAATTTCTTATGTGGCAGGTTTTCTCCAAGATGATACTAGTCATACTAAGTTAACCTTGTTACTCTAGGCTTTATGTTAAAACTAAACAATATTTACATACTAGGCAGTTAGTATAATATAACTCCTATATAGATTCTAAGGTATTACTTAATCTATTTAACTCTTACTTAAACTACTACTCGAAATACAACCCTTAACTCATAACACTACGTATTAACTAGGATACCAAGTACTTCATTTGATACCTTAGAGAACTCACTGAAACATAAGTACACTACTAATCCTACTAATACATCCACAGTGTCTAATTGCTGGGATCCTACTGGTACAATCCTATTGATATAACCCACACACACAAGTTAACTCATAACTAAAACTCCCTCCCTGAATTTGACTGCTCTCCACTCACTACTCACACAGGTCTACACTGACACTGGCCTGCACTGAGACACACTGGCACACTATTAAACCTACACTGACATACAGGTTCTAACTACACCTCAACACTACTATCTAACTGATACACAGGTACTACACAGCTGCACACTGCTCTCTCACTCACTGAATGGGTACACAGCACCCTAATCTGGATACACATGAAACACTCAACTGCCCTCTCTGAGGCACTGGTTCACAGTGTCAGTTAATGGGACACTGGTACACTATAGTCACTTAAGTTCTCACATACACACACACTACTCTAATATGTATACTGATACATTATGCACATGCACACACACAGTATAATCTAAAACTGACTGATACTAAGCTACACAAATTCTGGGTACCCACACACAGACACATAGACACCTAGGTATCTCACACACTATCATACATGTGTACACAGCACAGCATAGCACAGTTAACTACTCACTCACACACATATGGAGACACTCACTGCACTCACACTGTCAGACTCATGGACACTGGAAAACTCTCAGGCACAGTTCCCTCACAGAAATCTGAGAATTTCTCACACATACAGGAACAACACTGAACCTACACACATATACACAGGTGCACACACGCACACTGCTTGCTAAACTGATACACGGGCAGTTTGCTGATACACACTCTGAAATCCTCACCTAACTGATAACACACAATATACTCAGCTATACTTCTCCCTCTCATAACCCCTAACACAGGCAGGTACCTAATCACTCAGTTAACTGATACACATAGACAATAGTTTACTGGTACACAGGTTTACTCCTAGACAACTGAGAACTTCCCCAGCAGGCACACACACATACAAGTATACAGACACCTAACACACTGGATACTGAAATCTACACAAACACCCACACTGCTATGATTACATATACAGTTCACACACTTAGACACACAGAGAATTCACATAGGTTTATTCTGAGACACACACACATATAGGTACACTGTCACCTAGGATCACTAGATACACTCACATATAATCTTACTGATACTGATATTGAGACACACATAGACACATGTACCTAAATTCTCCCTGAACCTAGTGATACTCAGTATCACTCACTACACACTGGCATACCTAACCATCCCACAGGTATCCTGAAATCCGAAGGAGCCTAGGACACACACACTGGCACAAGTTCTCTGATTCTCACGGGTTGCACACACTAGGTACAGTTTCAATTTGACTGTACATAAAACTGCATACCTAAACACCTAGACACTGGTACATTCAGTTTCACATAGGCACACACAGATTTCTACACAATGATCTAACTGACACCCAAACACCCAGAACCACAGTAATCACTGCACAGTTCTGGACCAAACCCGACTGTGCACAGTTCATTTCCCCCACAGTGTGTCACGCCCCGAGGCGTCCCTCGAGTCGTGACCGCCGTGCGGGCCTGGAGTTGCGCCCGCACAAGGCTTTAATGATTTGCATAGCAAGCACATATTCAGAGTACGCAGATAAATTGAAACACAGATTTGAAACATAGAAAAGTTCTCTTTATTGATAATGAACATCTATGACAAACTCCTGAACGAGTCAGCTAATATGCCGAACGGCTTACAAAAGGGTTGACTCAAAATGAGATAGCAGTCCTGTACATTACATCCCTTTATAAACTCAAAATGATAAAGACCTCCAGGCTGGAGGACGGCTTTGCCACGGAGCTGCATTTGTGTATGAAGAGTTGCAGCTTCGAACTTCAAAAGGCTTCGAGGCGCGGTAAAGATGCGCCACCAGTTTGGACTGGATCGGGTAGACGACTTCGGCTCCTCGCTCGGTTCGCCTTGGTGCGGAGAACCTGTTTCAACGAGGGTCAGCATATCGAAACATGCTGGTGAAGGCGAGCTGTCACGCCCCGAGGCATCTCCCGAGTCGCGACCGCCGTGCGGGCCTGGGGTTGCGCCCGCACAAGGCTTTAATGATTTGCATAACAAGCACATATTCAGAGTACGCAGATAAATTGAAACACAGATTTGAAACATAGAAAAGTTCTCTTTATTGATAATGAACATCTATTACAAACTCTTGAACGAGTTAGCTAATATGCCGAACGGCTTACAAAAGGGTTGACTCAAAATGAGATAGCAGTCCTGTACATTACATCCCTTTATAAACTCAAAATGATAAAGACCTCCAGGCTGGAGGACGACTTTGCCCCGGAGCTGCATTTGTGTATGAAGAGTTGCAGCTTCGGACTTCAAAAGGCTTCGAGGGCGCGGTGAAGATGCGCCAACAGTTGGACTGGATCGGGTAGACGACTTCGGCTCCTCGCTCGGTTCGCCTTGGTGCGGAGAACCTGTTTCAACGAGGGTCAGCATATCGAAACATGCTGGTGAAGGCGAGCTAGCCTGACTATACCAATCAACACATTGTTTAGTGAAGCATGCATATTTTTGTGGGTTTCTATCTTGCCTTAGTTCATTTACAAGTAAGCAGCATATTGAATTTACTGAAATGAACGTGCCACCGTTCGGTGGATTTTACCTGACCGTCTGATTTACCTGCACAATACTTACCTTGCCTTCCCTGCCACGAAGACACAAGTTAGTATGCAACAGGTTTAAATATACAGGGGATCACTGGCTGGATGCCATATTGGACCAATTTTAGTCACTAACGAGGATGGTATGCAGCGAGAGCACGGGAGTGCTGCACGCCATTCCGTCCTTGCACA
This sequence comes from Iris macrosiphon, assembly GCA_036927795.1. Lineage (NCBI taxonomy): Eukaryota > Viridiplantae > Streptophyta > Magnoliopsida > Asparagales > Iridaceae > Iris > Iris macrosiphon. The sequence goes on along the minus strand of JAYESA010000016.1, from coordinate 9,739,807 downwards.
GGATGACTAAACAGGAGAGTTCCCGCCCGGATCGGATCGGTGCCAGTGCCCCAGCGACCGTCCGCAGGAACTAAGGGCCTTGTGCACAAGTTGTCCGTGATCAACATATACACTAAGTTAGCAGTTGAGGCAAATCAGGGCAATAACAGGCACGGGACAGTAACAGGAGGAGAGCTACTTTGGCATAGTCTCCCTATCAGATTATTGCATTCAGGATGAGTTATGTTCATAGCATAATTTAAATAAGAGCATACATTCTAACTTGTATTATGCATATGATAAATACTTCCGAGCGAACACGCATGCAAGTAAGTAACCGTTCACAGTTTTGATTGACAAGCAGTATTAACCAAGTCTATTCTCTTTTATCTTGGTTTCTTTTATTATTACTTGGTATTGTTTGATCGGGGCAAGGAGTGAAGCTGGCAGCAGAGCTAGCTAATCGGGTTGGTAGCCACTCACTTAGATTTTGGAAAGAAGAAGGAAAGAGGCGCTTCACGACTCTGCTCGCAAGCCGCCTACTGCTTGTTCACCTGCACACGAACAGCTCGATTAATACTTCTTCCTCTCTTTCCAATCTCGGAATAGAAGTGCAAGTCGATGAACGAAAACAATGAAAACCATCGAAACCGTTCAAGGAAAACAAGCAAATCCTAAAACCAACTCAAAGCACGAAAGCAACAAGCGATATCGAAAACCGAGGCAATAAAAGATAGCAGCGGAGAGGTCCCTCCTGACTCTGCCGCTAAGCCGATCCTTGGGGCGCAGTCCACTGAATATGGGAATCGATTCCGAAGAAACAAATCCATAACGAGGACGAGTTCTTAATTCAATCTATCCCGATCGAACGATACCGTTTGTGTTTCTTAGCCGCGCTCCCCGCACCGGGGGAACGGGGCGCTACATCCTACCCAACCAATTGGAAGTTTCGTCCCGAAACTTAGGAATAGGGCCTACCGTTAGGGAGCATTATGTCGAGGGCGGTGATCCGGGACAGGACAAGCATCCACCCGATGGGTTGGATCACCACAACGGAGGCAATTCCCGAGTCGCTTTCGACAATCCTTGAACAGGTGCCCTGGCTTCCTACAGAAGTTACATGTTTGGTTGGGATTTGCCTTCTGCTTCCCGCCGTCATTGTGACGCTTTGCAGCGTTGTTTCCTCCCTCGTTGCCTTGGCGTTTGTGATTGTAGGTATGCACAGCGCCGATGGAAACGTGAGGATACTGCGGTTCGAGAGATAGGGCGTGATTCATGACTTCACGCATTGTACGATACTGAGGAACGGCTACGTGCGAATGGATGGCAGGGCGTAGTCCACCTTCAAACCTTCTAGCTCGACTCGCTGCATCAGGTAAATAGGCCCTAGCGAATTTGGAGAGTCGGTTGAATTCGGCGGAGTACTCCTTAACTGTCATGCTGCCTTGCCGCAGCTGCACGAACTCGTTCTCCATCTGGCGTTGGACTGGAGGTGGTATATACTCCTCCTCGAACGCGGCACGAAAAGTCGTCCACGAGATCGCCTCCTCTCCGTGATCAAATTGGAGAGATCGTCGATGCACGTCCCACCAATCGTGCGCATTGAGGCGGAGCTGTAGTTGCGCGCAGGCGACGCGCTTATCTTCGGGGACCTCTAGCAGAGCGAAGTGATCTTCAATCTCGGCTAGCCAATCTAGAGCTACCACTGCGTCCTCAGTCCCGTCGAACGGAGTGTTGCAGACTTTCTTGAAATGGCCCAAGTTGAAGGCAGTCACGTCCCTCGGCCTTGGGATTTGAGGCATCTCCACTTCAAGCACGGGCTGTTCCACCGGAGTCGTTGCTGTTGCGGCGGAATGGTTGGCAGCCAAAGTCTGAACGATTTGTTACAGGGTATCTACCTGCTTCTGTTGGACTGAGAATCGGTTGTCTAGATTACTCTCGAACCTGGCTTGGCGAGCATCGTCTCTTTGTCGTTGCTCTTCTAGCATTTTCATTACCCGCTCTAGCGGGTCGACTTGAGACATGCCTCGCTGGCTCCGAGAGCTTCCCGAAGTACCCGAACTGCTTTCTTGTGTTTCGTTCGATGGTTGCGCTGCAGATTGCGCTGGATCCATTCCTTCAAAAGAAGGTAAATTACATTAGGATCATAATGTATTATGGACTTATTGCATGAACGTATCTCATTTTGGCCTAGCGAGTTCAAGAGTTCGCACAGGAATTTGATCGTTAAAGGAACTTTTCCAGCACGAAGTCTAAGGAACTTTGAATCTGTGCTCTGATACCACTATGTCACACCCCGAGGCGTCCCACTAGTCGCGACCGCCGTGCGGGCCTGGGGTTGCGCCCGCACAAGGCTTTAATGATTTGCATAACAAGCACATATTCAGAGTACGCAGATAAATTGAAACACAGATTTGAAACATAGAAAAGTTCTCTTTATTGATAATGAACATCTATTACAAACTCTTGAACGAGTTAGCTAATATGCCGAACGGCTTACAAAAGGGTTGACTCAAAATGAGATAGCAGTCCTGTACATTACATCCCTTTATAAACTCAAAATGATAAAGACCTCCAGGCTGGAGGACGGCTTTGCCCCGGAGCTGTATTTGTGTATGAAGAGTTGCAGCTTCGGACTTCAAAAGGCTTCGAGGGCGCGGTGAAGATGCGCCAACAGTTGGACTGGATCGGGTAGACGACTTCGGCTCCTCGCTCGGTTCGCCTTGGTGCGGAGAACCTGTTTCAACGAGGGTCAGCATATCGAAACATGCTGGTGAAGGCGAGCTAGCCTGACTATACCAATCAACACATTGTTTAGTGAAGCATGCATATTTTTGTGGGTTTCTATCTTGCCTTAGTTCATTTACAAGTAAGCAGCATATTGAATTTACTGAAATGAACGTGCCACCGTTCGGTGGATTTTACCTGACCGTCTGATTTACCTGCACAATACTTACCTTGCCTTCCCTGCCACGAAGACACAAGTTAGTATACAACAGGTTTAAATATACAGGGGATCACTGGCTGGATGCCATATTGGACCAATTTTAGTCACTGACGAGGATGGTATGCAGCGAGAGCACGGGAGTGCTGCACGCCATTCCGTCCTTGCATAGGATGACTAAACAGGAGAGTTTCCGCCCGGATCCGATCGGTGCCAGTGCCCCAGCGACCGTCCGCAGGAACTAAGGGCCTTGTGCATAAGTTGTCCGTGATCAACATATACACTAAGTTAGCAGTTGAGGCAAATCAGGGCAATAACAGGCACGGGACAGTAACAGGAGGAGAGCTACTTTGGCATAGTCTCCCTATCAGATTATTGCATTCAGGATGAGTTATGTTCATAGCATAATTTAAAGAAGAGCATACATTCTAACTTGTATTATGCATATGATAAATACTTCCGAGCGAACACGCATGCAAGTAAGTAACCGTTCACAGTTTTGATTGACAAGCAGTATTAACCAAGTCTATTCTCTTTTATCTTGGTTTCTTTTATTATTACTTGGTATTGTTTGATCGGGGCAAGGAGTGAAGCTGGCAGCAGAGCTAGCTAATCGGGTTGGTAGCCACTCACTTAGATTTTGGAAAGAAGAAGGAAAGAGGCGCTTCACGACTCCGCTCGCAAGCCGCCTACTGCTCGTTCACCTGCACACGAACAGCTCGATTAATACTTCTTCTTCTCTTTCCAATCTCGAAATAGAAGTGCAAGTCGATGAACGAAAACAATGAAAACCATCGAAACCGTTCAAGGAAAACAAGCAAATCCCAAAACCAACTCAAAGCACGAAAGCAACAAGCGACATCGAAAACCGAGGCAATAAAAGATAGCAGCGGAGAGGTCCCTCCTGACTCTGCCGCTAAGCCGATCCTTGGGGCACAGTCCACTGAATATGGGAATCGATTCCGAAGAAACAAATCCATAACGAGGACGAGTTCTTAATTCAATCAATCCCGATCGAACGATACCGTTTGTGTTTCTTAGCCGCGCTCCCCGCACCGGGGGAACGGGGCGCTATACGAGCTAGCCTGACTATACCAATCAACACGTTGTTTAGTGAAGCATGCATATTTGTGGGTTTCTATCTTGCCTTAGTTCATTTACAAGTAAGCAGCATATAGAATTTACTGAAATGAACGTGCCACCGTTAGGTGGATTTTACCTGACCGTCTGAATTACCTGCACAATACTTACCATGCCTTCCCTGCCACGAAGACACAAGTTAGTATGCAACAGGTTTAAATATACACGATGATCACTGGCATGATTGCCATAGTGGACTAGTCCGAGGCAAGGATAGCATGCAACGATAGTACACGAGGCGCTGCAAGCCACCTTGTCCCGTACACGATGACTATTACACGAGTTCTGCCCGGATCGGATCGGTGCCAGTGCCCCAGCGACCGTCCACAGAACTATACCTTGTGTACAAGTTGTCCATGATCGTACACGATTAACACGTTAACAATTCATGCAGTTGAGGCAACACGATTGCAAGAACACGAGTACAAGTACACGAGTGCACGACAAGTAGTAATGCATGATTTATTTAGCATAGCCTCCCTGAACAATTATGCATATACAAGATGTGTTCTATACTTAGCACGTTTTATAGAACATTTGTACGAACAAGCATACGATAAGGCAACAGTTCACAGGTTTGATTGACAAGCATAATAACCAAGTATATTTGTCTTTTATCTTGGTTTCTTTTATTATTATTTGGTATCGTTTGATCGGGGCATAGAAGAGTGCAGATTGATTAGCTGTGAAGCTTGGAAGCCGGACTAGCTAATCGGGTTGGTAGCCACTCACTTAGATATTGGAAAGAAGAAGGAAAGAGGCGCTTCACGACTCCGCTCGCAAGCCGCCTACTGCTCGTTCACCTGCACACGAACAGCTCGATTAATACTTCTTCTTCTCTTTCCAATCTCGAAATAGAAGTGCAAGTCGATGAACGAAAACAATGAAAACCATCGAAACCGTTCAAGGAAAACAAGCAAATCCCAAAACCAACTCAAAGCACGAAAGCAACAAGCGACATCGAAAACCGAGGCAATAAAAGATAGCAGCGGAGAGGTCCCTCCTGACTCTGCCGCTCAGCCGATCCTTGGGGCACAGTCCACTGAATATGGGAATCGATTCCGAAGAAACAAATCCATAACGAGGACGAGTTCTTAATTCAATCTATCCCAATCGAACGATACCGTCTTGTGTTTATTAGCCGTGCTCTCCGCACCGGGAGAACGGGGCGCTACATCCTACCCAACTAATTGGAAGTTTCGTCCCAAAACTTAGGGTAGAACTTACCGTTAGGGTTTATTTCGTTGGGGACGACGATCAGGAAGGTTCGGACAAGAATTAATGGCATGGCCTAATTGTCCACACGCTAGGCAAAACCCAAGTCTCAAACGACAATTGTTGGCAGTGTGCCCACGCTTTTTACAGAAATTACACGATGGCCCTGGGTTTCCTCTTTGGTGCCCTCCGTTGTTAGGGCATTTTGCAGCAGTATTTCCTCTATCGTTGCTTTGGCGTTTATGAGTGGATATATGCACAGCGCCGGCAGGAACGTGAGGATAGTATGGTTCGAGCGACAGGGCGTGATTCATGACTTCACGCATTGTCCGATACTGAGGAACGAATACGTGCGAATGGATGACAGGGCGTAGTCCACCTTCAAACCTTCTAGCTCGACTCGCTGCATCAGGTAAATAGGCCCTAGCGAATTTGGAGAGTCGGTTGAACTCGGCGGAGTACTCTTTAACTGTCATGCTGCCTTGCCGCAGCTGCACGAACTCGTTCTCCATCTGGCGTTGGACTGGAGGGGGTACATACTCCTCTTCGAACGCGGCACAAAAAGTCATCCACGAGATCGCCTCCTCTCCGTGATCAAATTGGAGAGATCGTCGATGCACGTCCCACCAATCGTGTGCGTTGAGGCGGAGCTGTAGTTGCGCGCAGGAGACGCACTTATCTTCGGGGACCTCTAGCAGAGCAAAGTGATCTTCAAGTTCGGCCAACCAATCTAGAGCTACGACTGGGTCCTCAGTCCCGTTGAATGGGGTATTGCAGACTTTCTTGAAGTGGCCAAAGTCGAAGGCAGTCACTTCCCTCGCCCTCGGAATTTGCGGCGTCTCTACTTCAAGCACGGGCTGTTCCACCGGAGTCGCTGGCGTTGCCGCGGACTGGTTGGATGCCAAAGTCTGAACGATCTGCTGCAGGGTATCTACCTGCTTCTGTTGGACTGAGAATCGTGCTTCTATATTGTCTTGAAACTTGAGCTGACTCTCTTCCGCCCGCTTCTCGGCCCATTCATAGCGAGCCTCGTCCCTTTGTTGGTTTGCCTCCAACATCTGCAACATTCGTTGGACGGGATCGATGCTTGGCACGGCTCGCTGGCTCTTTGAACTTCCCGAAGTATCCGAACTACTTTCTTGGCCTTGTGTTTCGTCCGGAGTTTGCGCTGCAAATTGCGCTGGAGCTATTCCTTCAAAAGAAGGTAAATTACATTAGGATCATAATGTATTATGGACTTATTGCATGAACGAATCTCATTTTGGCCTAGCGAGTTCAAGAGTTCGCACAGGAATTTGATCGTTAAAGGAACTTTTCCAACACGAAGTCTAAGGAACTTTGAATCTGTGCTCTGATACCACTATGTCACGCCCCGAGGCGTCCCCCGAGGCGTGACCGCCGTGCGGGCCTGGAGTTGCGCCCGCACAAGGCTTTAATGATTTGCATAGCAAGCACATATTCAGAGTACGCAGATAAATTGAAACACAGATTTGAAACATAGAAAAGTTCTCTTTATTGATAATGAACATCTATTACAAACTCCTGAACGAGTCAGCTAATATGCCGAACGGCTTACAAAAGGGTTGACTCAAAATAAGATAGCAGTCCTGTACATTATATCCCTTTATAAACTCAAAATGATAAAGACCTCCAGGCTGGAGGACGGCTTTGCCACGGAGCTGCATTTGTGTATGAAGAGTTGCAGCTTCGGACTTCAAAAGGCTTCGAGGCGCGGTGAAGATGCGCCAACAGTTTGGACTGGATCGGGTAGACGACTTCGGCTCCTCGCTCGGTTCGCCTTGGTGCGGAGAACCTGTCTCAACGAGGGTCAGCATATCGAAACATGCTGGTGAAGGCGAGCTAGCCTGACTATACCAATCAACACGTTGTTTAGTGAAGCATGCATATTTGTGGGTTTCTATCTTGCCTTAGTTCATTTACAAGTAAACAGCATATAGAATTTACTGAAATGAACGTGCCACCGTTAGGTGGATTTTACCTGACCGTCTGAATTACCTGCACAATACTTACCATGCCTTCCCTGCCACGAAGACACAAGTTAGTATGCAACAGGTTTAAATATACACGATGATCACTGGCATGATTGCTATAGTGGACTAGTCCGAGGCAAGGATAGCATGCAACGATAGTACACGAGGCGCTGCAAGCCACCTTGTCCCGTACACGATGACTATTACACGAGTTCCGTCCGGATCGGATCGGTGCCAGTGCCCCAGCGATCGTCCGCAGAACTATACCTTGTGCACAAGTTGTCCATGATCGTACACGATTAACACGTTAACAATTCATGCAGTTGAGGCAACACGATTGCAAGAACACGAGTGCAAGTACACGAGTGCACGACAAGTAGTAATGCATGATTTATTTAGCATAGCCTCCCTGAACAATTATGCATATACAAGATGTGTTCTATACTTAGCACGTTTTATAGAACATTTGCACGAACAAGCATACGATAAGGCAACAGTTCACAGGTTTGATTGACAAGCATAATAACCAAGTATATTTGTCTTTTATCTTGGTTTCTTTTATTATTATTTGGTATCGTTTGATCGGGGCATAGAAGAGTGCAGATTGATTAGCTGTGAAGCTTGGAAGCCGGACTAGCTAATCGGGTTGGTAGCCACTCACTTAGATATTGGAAAGAAGAAGGAAAGAGGCGCTTCACGACTCCGCTCGTAAGCCGCCTACTGCTCGTTCACCTGCACACGAACAGCTCGATTAATACTTCTTCCTCTCTTTCCAATCTCGGAATAGAAGTGCAAGTCGATGAACGAAAACAATGAAAACCATCGAAACCGTTCAAGGAAAACAAGCAAATCCCAAAACCAACTCAAAGCACGAAAGCAACAAGCGACATCGAAAACCGAGGCAATAAAAGATAGCAGCGGAGAGGTCCCTCCTGACTCTGCCGCTCAGCCGATCCTTGGGGCGTAGTCCACTGAATATGGGAATCGATTCCGAAGAAACAAATCCATAACGAGGACGAGTTCTTAATTCAATCTATCCCGATCGAACGATACCGTCTTGTGTTTCTTAGCCGCGCTCTCCGCACCGGGAGAACGGGGCGCTACATAGTGTATTCCCCTCTTCAAATCACACAACAGATCTATATACATATGTATAAATATATATATATACATCCATCATACATCATACATCAAATTAGATAATATTAGAGTAGATTAGATGGGTAATTCCTCCTGTGAAGCATTTCACCAAACACATGATGTGCAAAAATGAAAACCACACTAAGAACTCCTGAAAACCCAAAACAAAACCCTAAATCAATATCTAACCTACACGTAGGAGGGTAAAATCAGTCTATAAGCAACCACCTAGGGTTAAGGTTCACGAAAATTGGGGAAACAAATATTGGGGACACTTAAAACCCAAATTCTAAACCCTAAATCGAAACTACACAGCAAGGGTGGGTTCCTAATGGGTATTAACATCAGAAAACAGAAATTAAATGAGTAAAAAAATAGGGTTTTACCTGCAGGGATGGTTTCTCCAATGGAAGTTCTTCTTCCCCAAGGCTTTTTGACCCAAGTTTCTTGCTTTCCTTGCTTTGGAGGAGGAGAATAGGATCTCTAGGGCTAGATTTTGAATTCTGGAGTGGGGAGATGGCTTTCTCTTGATGGAGGCTAGGGTTTCTTCTTTCTACATGAAGAAAGAGAGGATTCCCTTTTATATTAAGGCCAAGTTAGGGTTTCTAATGCATAGTCTAGGTTTAACCCCCAGGTTAGGTCAATAGGAACTTAACTAACTAAGGTTTAGTCAGTCTAGGGTTTGGGGTTCCACCCTAAAATTTGAATTCTAGGGTTTCACTAGAACTGGGTCTTCTAATTAGGGTTTGGTCATTACGGTTGTCCTAATGAGTTCTAGGGTTGACCTAAAACCAAATATTATTAACAACATATAATTACTTTATAAAACTCAGCAATTTAGTTTAATACATAATTATTCAAAATAGTGAAATTACATAAATACCCTTATCTGGAAAGGTGGTAGTGACAAGATTTAAAATTTTGAATAATATATATTAAAAGTAACCTATGGCCGGTTGCGGTGGTGGTGGTGGCGGCATTGCTGCTGTTGGTGGTGTTGGTGGCGGCGGTGTTGGCATTGCTGGTGGTGGTGGTGGTGGTGGTAGTCGTGGCGATGGTAGTGGTTGTGGTGGTGGTGGTAGTGGCGGTAGTGCTGGTGGTGCTGGTGGTGGCGGCAGTGCTGGCGGTGGTAGTGGTGCTAGCGATAGTAAAGGTGCTGGCGGTAGTAGGGGAGGAGAGGGGAGGGGAGGTATGATACTCGTCTCACTGTTCTAGTATACGTAACCGAGATACACATATTATACGTGTATAGCTTGCTTTATGTTTAATTGCTTACTTTATATTTTATGTCATTCATTCATTGTTTAGGTTATTTTTGTTAATTTTTCTTAGTTTAATGCTTTGGACCGTTGGTCCCTTAGTTTTCTTGGGTGTGGCTATGATGAACCTGGGTGAGGGGCATGGATTATGATCCAATGGCCTACAATCCTATCTTTTCCTATATAAACTCAACACTTCCCTTTCTTTCACTTTTCTTTTCTTTTCCTTTTATTTATATTTCCTTTTTCACTTATTCCCCAACCGAGAGTAGCAGTCGAGCTTGGCCTTGGTCGTGGATGACTTGGTAGTGTTGGTATTAGGCTAGAGCTTAACCGTAGGCAAGTACATCTTGCCAACCGAGTGAACCCATGATTGGGAGCTTCTTGATAAATCTAAGTTTATAATTATTTGCTAGCTTAGTTATCTGCATATCTTTAGTAGCTTAGAATTGTGTTGTAGACTCTTTTGTAACCTTGATATTCTGTTGCTCTTGTATTTAGTCTTGAACGAGAAATTTGAGAACAATAAAGTCAGATTACAAAGTGGGCTGGCTGGAGAAGAATGAGTAATTCGACGAAAAGTGTGCATGAGACCCTTGAAAACTTGAGCGCATTATATGCTATCTCATAAAAATGTTTGTGTTCAGCACATTATTCAAATCCTTGCAAAAAGTATGCCAGAAACTTTATAAGTACTCTGGGCACACTTTACCCCTCATGCGTATATTTTGTATGAATGTCATCTAATCAAACCCTTGTAAAAATGCGCCAGGGCTATCAAAAACTTGGGCGCACATTTGAGAAAAAACCTCAGCGGCACACATTTGAGCGTTCGGCCTCGTCAATCAAGATAAAGTGCGTCAAGCCTCTGTTGGCACACTAATTCTTTTTTCTGAGTATTCTTGATGGGCGAGCCTTGATTTTGGCATCACCTCGACTGTCGTATTCTCGAATATCGTGTCTCAACTGTTGTTCCATGTATTGAGACTTGTTTTTGTCTTTTAGTAGACCTTCTAACGCATGTTGGTGCACCAAACCTCACTGCTGGCATACTTGGTGAAAGTGTGCCAAGTTTATAGCTTGTGTACTTTCATTATTATGCGCCAATAATAGTTTGGCATTTGTGCGCCAACCTTCCTACTGGTAGATTGATGAAAGTGCGCCAAGCTCCTAGCTCGCACACTTCTATCATTGTGCGCCAAGGTTCTAGACTGTGCTTTAGTATCATTTGTGCACCAATGCTATTTTTGGCCATTTGTGCGCCAATGTTGTTTGGCCATTTGTGTGCCAATAATGGTTTTTGGACCATTTATGCACGGATGATCTGTTTTCTTTCCTCGTTATGCTTCAATTATAAATTATTGATTTATGCGCCTGTATGCCATCATTTTTTTTGTTAGTAATGCTTAGTACTTGATATTTTCTGGTCTTTTATCTGGTTATTTTACTTAATCCTGGTTATTTCCTGAACATGACATTCTTGACATGGATTTTGATTTCCTGACATGAGCTAAGTGATTGTATATTATAAATGAACTCTTGAATCTTGACCCAAAATTGATAACCCAGATACTCTTGATCATGATACTCCTGATAGTGGCTCGGCGTAGCGCATTCATGACTTGAGAATTCCTATAACTGTCCTAATCAAGGCTATTAGTGGCACCTGTATTGCATATCATGTATCCTCCTGGTTGATTTTGATTGTGCTTGTCAAGCTACTGTCCTGTCTTGCAACATGTCTAAGGTAGATTCCTGAGTACCATGGTCGAGAATTCTTGATAATTGTCCAGGCTAACAACTAGAATAATAATCTAAAAATCATCTAGAGAGACTTTCTAGCTACATGCAATTCCGGTATCCTAGCGACACCGATGGATTTGGAGCTCTCCGTCGTGAGGGCATACTTTTACCACATCGACAATTGTTGTACTACCAGAAAAGACAAGAGATAATTATGCCTGATTAATTTATACTATGTACCCGTTCGTTTGGATAACTCGGATAGTCTGCAGGGCATGTGTCTGTAAGAAATATCAAACTACATGTGTTAGTTACTAGGACAGTAATAACCCTAGTTAGCTAATGATAGCAAGCTGTAGGGCATGATTGGCCGTGATTGCTTGATTTATAGTCTAGTCTTGTCCTGATTTAATTAACAATTAATTCAAAAATGGTAACCAGAGTACTGATTCTAGATGTCCTTGTTTAATTACCCCAAAATGGTTTAATTATCATTTTACTTGCTATTCTTACTTAATTTTTTGCATGATGGTTTAAGTTCATAAGTTTAGCTCTCTTGTAGTACTTTATTATTTTGGAGTCTGACCCTACTGGTTTTGTATAGCCAAATTTCATAGCAAGACCGTAGGATCTCCCATACTTTCCTCCTCAAGATGGTGAATATGAGAAGCAGCCGAGGATATGAGTGGGTTTCTTCCTTACCCACTTGATCTTGTACATTATTTTTTTGAGGCATTTATCCACCGAGTATGTGTTTGCTCGTATTCTGGGATCTTGATATTGTAGCATGCGGGCCTACATGTAAAGCATATTCTAGAATATAGCTAGAGCTGAGCATGTAATATTGTACTCGGCTAGTTCTTCATTCTGGTAACTAGCTTCATAATCATCTGGGTATGTATAGTTTAGGACGAATTACAATTGTATGCTTGGTGATCGTACAACTTATAAACTGGTTGCATGTTTGAGATTGAGACACCTAGGATTCTTGACCCAGGATTGCCTAATGGATTGTAGAGTAAACACTCACATTTTTAGACAGCCATGACCGTATCTCAGGGTATAGATTGCTCTGATATACGTAGTTGGCTTTGTCTGCCCCCACTTTCCACTATTATAGTTTTGGGGTATGATACAGCTTAAGTGTTATCCCATGCAGGTCTAAAATTCAGAAGTATGAGGGTTTACCAATGTGTTTTAGATGCCTCAATCATGCTACTCCTTGATCTCCTCCAGTTTTGAATTTATATCCGTGAAATCTTGATTCAACATCTATTTTGATCCTCGATCAATCATGTCCGTCCCTTTAATGATCCTTGTATCCTTTATATTTTAGGGACATTATTCATGGTCCTTCTGATCATCCAGCCCGAGTTCCTCCATAAGCAGGACAACATCCTGATGCCTATAAAACCTTCGAGGTTCAACCTTAGCATTCCAGGGCCGGGTCCAGAACATCTCAGAATGAGGAACCTCAGGTTCAGTTAGAGCCGCCAGTTGTGCCAGTAGTTGCAATTCTGCCTGTGCCCCAGAATACAGAAGAAGGTACCCACGTACTGATGGGGATCATCAAATAATTTTTAGCATCTCAGGAATGACGGGGTAACGCTCTCACTCAGTCAGTGCATGAGGCTTTGGAAAGAGGCGGACATCCTACCAACAACTCGACAAGCAACTTCAAGCGCCTCCAACCCTCGTATTTCTATGTCCTAGGATGTGATTGCATCGGACGCTTGGCTTCAGGACAATAGAGGCAGCTGGAGTTCGAGCTAGCGAGAAAGTCTCAGTGGTTCGGTTGCAGTTGCTAGATTTAGCCCGAGACTGGTAGGAAGCATAGATAATTTTACTAGTAGTACCCGTCCCTTAGGCCGTATTCAGTAAAAGATTCCAGACAAGGTATTTTGATGCGGTATCGCGTTATGATCTGTAAGAGAGATTTAATAACTTGAAGCAGATGGATAGGACTGTTGACGGTTATGCGACAAAATTTTGCAGACTCAGTCGGTTTGATCCTACCTTGGTGGCGGTAGAATTAGACCGAGCAAGGAGGTTCCAAAAGGGACTTCACCTGGAGATCATATTGGCAGTGGAACAGCACGAGTTCCAAAATTTTGATGCTATATTAAAAGCAGCAAGGAGGCATGAGTAATCCAGAGAATTGTAGATAGGACTAGGGGTCATAATAGAACTTATACTTCAGGCTATTTTATAACCAGTCTTAAGCACCGGCCCCGATAGTTAGGACTTTGACCATCGGATCTCTGAGGATGCCGGTTTCAACATCCTCAGTTCAGCAAATAGTACCAACTTGAACTCAGCAGCAAAGGACACCTTCCTCGACAGGGTATTCTCATTGTGAAAAGCCAAGATACGTAATTTTAAAGTATCGTAGAGCATAAGGGTCATGCTTAGCTTATGGAGCTCCATGCCACAAAGTGGGATCTTGGCTACACCGGGCTAGTTTATTTTCATCTTTTCTGGCAGGACCCCAGTATATGGCCCTGGTGCCAGTTCAGCAGAACCAGGGTCCGAGGCCCTTGCCCACCCAATCCTAAGTATTCCAGCAATAGAGGCCACAATAGTATGCGCAGACCCAAGCTCAAGTTCAAGCCAGGCAAGGAGGTCCAGAGCTAAGAGGACCAACACCGAGAGGATGGGGCCAGGCTATGGCACTCACCGTGGAGGAACAGCTAGCTTCAAGTGAAGTGGGGGCAGGTACCATTCTCGTCAACTCTCATTCAACTTCAGTATTGTTTGATTCTGGTGCATCTCATTATTTTATGTCTGCACGATTTGTGACACGAGTTTGATTAGAACCTAAATTATTATCAGTAAGACTCAATATACTTACTGGTAACGCTATCGTGGGAGTAGATAGAGTTTATACCTCATGTCGGGTCGTGGTGTGCGGGAAATATTTTCTAATAGACCGATAGAGTTTCCTATGCGAAATTATAACGTCGTCTTATGCATGGATTGGTTGAGTTCCCTATATGTGACGGTAGATTTTTATGCTGGCAAGGTTATCTTTCGTATTTTCCAAGAAGAAGAATTCTTATTTTTTTAGAGGCTAGGCAGAGTCTTCATCAGCGATCATGAGAATGTCAGTAGCAAAAAAGTACAATTCCTAAGAGTTGTTGATGAATTCCTGGATATGTTTCTAGATGAGCTTTCAGGCATGCCACCAGAAAGAGAAATATAGTTTACCATTGATTTACTACCCGGGATAGCACCAGTTTCAAAGAGAGTCTACCTGATGGCACCATCAGAGTTGGAAGTCTTGTATCGAATGATTGAAGAATTGAGAACCAAGGTATTCATTCGTGCTAGTAGATCACCATTGGGAGCCCCAATGCTTCTTGTGAAAAAGAAGGATGGAACTTCCCATTTGTGTGTTGATTATCATACCCTCAATGCGGTAACAAGTATCTCTTACCAAGGATCGATGACTTGTTCGACCAGTTTAGTAGATCGGCGGTGTTTTCCAATATTGATTTACGGTCGGGATATCATCATATCAGAGTCAGAGAACAAGACATACCCAAGACGGCTTTCAGATAGATATGGCCATTGGGAGTTTCTAGTGATGCCCTTTGGAGCAACCAATGCACCAGCAGTATTTAAGGATCTCGTGAATCATATTTTCATGCCATACTTGGATAAGTTCGTGATAACATTCACTGATGATATCTTGGTTTACAGTCAGAACGAAGCAGACGAGCAACATCTTCGCACAGTTCTTTAAGTCCTTAGAGAAGATAAGTTATAAGCCAATTTTAGCAAGTGCGAGTTCTGTCTTGATCGTATTTCACACTTAGGGCATATTATTACAAAAGGAGGAGTTGAAGTGGATCCCAAGAAGATAGAAGCCGATGAGAAATGGCCAATAACTAGAATAATTGTAGAAGTCCGTAGTTTCTTGGGGTTAGCGGGATATTACCGACGATTTGTGTCAGACTTTGCTAGAATTTTTGCACCCTTGACGAAGTTGACTCATAAGGATATGTGCTTCAATTGGATAGATGGATGTCAAACTTCTTTCTAGAAACTCAAATAGAAGTTGGTCACGGCACCTATTTTGATGCTTCCTAATGGGATAGGTGCTTTAACAGTGTATTGTGATGCGTCGCAAAGGATTAGGATTTGTTCTTATGCAGCATGACAAAGTTATAGCTTATGCGTCTTGGCAGCTTCGAGACAACACAACTTAGAGTTAGCAGTCATTGTCTTTGTGCTCAAACTGTGGAGACATTACTTGTATAGGAATTGAGTAGAGATTTATAATGATGATTAGAGTTTGAAGTATGTCTTTACTCAGAAGGATCTTAATATGAGGCAGAGGACATGGCTAGAGCTGATGACGAATTATGATCTTGACCTTCAGTATCATCCAGGGAAGGCTAATATCGTGGCAGATGCTTTAAACCAAAGAGCAGGAGCTTATTTACTCCCGGCACAGCAAAAGATTTTAGAGGATCTTCTGGAGGTGGACATAGAAGTAGTATTACCTGGCAATACAGTATTAATGGCTGGTATACAAGTTTATTCCAATACAGTGGAAAGGATCAGAGCAGCACAATCAACAGATGTCAAGCTTCAGCGACTTAGAGTAGAATGTGAGGTAGGCCATAGAGCAAAACTGAGTATTTACAGTGATGGGATACTCTATTTTGGGAACCATCTTTGTGTACCAAGTGGAGATATCCGTCAAGAGATCATGTCAAAAGCCTACAGTTCTCAGTATTTCGTTCACCTAGAAGGAACGAAGATGTACAGAGATATTCGTCTGTATTTTTAGTGGAATGGTATGAAGAGGAAGATAGCCCAGTTTGTCTCTCGATGTTTGGTTTGTCAGCAAGTCAAGGCTGAGCATCAGAGACCAGCAGAACTTCTTCAACCTTTACCAATTTCAGAGAGAGAAGATTCTCAAGAATAAGACCATTCGATTAGTCCAAGTTTCTTGGGGAAATCACTCACCGGGTGAGTCAACTTGGGAGCGAGAGGATGATATCCATGCTCGATACCCATATTTGTTTGAATCATGAGGTATACTTGTTCGAATATCTCATTCCCTAATCTTGTCTTGTACATGCTTGTCTTATTCTAAGTTTATGCTTGATTCCCGTATGCCCTTGCTTACCTTGATTGCATGACCCTGAGTTTTCTTGCTAGACCCCGTGCCTTATTGAAATTTTGATGACAAACTTTTTCTAAGTGTAAGAGAGTTGTGAGACTCGTCTCACTGTTCTAGTATACGTACCCAAGATATGCGTATTATACATGTATAGCTTGCTTTATTTTTAATTTTTTACTTTATGTTTTTTGTCATTTATGCATTATTTAGGTTATTTTTGTAAATTTCCCTTAGTTGCATGCTTTGGACTGTTGGTCCCTTAGTTTTCTTGTGTGTGGCTGTGATGAACCCGGGTGAGCGGCATTGATTATGATCCAATGGCATACAATCCTCTAGATTTTCCTATATAAACTCAACCCTTCCCTTTCTTTCACTTTTCTTTTTCTTTCATTTTTATTTCCTTCTTCACTTCTTTCCCAGTCGAGAGCAGCAGCTGAGCTTAGCCTTGGCCGTGGGTGACTTGGTAGTGTTGGTATTAGGCTAGAGCTTGACCACAGGCAAGTACATCTTTCCAACTGAGTGATCCCATTATTGGGAGCTTCTTGATAAACCTAAATTTATATTTATTTGCTAGCTTAATTATCTGCATATATTTAGTAGCTTAGAATTATGTTGTAGACTCTTTTGTAACCTTGATATTCTGTTGTTCTTGTATTTGATCTTGAACAGGAAAGTTGAGAACAACAAAGTCAGAGCACAAAGTGTGCTGGCCGAAGAAGAATGAGCAATTCTATAAAAAGTGTGCATGAGACCCTTAAAAACTTGAGCGCACTGTGTGTTATCTCATAAAAATGCTTACATTCTGCACAACGTTCAAATCCTTACAAAAAGTGCATCGAGAAATTTATAAGTACTTTGGGCTCACTTTACTCCTCATGCGTACGTTTTGTACGAATGTCATCTAATCAAACCCTTACAAAAATGTGCCAAGGCTATCAGAAACTTGGGCGCACTTTTGAGTGAAATCCTTAGCGGCGTATATTTGAGCGTTCGGCCTCGTCAATCAAGAGAAAGTATGCCAAGCCTCTGTTGGCTTTATCTGAGTATTCTTGATGGGCGAGCCTTGACTTTGGCATTGTCTCGACTGTCATGTTCTCGAATATCGTATCTCGATTGTTGTGCCATGCTTTGAAACTTATGTTTTGTCTTTTAGTAGACCTTACCATGCTTATTGGTGCGCCAAACCTTACTGCTGGTATACTTGGTGAAAGTGTGCCAAGTTCATAGCTTGTGTACTTTCATTATTATGTGCCAATGATAATTTGGCATTTGTTCGCAAACCTCCTTGCTGGCAGATTGATGAACGTGCGCCTAGCTCGTGGCTCGCGCACTTCTATCATTGTGTGCCAAGGTTCTCGAGTGTACTTTAGTATCATTTGTATGCCAATGTAGAAGCATAAAAAATACGCTGGATAGCTATACGCAGCATTTTAGTACTGGGCAGCATAAAAAGATGACTTCAGAGCCATCAACGTACAAACAGAGCTTTTTGGCTAAGTACAGCATAAAATATAAGCTCAAGGACTATCCGCGTAACGCAGTATGTCCAGGCTGCTTCAGCGTAAAAAGGGTGCTACATCGCCTTTATGGCGTAAAACTCATCCGCTTTTAATGCAGCATTGAAGTGTATGAGGGACGCTTCATATTCCTCGAAATGAACCTGTCAAATCATGCAGTGAACCTGACGTCTGACTTCTGACAAAGAGTATTGCACGACTACCCAGGCAACTGCTATAATGATAGCGCGGCACAGCGACCCAGACTGTCGTTTAGTGATATTTCCTTGGCGTAAACCGCTTTTACGCATACAAGAGAATACGCTGCCTAGTTTTATATAGGCAGACGTGAGCTGTTTACGCTCCACAGAAGATAAACCGGCTGCCACGTCAAAAGCTGCTCTTCGTACAGGGCTCGAGGCACATCTCTGCATTTAATACGTAGAATGATGGCAAATGCTCGAGGGACGTCTCTGTATTTAATGCGCAGAAATGATGGCAGATCTTTGAGGCATGCCTCTGCATTTAATACACGGAATGATGGCAAATCTTCGAGACACGCCTCTGCATTTACTGCACAGGATGGGGGCAGATCTCTGCATTTAATGCAAGAGATTTGATTATATCTCCAAAAGCCATAATTTCGGCTAAGACGTCCACATCATCACTTCTGCACATACGCCAACTCAGGCCACATTTGCATTGGTGCGTATTAAAGCTATTCGATTCAGAATTCGCTCAAGCCTCAGTCAAGGAAGGAGGATCAGCTAGCTTCTATGCCCACTCGGCTTCTATGCCTACTCGGCTTCTATGCCCACTCGGCTTCTACGCCTACTCGACTTCTATGCCGGTTTGATAACTCTTTGGCTTCTACGCCATGGTGACAGTTATTGGCTTCTACGCCAACATTTTCTACGCGAGGGATAACTACCTACGTGGCTTTTATGCCGTAATCTTCGTAGCAGTTATACGTGTTATCTCTCAATGGAACGCGCATCACACACTCATTCAGAAGGTCATTTATACGCGGGCAACGGTTATTGTAACCATCGTGTAAAAGGGTGCTATACTTTCCACTACTCGGCTTCTACGTCGACTGAGTGGTCACTGTCACTAAAACTCTATAAATAGCGACCTCTATTGACAGAGGTCCGAGGTCAAAAAACGGAAGGTGAGGACCAAGGGCAAAAAATCCAGAAGTGGAGAAAATAGGTCAAGGAACTAAGAGTCGAAGAGTCTTTGAGAGAGAAGAATCCAGAGCTCAGGCAAAGAGTAGTGATCGACGACTTTGGCATCGAGCATCCACTCTCTTTAGCAACCCTCGAAGCTGTTTTCTATCTTCTATGGCACTTCTTCATCATCGTGTGGTCCAAAGGACAAAGTGATCGACTGCAGATCAGACTCCTATAGCAATATTTACCCAGATTAAAAAATTATACTTAACATCCTCGTATAGGATTAATTGTACTTCTTGTTTGTGAACCTAAGAACGGGTTTCGTATAAACCTCATCTTATTTCTTTTGTTTACTATCAAACACAAGATGGGGACTCTGCTGGGGACGTCTTTCTTTTCTGATGAGGAAGCAAATGGTCAACACGATGCGGTATCCGTGGGATCCGTAAAGAAGACCCTGGTCGTCCAGTTCGACCAGTCTGCCTACGAAGATATGCTTCGAACAGGGGGTAGCTCTCACTCTCTCTCTGTCCAAGACAACAGGAAGCTGCGTAAGGTATGGATGCCCAAGACATCCCCTACCATTCCTGTCGACTCTCCGATCTCTCCGACCGGCCAGGTTGTAGCTGCACAACCTTCGCGCTCTGTGCGTAAAACTCAGTCTCCCGTTACTGACGGAATAGACAAAACTTTTGAGGATGTCTCAGCGCTAGTCCAGAAGTCTACTTCACACTCTGCGTGTAAAACTCAGTCTCCCGTCACTGACGGAATAGACAAAACTTCCGACGATGCCTCAGCGCTAGTCCAGAAGTATACATCGCGCATCGTGCATAAAAACTCGTCTCCCGTCGATGATGTGGCAGACAAAATTTCTGACAATGTCTTAGCGCCAAATCAGAAATTCCAAACGCGCTCCGTGCATAAAAATGCATCTGCCCTCCGCGGAAAAGCAGATGATCCCTGCAATCTACGCAAGGAAAAGCAAGCGGCGGACTGCTCAACTTCTCGACCTTTATGCCAGCAAGGGAAGAATCTGCCCGCCCTCCGGATTATACGAGAAGCTGATGGCCGACTGAGGACCTCCTCAACTTTACGCCAACCTGAGCAGAGCTCCAAATTACTCCAGGGGAAGCCCCTCAGCGTAAAGAAGGCTCAATTTGCGGAAAGACACCCTCCTCGGGGATTATCCGCTACCCAGATGGCCAACCTGTTGTATACGGGTGGCACAGGGAAAACTATGGTTTCCAACATCCGCATGCCCATTGAGGTGAACAGAAGGAACAAGCCATCTTCTTCTTCTGTAACTCCTCCTGACTTGCGTGAATTTCTGATCCAAAAATGCAAAGACAAGAGTCATAAACAGGCTTCAGTTCCCCTAACTGTCAAATGTGGGGAGATTCTATGGGAAGATGCATCAACATCTAACATCGTCATGACATGTGGGCCACATGAAGAATCTGTCTTTATTGTTCCCCCAACTCGCGACGACCAACATCCGATAGTCTTCGATCGCATGCGAAGCAGACCGATTGTACAAGAAGAATTTTGCGAGTCTGAGGGTGGCAAAATGCAAATCCACAGATATAGCCCACAAGCTTTAAAGATTATACAAAGCATGGGTTATGATTTAAAGTTGAACAAGGCCTCAACTATGGAAAAGGCAGACGAACACGATTGCATAGTAATCCTTACTGTCAATAAACTCGTTTTGGGTTGGGATACACTGTATCTCTTACAAATTCCAAACCTCCAGAGGCTAATCCTGCACAACCAGAGGCAGCTCCTTCTAAATCAACTTCAGGGGTCAAATGCCACGACTTGTCTGGGGGTAGCTTACCTCGATAAAATAAGGCACCATCCGAAGCTGGGGGTAGAATCCCCTCAGAATTCAAAGATGATGCAACGGTGGTGATCTTCCCGGAAGGACGTAAAACTCAGGCATCGGGAGCCCGAAGGCCGAAAGGGACTTTCTCCTTCAATGAAGATGACATCATTGAAATCTTCAATATGTTGGTGAAGGAACACAAACTTCGGCTACCCAACATCAGATACCCTGAGATGGCTGGCAAAGTTGATGACCCAGATTATTGCCTCTTTTATCGGTACATTCATCACCCTACAAGGGCCTGCTATGTATTGAAAAAGAGAATTCAGGAGTTGATCGATGCCAAAGTCATCACTTTGCACCTGTAAACGAGGGGACAATCATTGCAAATTGATTTCACTGTTAACGTGACAATTTGCTCCGTCAAGAAGATACCGGATGATGAGTCCCTAAAGTTTTCCCAGTGGATTCTTCAGGTCTATCCCCATTCAAGAAAATCACTCCACGGTGAATTTTTTCGGACAGGAGTTCATGTTCATATTACCTCTGAACTATTGTCCGAATATTTTGTTATCTCTCCAGATGAGTTTGTCATGTTCATATTACCTCTGAACAAACTTTCCGAGTTTTCGGCTATCGATTATCATGTTCATATTACCTCTGATATCGGTTGTCATCTCAACTTAGCACCCGTACTTAACTCTAAGTACGCCAGTGGTGTTGAGTCCACAAAAACTGCCATGTCCATATTACATCTGAGCAGATATATACCTTCATCCCTAATGGAGTATCACCACATGAGTTTGTCATGTTCATATTACCTCTGAACAAACTTTTCGAGTTTCTGGCCATCGATTATCATGTTCATATTACCTCTTATATCGGTTGTCTTATCAACTTAGCGCCCGTACTTAACTCTAAGTACGTCAGTGGTGTTAAGTCCACAATACCTATCACGTCCATACTACCTCTGATAGGGTTTATTTCGAACTTATTATTTGCACTTGATGTGTGCAACAAATAATAGGTCCATTAAAAATCCCCCAGTGGGATGTTCTCAACGAATACGGTATCGTACTACGTCCACATTACCTCTAGTACAATATCCGAAATTCGATCAAAAAATCATAAAAGAAATGGGAGGATCCTTATATGATTGCAAACGGTGCTTACAGGTTAGCCAAGCCTAATGGAGACTTGTTGATGGCTCATATCAATGGTAAATTCCTGAAAAGGTACTACGCTTAACCTCCTTTTGCTCAAATGGAGTATGGTGAAGATCTTATTCTGACAAAACTACTTTCAAAATAAAACTAGTTGGATCGTATTCTATCATGTCCATATAACCTCTGAATAGATATGTTTAACTAATTTGGAACTTCAAGATCTATCACGTCCATATTACCTCTGATAGTGTTTTGTGTACAAATTTTTGTCGGAGCATATTCTATCACGTTCATATAACCTCTGAATAGATATGTCCTGCTGAAGCTTACCGAGAGTATATCACGTCCATATTACCTCTGATATCACTTTCACCCAAACCTATCATTTATATTCCAAAATGATGGGTCCACAAAGTCAGATAAAAGCCTCTTCACTATTCCTAGAAAGAGCAAAATTATATTAAAAAATAAAAAAAGTACATCATTTGGGGGGAGCGGTTAGGTCGTGAATTTGCCATGCCAGAGCAGCCATTCTCTCATCCCTGGAGTTCAAGACATCGGCGCGAGCCCGTTCCAACCTTGCCGCATCATTGTTCAAAGTAGCTAGCTCGGACCGAGCATGTACAAAACCTGTGTGGACGACACCCACATGTGTCAGGTTCTGTTGAGCGATCTCCATTCGATTCTTCAGCACATCTCGAGAAGCCGACAAAGAGACAACCTCCTCCTCCGCTTGAGCGATTTCATCTCTCAATCTGCGGACCCTTGCTGTCACTTTCTCGTATTTGACTTCACACTGAGTCAGCTGAGGAATGACATACTCCAGTTTGGCACGATCATGATCTATCTCCTGCTGCTGTTCCTGGACAGATTTGTCCAGAGCTTCCATTTGCCCAGCAAGCTCTGCAGTCAGGGAGTCATACCTAGCTTAAACGAGACCGTCAATGCTGCCTCGAGATAGCTGCAGATATTCGTTAATGGGTTGCTCCAAACTATTAACTATCTCCTCCAGTGTGTCAGCTACCCCAGTATCGTTAAAGTCTCTGATCGGCACTATCGCAAACTGAGAGGACCTCCTCAGCGCCTCGAAGCTCAGATTCTTCTCCAACACCATTGATATCAATATTTTCATAGTGGTGTAGAAGATACCAGTATACTGCTCAGTCAGCATGACTAGATCCGAATGAACGTTGGGAGTGGTTGCAATATTGGCGAACCTCCCTCCAGGAACGACCGCAGACGATGTTGCCACAGCCGTCGTCTCAACAGGTGGTGCGACAAAAGAAGATGCGCCAACACCGGATGAAGTGACCGGCGTACTCAAAGGAGGCATTGTCGCAATGACAGGCTCATCCTCCTCTTGAGATATCGGAACCGTTTCAGGCGAGCTGGCACTCGAAAATGTTTCCTCTTCGAAGTCGGGCAGCTCCATGTCATCGCCAGGAGCTGAAACAGAGCCAAAAGGCGCATCAACACTACCCTCCCCGTAAATGTCTTCCCCTGAAAAGAAGACAAAAGAGAGTTAATATCAAAAGGATGTTAATTTTCCTAAAAAGAGGCATAAAGACAATATTTACCCATGGCTGATGGTGTATATGTCGCGTCTGCGGCCAGCACAGCTAAATCATTTCTTAATGATGCTAAGCAAGCTGTCATACCTTGAGAAGGGGGTGTGTTAACTGACATCAGCAGGTATTCTTCCGAATCTTCGCCAAGATCCACTCGAGGTTCACTAGGTGGAATCTCGCTGGGTGCACCTACAGATACGACAGGGGTTTCTCTCGATGCTGATCCGGATAAAGATATCCTCATTCGGCTCGGCCCCGAAGGCGATCTCATACCACTACCCGAAGCGGTAGCAGCGACAGCAGCCTCAAGCAGGAATTCTCCGGCACCGCCAGCCGGAACTGTGGAGGTTCCCTCTCTAAAAGGCGAGGAACCTCCAATCAAAGAATCATCCCCGACAGGCGAAGCAGCAGGTTCACTTCTATGAGCCTCATGGCCGGGAATCCTGAGAGGACGACTAACCACCTTCTTTTTCTTCTTGCAAGGGGAAGTCTCCTTCGGGACAGGAGCCCTTCGCTTACCAGAGATGACCAAAGCCACTGCAGGCGGAGGTATTTCACCCCTCGGTACCGCCAACAGAGGCTCATCTGGATTGGCGGAATCTTCACCCTCGTCAGAGAAGACCGAGGGGACTTCGTCTCTTCCTGCAGACTTGGAGGAAGGCATCTTAAAACTTCCATGCATATCAAAATCGTAATGGAAGGTGTTGGTTGCCACATAAAACTGGGCATACGAGTGAAGGATGCGCAGCTCCGTGGAGAGTAAAATGACGGACACGGTAAAAATTGCTTCAGTGCAATCCATGATGAAGTATCGCCATCCTCTCGCTCCATCAATGAGTCCACCCCTGGACCTGAAGTTGGTAACGGCATTGCCCACATGCAATTGGTCATACCCAAACTGCCTGGCAAACCGACTAGGCAAGTAGGGCTCCAAGAAGCAATGGTCTTCACTTCTGTATAGTAAATGGGAAGGTCTAATACAGACCAACCAATTAAAAGCCTCAGGAGAAAGAACGGTCTTTCCGTCGCCTATATCCTGAAGTCTGATCCCTTGTTGATTGAGATGTACAAAGGGGACCGTGCAGAAGAGCTTCCAGCTGTGACTGAAATTAAGCGCCCGCCGACAGTCTAAAACTGTTGTCACGTTCCAGGAGGAATTCTTGTAATTCAGCAAGAAATTACCCTCCGAACTACTGCCAGAGCCAGGAGACATCACCCTGGGGTTATGGAGAATTAACCATCCCATCAAATACAGGTATGGTAATTCTACCCTGGGAAAGCTATCACGCTGAGTTTTATCGGCAAGCAACCCGTCAGTAATGGCCCTCAGGCCAGCTTGTATGCGGCACACCATGGCAGAGAGCAAGCCCAGTCTTGCCCCGAATACCAGACACACTGCAGGCCATAGCGTGTTGCGATGAATGCGGTCCACAGATGCAATGCCGGGTACCACCAGTCGGCGCAGCCATATAGAGAGGAAGCCAGTCAGTTGAGCTTCCTTGGACAGAGGCCTGCGGTAATGCCTCAAATAACTGTAGGCCTTGGTGCCTGCAGGATATTTCCCTATCCCTTCGTCGAGAATCTGGTCTGGAGCCCCAGCGTCTTCCATAAGATAGTCGACTACCTGAGCACTAAGCACGCTCAGAAAGCTCAGAGGCTGATCCTTGCTATCCAAGACTTTCTCTGGCTTAGCAGCCTTGGCCCGGTAAAAGAAGAGGTAGGACGCCCATTTATTTGTATGAGCCAAGTCTGAAGGCTCATTATAAAAGACGGTGCAAGCAAGGTAGTGGCACATCAGCTCCTGGTACACTGCCACTACCCGAGGGTCTGAATCCCCCAACTCCCGGTTTGTGGGAACATACTCTTCATAAGGAGTATCCCCCATTGGCAGTCTCAAAATCTCTGCCATCTCGTAAAGGGCCAATCCCAACTCCCCCAGTGGAGTGGCGAAAGTCCCGGTGAGCGAGATATATAGCTCCATCAAAGCCAGAAATAGGCTAGGGTTGAGAGGTAACCCAACACTGGTGGCATTCACAACTGCGAACAGACCAATGCTCTCCAGCTCAGTCTGAAAATGCTTCAGGGCCCAGTCAGCCAAACGAGCCCATCGAAGATTTGTAGGGGTGATCCACCCACTTGTCCGAGGATTAACCTTAGGGTATACTCCCCCATGCCCCATGAAATTATTGCAGAAAGTCGGTAACTGGACCGGCTGGAGCAGTAAACTGTCTTCACTCGGGATACTGCCCGGGTACAATCCCCTGAATGGCATCATCGAGCCGGAAGGGCGACTGATAAATGACCCTTGGCCAGATCCTTTCTGATAAAATATCTTCCCCGGCCGGTCGTGAAGATCTGGAGTCAGCATCCACGACATCCTCCTGGGATGTGTAGCATGGAAGAATATCGAGATGGGATAGTCTCTCAGCATCTTGGGCAGATACAGGACCAAACCCCCGGCAGAAAAAACCCAGAGTTCTTTCTTGGGCTTCGTCTGGGACTGCTTGTCAATCATGTCCCCGAAGAGAAAAGCCGTCTTTATATATTGGGCCCCGTCTATGTACGTCAGGGGCTCTCCGTTGATTATGTTCAACAGCGTTCACTCGCCTTGAGCCGATATCAGGATTCCCCTTCCTTCAGGATACTGGGGTCCGGAGATAGGAAATGTCACATGGGATAAATCCTCTAAGTAGTTGGAATGCAGCATCCCGGCAGCAGAACCCATCACCTCGGCCAGCGGAGACGCATGCAAGTTAACTGCAAAATGCAAGAAAGACACATCAGTTTCTATACTAGACATTATAATCTTGCAGCATATGCCAAAAATTAACAGTCTGTGCTTTACGCCAAGACTGTAAAAGACTTGATCATTTACGCTGGAATCTTATTCCAAGGCATAAAATTCAAGACTGGCAGTATACACAAAAAATCTGACAGTCTGTGTTTTACGCCAGACTGCCAAAGTTTGAGTTACTACGCCGGAATTGTCATCCAGAAGCGTAAAACTCAACTTTTATAGTATACGCCAAGTTTCGACAGTCAAAGCTTTTACGCCCGACTGCAAAAATATAGAGTTTTTACGCTGACATATTAGAAATGTGGGAGTAAAAGATGAAACATCTCTGTGCATCATCTTCCTCAAAGAGGCTATCAGCACAGAAGACGACCTAGCGCGTTCACGTACAATGTGTGCGAAGGATTTTCATCGTTCTTTCCCTCTAAAAAACTTTACCTTTAACTCCGGGTGCACTGCTCGTCGGCGGGATACTTCGTTCAGAATGAAGCTCGCCTTGCCCGATAGAAGTCGCTCTCGCTTGGGCAGAAGAGCGAGAAGAAGAGTCAACCTTCTTTCCCTTAGAGGAGGGGATTTGTTTCGGGGCCATTGCTGAAAACTCTGAATGCTCGAGAGGAAATGAAGAAGAGAACTCGAAGAGTCGAAAGCTTTCTTTTGCAAAAAGACAGATGAAAAGTTTTTGTCTGAAAGCCTTGGGGTATATATAGAGTTCGGACGGACTCCTCGAATCCCTAACCAAAACCGATATTTAATATTCGGTTATGATTGGGGACTACGTTAGCCTATTACTCAAAGAAGACAGACACTCAGCGAATTCGAAAAGTTTTCGTGCAAAGCAGATTCGTAGTTTTACGCTAAGGAGCTTTCTACGCTCGACAGCTACAAATCTACGGTTTTACGCTCACAGGCTATAAGTCTATGGTTTTACGCCCGGATGCTTTTATGCTCGGTAGCTTTTATGCTCGAGAGGCTACAAACCTATGACTTCACGCTCAGAAGCTACAAATCTATGATTTCACGCTCGGTGGCTTTTACGCTCAGAGGCAACAGATCCACAACTTCACGCTCGGAAGATTTTCTTTTCAGAGGCTACAAATCTATAGTTTCTACGCCCGAATGCTCTCATGCTCAGCAGCTTTTACGCTCGAGAGGCTACGAACTTATGATTTTACGCTCATCCACATTTACAGATCTATGACTTTCCGCATATCTGAGAATACGCAGGCCAGAATATGCGTATATCTGAACAATTCTCAAGGCGGTCAATTGCAAGGGTTTATGCAGAAGATACTCCTTCTTGGCCCCAAAATATCCCAAGTACCCAAAGCATACAGAGTTCAACATTGAAAGTGACTCTTCTCCTTGGGTCGATTGGAAGTTCATCCAGAATCCAGTCTGAATATTTCATCTACAGCTCAAGTTGGCGACTCAGTTTGACAGCCGTTTCTTGCCCTATTTCAAGGGATTTTCGGGAAATCATTCTTGAAAGATGATGGTCTGAATGAAAGTTATTCTTATCAGAAGTGACGGTTCAGAATTCTATGCAGCTCCCCATTTCTAACAGTAGGACAGTTCGAATACTCGACTTAAATGCTAAGCGACTTTTTGAGCATCCTTAGTTATGCGTAAAAGACGGGACGGGACCTAATACTCTTTCTATCAGAGTCGGTGTAAAGTTACCAGACGTGTTGAAGCTACATATATTCAGACTTCATCACAACAAAGTATATGGCAAGATAATCATATGCACAGAAGAAGACGATTTTATTAAAACATGATTACATATGAGGGAAATCCAGTCTACAGAGGGTTTTTTCTTCATTTTCATGATTACATATGAGGGAAATCCCGTCTATAAAGGATTTCCTCATCGTCATCGGAAGTCTACCCCTAGAATCTGTTCTGCCAGGTTCTCATATTGGTGGAGATCTTTTTCCGTCTTTTTCAGTAGTTAGTCGGTTTTCGCGACCGATTAACAAGAAAATGATTAATGGCGGGAGGATACAAAACTGGGCCTGTCTGAATTATTCAGAGCCCATCCTCCATACGCCATGACAGATTGAGTTGAGGTATTTAACCCAACTCAATACTCGAGGACAGAGCTAGTTTCTGCTCTGGTCCACGAAAGTATCAAAAGAAAATACAGCTTGCAAGCTGTGTGGTCTAACATGACCCTTCCTCTCTCCTGGACGAACCGCCATACAAAGTTGTTGATTATCCCGAGCAAAGGAAGCTATGATATCCTTCCATGATCCATCGTTGTAGAGGACATTTGCTCGAAGATGCCTTCTTTTTTGGCTCCTTATATGCTGGAAGAACATGGTCTTCTTCTTCCTCAAGTTGATCCGACGAACTCCGGCGATCATCTCTGTGTGATGAAGGAAATGTGGGAAGAACAGGTTAACTCCTCAGCCTTTATATAGGCAAAAGAGAACACACCAAATCCCAACGAATCCCCACGAATCCGCCAAAAAATTAGCCTTGAAGAACGAGTCAGACTTGACCGTTTTATGCTTCATTCAAAGCATTTCAAATTACGAGGAATTTGAAAACTTTGAAGGGGGACTTGTAGAAGTATAAAAAATACGCTGGATAGCTATACGCAGCATTTTAGTGCTGCACAGCGTAAAAAGATGACTTCAGAGCCATCAGCGTACAAACAAAGCTTTTCCGCTAAGTACAGCGTAAAATATAAGCTCAAGGACTATCTGCGTAACGCAGTATGTCCAGGCCGCTTCAGCGTAAAAAGGGTGCTACATCGCCTTTATGGCGTAAAACTCATCCGTTTTTAATGCAGCATTGAAGTGTAGGAGGGATGCTTCGTATTCCTCAAAATGAACCTGTCAAATCATGCAGTGAACCTGACGTCTGACTCCTGACAAAGAGTACTGCATGACTACCCAGGCGACGGCTATAATGATGGCGTGGCACAGCGACCCAGACTGTCGTTTAGTGACATTTCCTTGACGTAAACCGCTTTTACACATACAAGAGAATACGCTGCCTAGTTTTACACAGGCAGACGTGAGCTGTTTATGCTCCACAGAAGACAAATCGGCTGCCACGTCAAAAACTGTTCTTCGTACAAGGCTCGAGGCACGTCTCTGCATTTAATACGCAGAATGATGGCAAATGCTCGAGGCACGTCTCTGTATTTAATGCGCAGAAATGATGGCAGATCTTTGAGGCACGCCTCTGCATTTAATACGCGGAATAATGGCAAATCTTCGAGACATGCCTCTGTATTTGATGCGCAGGATAGGGGCAGATCTCTGCATTTAATGCAAGAGATTTGATTATATCTCCAAAAGCCGTAATTTCGGCCAAGACGTCCACATCATCACTTCTGCACATACGCCAACTCAGGCCACATTTGCATTAGTGCGTATTAAAGCTATTCGGTCCAGAATTCGCTCAAGCCTCAGTCAAGGAAGGAGGATCAGCTAGCTTCTACACCCACTCGACTTCTATTCCTACTCGGCTTCTACGCCCACTCGGCTTCTACGCCTACTCAGCTTCTATGCCGGTTTGATAACTCTTTGGCTTCTACGCCATGGTGACAGTTATTGGCTTCTACGCCAACCTTTTCTACACGAGGGATAACTACCTACGTGGCTTTTACGCCGTGATCTTCGCAGCAGTTATACGCGTTATCTCTTAATGGGACGTGCGTCACACGCTCATTCAGAAGGTCATTTATATGCGGGCAACGGTTATTGTAACCATCGTGTAAAAGGGTGCTATACTTTCCACTACCCGGCTTCTACGCCGACTGAGTGGTCACTGTCACTAAAACTCTATAAATAAAGACCTCTATTGACAGAGGTCGAAGGAGGAAAAAGGTCGCAGATTTCAAAGGTCAAAGATTCCAAGATCAAGAGAGAAGGTCAAGGAACTAAGAGTCGAAGAGTCTTTGAGAGAGAAGAATCCAGAGCTCAGGCAAAGAGTAGTGATCGACGACTTTGGTATCGAGCATCCACTCTCTTTAGCAACCCTCGAAGCTGCTTTCTGTCTTCTATGACACTTCTTCATTATCGTGTGGTCCAAGGGACAAAGTGATCGACTGCAGATCAGACTCTTATAGCAATATTTACCCAGATTAAAAAATTATACTCGACATCCTCGTATAGGATTAATTGTACTTCTTGTTTGTGAACCTAAGAGCGGGTTTCGTATAAACCTCGTCTTATCTCTTTCGTTTATTATCAAACAGCCAATACTATTTTTGGCCATTTGTGCGCCAATAATAGTTTTTGGCCCATTATGTATGGATAATCTATTTTCTTGCCTGATTATGCTCCAATCATAAATTATAAATTTATGCTCATGTATGCCATTATTCTTTTGTTAGTAATGCTTAGAAGTTGATATTTCTCTGGTTCTCTTTTACCCTGTTATTTTAGTTAATCCTGGTTATTTCCTAAATATGACATTCTTGATATGGATCTTAATTTCCTGACATGAGCTAAGTGATTGTACATTATAAATAAACTCTTAAATCTTTACCCGAAACTGATAACCTTGATACTCCTGATATACTCCTGATAGTGGCTCGACGTAGCACACTCATGACTTGAGAATTCCTATAACTGTCCTGATCAAGGCTATTAGTGATACTTGTATTGTATGTCATGTATCCCCGTGGTTGATTTTGATTGTGCTTTTCAAGCTACTGTCATGTCTTACATAATATCTAAGGCAGATTCTTGTGCACCCTAGTCGAGAATTCTTGATAATTTTCTAGGCTAGCCACTAGAATAATAATCTAGAAAGCATCTAGAGAGACTTCATGGCTGTATGCAATCCCGTATCCCAGCGACACCTGATGGATTTGGAGCTCTCAGTCGTGAGGGGCACCCTTCTAGCACACTGACGAGTGTTGCACTACTAGAAAAGATAATAGATGATTATGCTTGATTAATTTATACTATGTACCCATTCATTTAGATAACCCGGATAGTCTGTAGGGCATGTGGATATAAGGAATCTCAAACTGCATGTGTTAGTAACTAGGACTGTGATAACCCTAGTTAGCTAATGATAGCAAGCCAAAGGGCATAATTGGCCTTGATTGCTTGATTTCTAGTCTAGTCGTTTCTTGATTTAATTAACAGCTGATCCGAAAATGGTAACCGGTGTACTGATTCCAGATGTCCTTGTTTAATTACTCCAGAATGGCTTAACTGTTATTTTACTTGATATTCTTACTGATTTGTCTATATGCTGGTTTTAGATCATACGTTTGGTTCTCTTATGGTACTTTGTTGTTTTGGGGTCTGACCCTACTGGTTTTGTATGGCCAAATTTCAGAGCAGGACCGCAGGAACTTTTGTACTTCCCTTCTCAAGATGGTGAACACGAGGAGCACCCAAGGATATGAGTGGGTTTCTTCTTTCTCCCCCACTTGATCCTATTTTTTGAGGCGTTTAGCCACCGAGCACGTGTTTAACTCATGTTCTGGGATCTTGATACTGCAACCTGCAGGCCTACATGTAAAGCATATTCTAGACTATAGCTAAAGCTGAGCATGTAATATTATACTCTACTAGTTCTTCATTCTGGTAACTAGCTTCATGATCATCTGGGTATGTATAGTTTGGGATGCCTTACTATTATATGTTTGGTGATCATATATCTTATAAACTTATTGCATATTTGAAATTGAGACACCTAGAATTCTTGATCCAGGATTGCCTGATGGATTATAGAGTAAACCCTCACATGTCTAGACAGTCGTGATCGTATCTCGGGGTATGGAGTACTCTGATATACGTAGCTAGCTTTGTCTGACCCCGCTCTCCAGTATTATGGTTCTAAGGCATGATAAGAGGGGAGGGGAGAGGGAGAAGAGGAGAGAGGAAGAGAGGAGCTGAGAAGGAGAGAATAAAAAGAGAGGGTGATGAGAGAGACTGAGAGGGAAAGAATAAAAAGAGAGGAAGGAAAAAAAATAAAGGGAAACAAAAAAATGCTTTGGTCAGGATTCGAACCCCTCCCACCCACATTGCAAATGAGTTCCTTTTGTATCTTTTGTTGACCAATTGGTCAAGCAGGATTTGTGTTTCAAATATAACATATACATTTATATGTATATAACATATACATTTTTTTTAAATCAATTCGGTGCCTAGGCGCTAGGCGCCCCTTAGGTGCACCTTTGATCGCACTAATTGTGAAGCTTGACCTGTATGGTCCACCATAAAAATGTGTCACGACCCACACCTAGATGATCGGGACACGAGTATATGTGTCACGCCCCAGTCCCAAAATACGCAGGACTAGGACACGTAAGCATGCCAGCCTTATGTACATGGCAACTCCATATGAATATCAAATCCACAAGTGGTATAAATCTATCACGAGTCACAGGGTATAATCTAAATCTCATCCGTAAAAATCAATATAAATAAATAACCAATATCTATGAAGCTAGATCACAATATAAGGTATCCAATGCTGGTAGTCGGATGGAAACAAATCCACTACCGAACTAGAATATAGAATAAACAAGTTAAATACAATATAAGTACCATATCTAACAATCATGTGGCTCGAAGAGAGGATCTCTCGTAATATAAGTAGCCAGTCCGGATCTACGCTCCTGCGAATACTCATGAACAATACACCTGGAAAGGGACTAGGTCCTCAGAGGGACGTAACAAGATACATAAAAACATGCCATAAAGTAAATACTATAAAAACTCAAGGGTGACCTAACCATCTAAGTAAAATGCAACTTGAGGATAACTTGAGTGTATGGGAAAGTGTAGGCTAGATATATGCTGACGTAATTCACCAATCGTGACAACTGGTTAGTATATGCCATATATGCCCCCATACTTGGGTACTGTAATATAATAACGTCCATACCGCTCCGAAGAACGGGGAATCTGCATAGTATAACGTCCATACCGCTCCGAAGAACGGGGAATCTGAATAATATAACGTCCATACAATTCCGAAGAACGGGGAATCTGCAAGTATATAACGTCCATACCGTTCCGTCGAACGGGGAATCTGAATAAAGGAAGTGGGTGTCCCATACGCCTACTAGTAGTCCTCCCCACCCAATGATCTAAGCATGTTGTATCCACAATACGCCTTAGCTACTACGCTGAGGCGTTGTAACTCTGGCTCATAGTCTATCGTTAGAACAACAGCCCAACCTTACAACCAAACAAGGACAAGGATGGGACCATCATACCATGCTAGTCTATGCTCCGCCTACTAATAACTCTAAGTCTTCTAACATGCATCACTACTAGTAGTTATACCCTATCCGTCGTACGACCTACACGTACAGGTGGCCAATCGCATACGCAAGTCTGTGCCCTACATGAGATGCACAACACGTGTAAGAAATGTGTCAAGGCCTGGGAGTCATACCGATAACTCCACAACTCTAGGTGGGTCTACTAGACACTAGGTCAGACACACGTCCTAACGTCAACGCATTCGTTGACTGCACCCGAGTCTCTCTCGGACGCACACAGTTATAATAGCTAAAATAATAAATAGGCAGCTAAATAATCACTGAGATTTAAACAGTACAACAAAGGCAAGGTATACTTGCCTGGCAAGAGAGCTGTGTAGCACTAATAACCTGCTCCAGAAGTCGTGCAAATAAATCCAACAGATCTTTGGGGTCAGTGTGCACAGGTACGGGAATCGGGGTGACTGCTGCGGGTCATCTGGCAAGAGTGACGGGTTCATGATGAACGCGAGGACGAGGGTAATGACGATGTGATAATTAGGTTATGGTTAAGGTGACGATTATGGTAATGATGATGGAAATGATGATAATGGTGGTGATGTGGATGATAATAGTTGAGGGGGTGATGATACGAACGATGATTGAGATGATGGTGATGATTAGGATGAGATATTGATAATGGTAATGGTGTTTAATGATAGTATTAATGGTGATAAGGTGTTAATGAGATAATGATGGTGATGGGGTGTTGATGATGATACGACGATGATAATTAAGGCGATGACGACAACGAGGATGGCGATGATGATGGTGAAGGTGATCGTGATGGTGATGACAAGGAAGATGATGATGATGACTAGGATGATGATGATGACGTTATTGGCGACGATAATGACGAGGATGATGATGATGTGGATGATGAACAAGTGATTAGGGTTGGTGTTGGTAATGATTTTGATATATTTATGGTGAAGATAACGAGGAGTATGATGATGCTGGTGGTGGCTGCTGACCGGAGTCCTGCCAGTGGGGGGAGTCCGGCCAGCAGAAGGAGGAGGACAGGGTAGAGATTGGTGGCTCGACGGGGTGGCAGGGAACATGGGTAGATGGCAATGGTGGTGAAGGTGGTTGATGGCAGTGGTGAGCAGCAGGGGGCCCGGGGAGGGGTTCAGTCGAGGGAGGAACGGGGATATCCGGCGTGGCAGTTGCACTGGTCGAAGGAGAGGAGAGGAGGACAGGGAAAAAGAGGAGTTGTTCGTGCTGGTGGTGGTGACTGGCCGAGGGAGGTGGCCGGGGAGGAGAAGGAGAATGGTGGTTAGGCTCGGGCAGTTTGGTCAGGATCAATGGGGAGGAGGCTACTCCGCTGCTAGTGGATGGCAGAGAGCGGGGGAGGTCTGGCGAGGCGGTATTATTGCAGAGGGGAGACGAGGAAGAGGGTGGTGGTGGTGCAGTGGTGGTGTTGGCCAGGATGTGCAGAGGTAGAGCGTCAGGGAGGAGTCACTCGGCACTACGGGGAAGGAGATGGAGGTCGGGTTGTCGGAGACGAGGATGGTAGAAGATGAAGAGGGAGATGGAGGATCCGGCGGGGCTGGAGAAGATGGAGGAGAGGAGAGGGGCGAGGTTCACGGTGGAGGGGGTCAGTCCGGCGGGGCTGGCTCCGGCGAGGAAGAATCGGGAGGAGGAAGAAGGATGAATAGTAATGGGAGAGGTGGTCGGCTGAGAAGAATTTTGGGTATTTTTGGGGAAAATAAGAAAAGAAAATAAATAGGAATATATATACATGTGTAGGTCTTTGTTTGACCTAGAAATTGGCTTGGTCAATCCCCTTGGGTTTAGGCCTTGTCATGTATGATTTCAAGGGGCCATGATTTAAATTGGTTCAAACTGAAGGGCTAGGGTTCAATTGGTCCAAGGTTTGAGGGCTATGGTCTTAAGGAGGTTGATGTTAAATTACACACTCCTAAAAATTATGGAAAAATACACATGAAAGAGAAATGGGTTTCTACGCGTGTCGGGTCTAATGGGATGGACACCTTAATGCACTTTTGCACAGAAGTGCCCAACAATTAGAAAATTATACAAAGATGGAAATTGTGTTTTAATTTATTAAATTGAATGCGCATGATATTCTGGAATTAATTAGGAGTATATGGGATTAAAATTAGGTAGGACACAAGTGTCAGGGACGTAGAGGGTACAGTATAGAATATTAATAAAATTTGGGTTATATAAAACGGTCAAGATTGTGTTTCCAATTTTGATTGGAACACACAAGGGTACAGAGTCGTATTTATTTAGAATTACCATAATAACGTCCGCGATATTTATTGTGTGACTAAAATATAGCACAAGAAAGCATAATTATAAGTTACACAAAGGTCAGAATAGCAGGCGGACATGTCTATGATGAGGTGGTGAAATTTGTAGAAAGGCAATGGCTAGTGAGGTGCTCCAATTATCGAAGCAACGGTAAGGTACGCTACGCGATATAAAATATCTCATAATTAAATAATTCACGTGTTTCTAATTGTAATTGGATTCTAATTAGACCTAATTTCTCTATCTATACCAAGTAGCCCTAATCTTGGGTAAGGGAGTTTACAATCTACCCAACTTAAAATAATTTCGTCCTCGAAATTAAAATAAGGCATAGTCTGTTATTCCTTCACATACATAAGGCAAGTTAATCGCAACATCTTTGCGATAATTAAAATTCTAATCAATCCTTCGTAATCACATCAAAATTAAGATGGTCACTGGTCAAATCAAATTTCAACCTATCGTACTTCCTCATCAACATCCAAATTTAATTTTAATTCATATAACATCTTCGCATATCAAATTTTATATCGCAATCTCCAACTAACAACTCTTTTAGAAATGATTCTAATCAAATTTTTCCTCTTATTTTTCAACTTATGAACTTTTGTACTCTTCAAATTTACTTTCAATTTATATCCTTAATATTTTAAATAGGTAATCCAACACTCAAAATTTTATTCTTAATTCAAATCATCGAATCTTAGAATTCAATCCGACCATGTTCATATTTAGAGTTCTATTTTTTTCTCAAGATTTAAATCGATAATTCAACCCCCAATTCTCAAAATTCAAATCATGTGCTAAAAATTAAAATTCATTGATCCTCATCCTCTTACTTATTCGTCCAAAATTCTAAAAATTAAAATGACTTGAATCTTTCAATCAAATTTTGCTCGATCACAATCTAAAGAAATTTTTCTCAAGCTGATAATGCAACTGCTACCCAACTTAGAATTTACCCATCTATCACATACGGCTCTTACATTTAAGAAATCTCATTCCTCAAATTTACTTAATCCTATTACTCAATCCTCAAAAATTTTAACACTAAATATATTACATGTGATATGCCCTTGGTTACAAAATAATCATCAAATAATGTATTTGGCCTATAGGGTATATCTAATACTATTTGTGTATCAACTTATGCTAGGCACGAGGTTTCGTCTTTCTGAAATAAGGGAAGACGGAAAACAATAATAAAGAGTTCAAGGGGAGGTAATATATTAGAAGTATGGGGATCAAGGCGTTTAAAGAATTCAATGGGAATTACAAGGCAGTTGTGGATTAAAATCCTATTTTGGTAATTCCTATTCATATGCTCACATCAGTACAATTATGTAATGGATATGATATGCTCAGACATATCTAGAGGGCAAGTACATTCGTCTACTAATCACTATATATCTCAATCCACGTAAAATAGTTATGCGAAGGGCGAACCTAGCGCACTATGGTTGATCAGACCGTAGTACACTGATTCTGAAATGTATTAGTGTACGCGTCCAATAATACATATGTCGTGAACAAGCTTGATAAAAGAATGAGCTTGCAAAACTAGGCTGTAACAGCAGCATAAGTCGAGGTAGTACAAAAATATAAGTATGCTAGATTATGATGAAAGGAGGTACGAAAATAATTTAAGTTCACAAAACCAAACAAGATACAAAATTAAGACTCTACAATCTCTACAGTTGTCATAATAACTCCTTGTCTAAGTCGCTAGTCGACCAAATAGGGGTATGGACCTTTAATTTCTACAGTCTGAATAAACACTATCTTCTTATGCAAGTCTAAAGTTGTGTCATCCTATTATACTTCATCAATGGGTCAATAGGGCTATGTGGTACTATGTTGTGAGGCACACTACCCAACTTAAAACAATAAACTAATACTGTGACAGTCTTAAGGGGATCCTACAAATTAATAAATTTCTTGTAAATAAAGTACAAATTCTTATTGGGCTATACGAGGAACGGATCTTAGTACTTATTAGGGTCTCCTATTGAATCATGTAGGTAATGGTCATCTTAAGTCTTAATCATAGTGCTTATAGAACAAGTATCAATAGTATGAATGGAAAAGTTACTGGTCTTCAAGGGAAATAGGATATAACTTGTATCGAGGTGGGGGTACAATCACGTAATTTAAAACTATGGTACAACCATAAAAATTATACTCTAAAAAGAATATTTAACTATCAAGTCCTAACTACCAATCATATAATAATTCACGATTACCACTTTAACCCTAGCAAGCGGTATATCCCATCATAGAATAAAATCACTTGACCTACAATCAGAAGAGTTATGCGGCACGAGTTGAAAGATAAAGAAAATAAGAATCAATTTAAATCGTCGCACAATTGGCGAACGATATGGTTGCAGGGGAACAAGATATGAAATTACCATAGAGGGATTCTAGATAATATTATGGTTTTCTAAGGGGAAGGTGGTGTGCTAAACTCTGTGTTTGAGGAATGATCGAGAAAATGTTATATTCATTCCTCTTGGCTTCCTAGGGTACGGTCTGCTAATATCAGACAATGAATCTAATGTATAGTTCTATAATACTATCTCACTATAAAAGTTAAGTTTGGTCATATTATTCAACCTTGGATTTCTATGGGTCGCTTAATGCTAGAGTCAAATACAATGGTTAAATTTCTAACTAGCTCTAGTAGTGCCTATACTACTCTTAAGTCATTCATAATTATGTCAAGGAATAATGGTAAGCCATTCTTTAGATAAGGATGCTAGGGTTTACTTAAATATTTTAAACTTAGTGACGTGTCAGTGTTCTAGTTACTCTTAATAGGAAGGTTACCCTACTTATTATCTAACAACAGGGACTTCTATATTCTAGAAGAAGGCTACACTCAAGGAACTAATAGGGGAGCACATTAATCAAGCAGTATGCAGCTATTCAAAATAGAATAGATTGGAAGGAAGATAAGTCATAGTCAATTGTGGATGAGTTCCTATACTCTAATCCTATTTGCAGGCTTGCTCGGTACAGTAACGTAACCGAGACAATATGCTCTCGACCTGTATGGGCCACCATAAAAATATGTCATGCCCCAGTCCCAAAATACGTAGGACTAGGACACGTAAGCATGCCAGCCGTATCTACATGGCAACTCTAATATATGGATACCACGGTACACACGTACGTTGTAATATGAATATCAAATCCACAAGTGGTATAAATCTATCACGAGTCACAGGGTATAATCTAAATCTCATCCACGAAAATCAATATAAATAAAGAACCAATATCTATGAAGCTAGATCACAATATAAGGTATCCAATGCTGGTAGTCGGATGGAAACAAATCCACTACCGAACTAGAATATAGAATAAACAAGTTAAATACAATATAAGTACCATATCTAATAATCACGTGACTCGAAGAGAGGACCTCTCGCAATATAAGTAGCCAGTCCGGATCTGCGCTCCTGCGAATACTCATGAACAATACACCTGGAAAGGGACCAGGTCCTCAGAGGGACGTAACAAGATACATAAAAACATGCCATAAAGTAAATACTGTAAAAACTCAAGGGTGACCTAACCATCTAAGTAAAATGCAACTTGAGGACAACTTGAGTGTATGGGAAAGTGTAGGCTAGACATATGCTGACGTAATTCATAATTCGCGACAACTGGCTAGTATATGCCACATATGCCCCCATACCTGGGCACTGTAATATAATAACATCCATACCGCTCCGAAGAACGGGGAATCTGCATAGTATAACGTCCATACCGTTCTGAAGAACGGGGAATCTGAATAATATAACATCCATACCATTCCGAAGAACGGGGAATCTGCAAGTATATAACGTCCATACCGTTCCGTCGAACGGGGAATCTGAATAAAAGAAGTGGGTGTCCCATACGCCTACTAGTAGTCCTCCCCGCCCGACGATCTAAGCATGTTGTATCCACAACACGCCTTAGCTACTACGTCGAGGCGTCGTAACTCTAGATCATAGTCTATTGTTAGAACAACAGCCCAACCTTACAACCAAACAAGGACAAGGATGGGACCATCATACCACGCTAGTCTATGCTCCACCTACTAATAACTGCTAAGTCTTCTAACATGCATCACTACTAGCAGTTATACCCTATCCGTTGCACGACTTACACGTACAGGTGGCCAACTGCATACGCAAGTCCTTGCCCTACATGAGACGCACAACACGTATAAGAAATATGTCAAGGCCTGGGAGTCATACCGATAACTCCACAACTCTAGGTGGGTCTACTAGACACTAGGTCATACATACGTCCTAACGTCAACGCATTCGTTGACTGCACCCGAGTCTCTCTCGGACACGCACAGTTATAATAGCTAAAACAATAAACATGCAGCTAAATAATCACTGAGATTTAAATAGTACAACAAAGGCAAGGTATACTTGCCTAGAAAGAGAGCTGCGTAGCACCAATAACCTGCTCCAAAAGTCGCACGGATAAATCCAACAGATCTTTGGGGTCAGTGTGCACAGGTACGGGAATCGGGGTGACTGCTACGGGTCGTCTGGCAAGAGTGACGGGTTCATGATGAACGCGAGGACGAGGGTAATGAGATATGATGATTAGTTATGGTTAAGGTGACGATTATGGTAATGACGACAAAAATAATAATAATGGTGGTGATATGGATGATAATAGTTGAGGGGGTGATGATACGGACGATGATTGAGATGATGGTGATGATTAGGATGAGATATTGATAATGGTAATGGTGTTTAGTGATAGTATTAATGGTGATGAGGTGTTAATGAGATAATGATAATGGTAATGGTGTTTAATGATAGTATTAATGG
Organism: Iris macrosiphon; assembly: GCA_036927795.1. Taxonomy (NCBI): domain Eukaryota; kingdom Viridiplantae; phylum Streptophyta; class Magnoliopsida; order Asparagales; family Iridaceae; genus Iris; species Iris macrosiphon. Next base: position 9,698,868 of record JAYESA010000016.1, on the reverse strand, counting down.
TGATGAGGTTTAATAAGATAATGATGGTGATGGGGTATTGATGATGATATGACGATAATAATTAAGGCGATGACGATAACGACGATGGCGATGATGATGGTGCAGGTGATCGTGATGGTGATAACGAGGAAGATGATGATGATGACTAGGATGATGATGGCGACGTTATTGGCGACGATAATGACAAGGATGATGATGATGTGGATGATAAACAAGTGATTAGGGTTGGTGTTGGTAATGATTTTGATATATTCATGGTGAAGATGATGAAGAGTATGATGATGATGCTGGTGGTGGCTGCTGACCGGAGTCCGGCCAGTGGGGGGGAGTCCGGCCAGCAAGAGGAGGAGGACAGGGAATAGAAGGAGGACAGGGTGGAGATTGGTGGCTCAATGGGGTGGCAGGGAACACAGGTAGACGGCAATAGTGGTGAAGGTGGTTGATGGCAGTGGTGAGCAGCAGGGGGCCTGGGGAGGGGTTCAGTCAAGGGAGGAACGGGGATGTCCGGCGTGGCAATTGCACTGGTCGAAGGAGAGGAGAGGAGGACAGGGAAAAAGAGGATTTGTTCGTGCAGGTGGTGGTGACTGGCCGAGGGAGGTGGCCGGGGAGGAGAAGGAGAATGGTGGTCAGGCTCGGGCAGTTTGGCCGGGATCAATGGGGAGGAGGCTGTTGCGCTGCTGGTGGATGGCAGGGAGCGGGGGAGGTCCGGCGAGGCGGTGTTATTGCAGAGGGGGAGACGAGGAAGATGGTGGTGGTGGTGCAGTGGTGGTATTGGCCCGGATGTGCAGAGGCAGAGCGTCGGGGAGGAGTAACTCGACGCTGCGGGGAAGGAGATGGAGGTCGGGTTGTCGGAGACTAGGATGGTAGAAGATGAAGAGGGAGACGGTGGATCCGGAAGGGCTGGAGAAGATGGAGGAGAGGAGAGGGGCGAGGTTCACGGTGGAGGGGTTCAGTCCGGCGGGGCTGGCTCCGGTGAGGAAGAATCGGGAGGAGGAAGAAGGATGAATAGTAAGGGGAGAGGTGGTCGGTTGAGAAGAATTTTGGGTATTTTTGGGAAAAATAAGAAAAGAAAAAAAATAGGAATATATATACATGTGTAGGTCTTTGTTTGACCTAGAAATTGGCTTGGTCAATCCCCTTGGGTTTGGGCCTTGTCATGTATGAATTTAAGGGGCCATGATTCAAATGTGTTCAAACTGAAGGGCTAGGGTTCAATTGGTCCAAGGTTTAAGGGCTATGGTCTTAAGGACGTTGATGTTAAATTATACACTCCTGAAAATTATGAAAAAATACACATGAAAGAGAAATGGGTTTCTACGCGTGTCGGGTCTAATGGGATGGACACCTTAATGCACTTTTGCACAGAAGTGCCCAACAATTAGAAAATTGTACAAAGATGAAAATTGGGTTTTAATTTATTAAATTGAATGCGCACGATATTCTGGAATTAATTAGGAGTACATGGGATTAAAATAGGTGGGGCACAAGTGTCAGGGACGTAGAGGGTACAGTATAGAATATTAATAAAATTTGGGTTGTATAAAACGGTCAAGATTGTATTTCCAATTTCGATTGGAACGCACAAGGGTACAGAGTCGTATTTATTTAGAATTACCATAATAACGTCCGCGACGTTTATTGTGCGACTAAAATATAGCACAAAAAAGTATAATTATAAGTTACACAAATATCAGAATAGTAGGCGGGCATGTCTATGATGAGGTGGTGAAATTTGTAGAAAGGCAATGGCTAGTGAGGTGCTCTAATTATCGAAGCAACGGTAAGGTGCCCTACACTATATAAAATATCGCATAATTAAATAATTGTCGTGTTTCTAATTCTTATTGGATTCTAATTAGACCTAATTTCTCTATCTATGCCAAGTAGCCCTAATTTTGGGTGAGGTGGGTTTACAATATGGTACGCCCAGCCTACGTCGTAGCATCGGCGGTAGAACGTTGTCTAGGTCATCAATAACTAACTATCAATCTCACACAATAATATGATCACAACCTGTCAATGATATCTTAACTCCTTAAGGAGGACAAGATGACAATATATAATAATGGCAATACTCAATCACAAAAATCTGGGGGCACGATATTATAACAAGAGAAAGAAAACCAAAGTCACAAAACTAACAAGTCTAAACAACAACACGTCTAGAGAATCTAAATATAACATCCCAAGTCTCAAATAATACCCGAAGACAAATTCGGTAGAAAAGTACTAATAAAGAATTAAGATAACTAAGTACTCCGGCTAGACCTTCCGGCAAGCATCCAACTACTCCTGAGCTACCAAGTCAGCTGCAACACCCTCCTAGGGTCCGTAATAAGTAGGACACCAGTCATCCAAGTCAGTACCTAAAAATGTTACCGAATCAGGATGGAACGAGTATAACTCTAACAACAGTTCCAATACATGGTAGGAATTATAAGACAGTAAATAATAATAAAATACATGATGAGATAAGCAGTATGAAATCAGAGCATGGCAGGTAGTGGAAAATGAGCAGACAAGTACAATATGGACAGACAGTAAATATGGAAGAAACAGGAAAGACTGAACCTAACTAAGTGTTTCAAAGTACTACTTTCAATATGTGATCAACAACAATACTAATAAACAATGTCCATATAGTACGACTCAATCATATTGGTAAGGTATGATTGGCTATCCACAATAGTAAGGCTCAATCCCATAGGATTGGCTGTCCATAATAGTACGGTTTAATCTCATAGGATTGGCTATCCATAATAGTATGGCTCAATCTCATAGGATTGGTTATCCACAATAGTACGATATATATAATGGTTGATCACATACCTACTTAGTACTCCCCTGCCCCCGACTAATATAATGAATCCTAATCATGTCACATCACGATACAACGAAACACAAAGTGTAGTCTAACTATGAGCATGGTGATCAAGATATACAATGAGATGTGAGAAGCAATATATCATGAGTGAAATCCATAACAACTAATCCGTGTATCCATCATGTTAAGAATCAAGTAAAATATTATTAAATACATGCATTATAATAATTATAAAGTAAAAAAACTATCAGAGAATGTACTCGCCTATGGTCCTGAACAATGAACACAAATTAGTCTAAACTGGAGTCCAAGTGACATATATATGAATTATCATGTCAATGGGTGATTTGGAACCATAAACATATTTAATTAACCATATATTAGGTTTCTAGGTGATAGAAATCAACTAGTTAATCACCTAGTTTTTGGCTTTTCTATTACCTATCTAGTTGGCCTATTTAGTTATATTAATTAATACAAGTCAAAAATAGTATTCTAGGTCATACTAACTAGTATAGATATATTAGATATCATTTATATACTAATATCCTATTACCTTAGCCCATTTTCCCATTATCTTAGTATTACCTTGACAATCTCTAATATCTTGGTTTACCTCAAACTAGTCTCTTTGGTACTTTACAACTATGATACCAACTTACCTGCACATGACACTACCTCTACCAACTCAACTTCCTAGCTCCAATACTAAAGCATCTTGATATTACCCTCATATTAAGATATTCTAGATACAATAATACACACTCCAACTCACCCTCGTGTCTACACTTATAATATTACACTCATCCTCACAACTTACCCATACTTAATCTAGGATAAACTGGTATCCAATTCTAATGCACCTAGGTATTAGATACTCCTACAATTACACTATCCTAATACTCCCTAATGCCCCACTTTATCACTGGTACTACCTAAGCATCAATACACCCACAATTGACACTGAAACTACACTTGCACTTCTCCTTTTTCCAGCTTCTCCAGTACACAGCAATGCATTGATGTGCACTACCTGCTCTTGCACCAACTACAGGTCTGATGCCTGTGTTGGATACCCGAGCCCCCACTGCAGTTCAGTTTTGAACTGAACTGAACCTACCTGCTGCTGTGAATTCCACAGCAGTGCCATTGCTAACATAGTTGTTGTTGTTATTGTTTAGCAACACAAAAAACATGTTTCCCCTTCTCATTGTGCACAACTACTTACAAGCTCATACCCACACACACCCAAACTAGCACACACATGGTCACTGAACCTGGATTGACTGAACACTGAACACACCACACTCACCATTACAAAGCACACTCTCAACACAGTTCTCCAATATACTCTTATATGTACGACACTCAATAATATACACTAGAGCATCATTCACTCATGAATACTCAATATCACACCAAGTGCCTAAACACTCATGATACTAATATCAAACACGTACTCAACTACCATAAGAACCAATATCAAACACTTGGTGTGCACAACCTAGTGTCACACACCAAGTACCATGATACTCATGATACTCTCCTCCAACATCAACATCACCAAGAAACCAATACCAAAACTATATAAAACACAAAGTATAGATAGAATATGATATTTATATAGCTAAGATAATTAATTATAATAAAATCAAGAGGGATTACACTAATTGGCCCAAAATGTCATGCCTTAATCTCCCGTAAGTTCGATCATCCCTGTTGTATGTGAATTCACCACGCCAATGCTCCTACAGGACAATCATTCTCATCGGGGCGTGATATCGTACGAGCCTAGAGTTGGCGCTCGCACAAGGCGATGATGTCAAATGTCATGGTTATCATCGAAATGACCATGTTGCACCGTAATTCAAGTATTGTTACAACCAGCATAGATCAAAGTATTCACAACAAAGCTCTCGAAGGGTCCAAATGAATATTCAACAAAGAAGAATGTCACAATAGCTTACAAACTCTTGCTCTTTCTTTTGCCCACAAAGGTACTTACCGTTCCATACATCATGTCCCATATATCCAAGCTGAGCCACTATACCTATGTACCTGGAAATAATGCTCACAAACGTAGGTCAGTACACAGTCGTACTGGTGAGCGAGATAACCCACCCGTTTAAACCGACACTAAGTAAATAGTGAATGCAAGTAGTTATATGGTGATATTTCTACTTGCCTAGATTCATTCCATTGCAGTGGCATAAACATGTTAAGGAAAGCTCTAAGGGAGATCAAGCATATAAGCATTGAAATCTATTAAACATACTAGCAGTTATCAATCTCAAAGGAACTAAATATGTAAACTGTTCTACTCAAATTTTATAAGTTACGCATGAACCTATTGAACCACATCACCCTCCAAGTCTCGAATCCAATCTCGATATACATACTCTTGCCCGAGGAAAGTGGCCTCCCGTCGCAAACTAACGCACTACAATCAAACCAACTCTTATCTATATGAAGGTCACTTGCCAAGCCAAAAAGGACTATTCCGAGGCATTTTGACCCGATCTAGCACTGAGTTACAAACCTTCATGGTGGTCTCGAACATCAAGTATTTTAATTGCCCGATCTGTCCGAGGTAGCAAGTCTTAATAGTGGGTTCGCAACACTCGTGCTTCCAAACCACGTTCTAATATTTTCTCTATGGTCGAACGGTCCGGGTGCCCTGGTGCCTATTCTATTCTAGGAAACCCAACCCTATGCTCACAGGTTGTCCGTGACCATGCAATGCTCTGATAATGTAGGTACGGCGAGGAATCATGCTTTCTCGTCCACCCAAACTATACTTGCCTCGATCCATCCGATTCTCCATATTCGTTCTCAATTTATAACCCAAGGCACCATTCCACTATTCATCTTGTACTAGGCACCATGTCATGTCTCAACACAGTACTCTGATTGGTGTAACACCTGGCTCTGAATGCTCCATGGCACAATGCCCCAACAGTGTCACAATGCCCTCTCCAATGTAGTTGTCCAGTTTCTAACCACAACTGCTCACTATGCTTGACACAGTATTCCAACTTGATACTCGTGCACAACGCACGCTCGCTCGATGAAGAATTCTTACTGGTCCAATCGTAAAGCTTAACTCGACGCCACAAATTATATTCATCCAAATGACGCACACTCTATGCACGCCATAGTGCGGTGATTCCAATATTCCAATCCAAGTATCCAAGATATTACATATTTTCTAATTGTTAGGCCGAAGGAGTAGAGGAGAAGGGATAAAGCCCACTCACCAAGTCTTAATTCGCTCGATGTACTGCCTAGCACTCTGTCTTGCCGAAACGGTCGATTCCTTGAATCTGTGGTCCGATGTGAAGCACGATCTACTCAATTGGTATGATCGTGCGAGCAGGTCGTGCTCTCCAAATTATTTGACCCGATCGGACTAAGAAAGACGATATTTGTCACTACCATATTACAGAATAGGAGTATTTTTGTCTTTTTATTTATTTAATATAATGTGTTAACATTGCATGATATTTATTTATATTTAATTATTGTAATTTTATGGATTGTTGTACCTTACCGTTGCTTCGATAATTAGAGCGCTTCGCTAGCCATTGTCTTCCTACAAATTTTACACCCTTGTCCTAGACGTGTCAGCCTTCTATTTTGATCTTTGTATAACTTATAACTATGCCCTTTTGTGCTTTATTTTAGTCGCACAACATTCATCGCAAACAATTATATTTAATTCTAAATAAATCCAACTTTATATTTTTTGTGCGTTCCAATCGAAATTGGAGACACAATCTTGACCCATTTTATGCAACCCAAATTATGATAATATTTTATTATGAGTCTTCTTCATTCATGACACTTGTATCCCACCTAATTTTAACCCCATGTACTTCTAATTAATTTTAAAACACCAATTATATTAATTTTAATTAAATTAATCTAAAAACCCCACTTTGTGTAATTTTTTAATTGTTGGGCACTTTTATGCAAAAGTGCATTGAGGTGTCCACACCCCATTGGACCAAACACATGAAGAAACCCTATTTTCCTTCATTGATTGGTCATATAATTTTCTCCATAATTTTGGAGTGTGTAACACTCAACATCAACCCTCATCCCCTCGCCGGAGCCGGCCATCCCGACCCCCGTCTACTCCTCTCACGACACCGCTGGACCTCTCCTCCCCATCCATCATCTTCACCGAACCCCCGCCATCACTGTTGAACTGCCATTAACGCCGGACCCGACCTTTCATCGACGCCTCGATCGACTACACCCGCCTGACTTTATCCCGTCGATACAACCCATCCACTGGACCGTCGGAGCTGACAATACAGCGCCTGAGATCCCGCCACGTCCATCCATCAGCCCCCTCGACTGAACGCTGCCACCATCTCGTCGATGCCGGAGACTTCACCATCCCCTCGATGAATCGTCGACATCACACTCCTGAACCCGACCCCGCTGAACCGACGACTTCCCTCGACTAGACCGGACCGAGCCTCGCCTGAAAGACAGCAGCCCACCTCGACATCGAACACCCCCTCGTTCACGTGCATGCAGGTTCAAGTTGTTACTTTCATGTTGTGTATATATACGTATGATGGTGTTAGGATTTTAGCGTGTGTTGTCATGGCAAGTTCATTAGATATTGATTGCTAGATGTTATACAAGTAAACCAAACTCATATGCGTATACATAAGCGTATGAGTATTATAATCATATTGATATATATATATATATATAAATATATGGATATACATATAAGTAATTAAATACTAACACTAGTATGAATATATTTGTATATGTACTTTGAGACCCTAGTGTTAATTACGGACATCCCGTAATTACTTGACCATGTGACCCTGTGAATTGTGAGTTGTCTGCTTTATGTGCACTGACGTACTGGCTAGACCTGTGTTAGTGATTGACTGCCTAATTGCACAGCAATTGCAGACGTGACACCCGTGCAGCTAGATACACACTTGACCCTGTTAGATGACAAGCGTCACCCCTAGCGTAGTCTCTGAGTTCATTGTGTACTATTGATTGTGTGTATGTTAGTGTATCGACTGATTCTGTATTATCATTAAATAATGTCTATAGGATTGTTGGATTATTCAGACAAGACCTCGGAAATAGGACATTGGTATTTCCAGCAGAGGACCACATGCGAGTATATTCTTTGATAGTTTTTATTATGTTGATTATCTCTATGATTCTAGTTGTATAGCGTACATGATTCTGACACTATTTATACATGAGTTGGCATCATCGATACCTGTCATGAGGAGTCGTGATTATAATCCATCGTGCTAGCTGGGGACGGGGAGATATTAGTAGATTATGTGATCATACCCAACTCTACATGCATCATAGCTCACCCACACCTCACGTCGGTGCAGCCTGACCATTACATGCCTCATAGCTTGTTACATATGATTAGCCTGACTATTGCTCGTATCGTAGCTATCCGGATAGTTAGCCTGACCTTACATGAATTATAGCTAATCATATGTAACAAGCCTGATCAGTCCCAAGTCGATCACATGATAGACTGATATTTCACACACTTAGCTAGATACTCTATACATGTATTTCTAGTTTATTGTACTAGCATTCACTTATATTCTAGTTCATTGTTCTAGCATGCACCTGTATTTCTGTTCATTGCTAGTATACCATTGGTGATGACATGTTCTCCAGTAGTTCTATTCCAGTATTTTATTATCTCAGTATTTCTTATTGCCAGTATTTATATCCATCTTGTATTTCTTTACACTGTATTATAGCTTTTGTCAATATACATGGAACTGCTGTTAGTGCTTGTACTTCTCTCCAATCCTGACTGGATATTTTTCCAAGAGGATCTTGAGGATTTCTGTCCTACACATTATAGACCAGGTTTAGACGCATACTACACACCAGAGATATTAGAGGAGTCTATTCCATTAGAGGAGACACTACCTGCAGCTGTTTAGACAGCATTTATCTTATGCATTTAAGACTTATTTTGAGGTTATTTTAGTTATGTTGAGACTTATATGGAGTTTAATTTGAGACTTGTGGAGACTTATTATCTTGGACATCTAGACTATAGTTTATCTCTATTTTAAGATATTGTGTTTGACTATGTCATTCTTTCTTATCTTTTATCGTGCCATTTATTTCTTATAGTTATTGTGATTGAGTATACATTATGAGATATTGAGAGATGTTTATTTTATTGTACTCCTTATGGAGTTGATATCATTGACAGGTTGTGAGTTATGTTTAGTATTATTGAGACCTAGACAACGTTCTACCGCCGATGCTGTGGCATAGGCTGGACGTACCCACGACTCATGCCCAAATTTCGGGTGTGGGTCGTGACATATTTTTAGTGGTGGTCCATGTAGGTCCAGCTTTACAAGTTGTGCGATATCGTGGTAGTACGATAACTTAGTTGTACTACTGCGAGCCTGTGATATGATATAGGAAATGGGATTTAGGATGAGAGTATGCTCAATCACAACTAGAAAATTTCTGATCCTTATAATGCTATTCTGAGTGATTACTTCCTTTACAATTTTACTGTCCTTCCTTGATGGTATCGTATCTATTACCTTCATTAATTTTTGGTCTGTCTTCAGGATACCGCCGAAAACTAGGTCTTTGAGACTGGGAGCAGCAGCTTCAGAGAGATCTGCCACCTCTCGACCTGACGAACAGACATCTGGAGTTCCTTCTACATCTCCAGTTCATGTGGGAGTATCTGCAGCTGTTGGTATTCCTCATCCTCTACCTGTTCATAGGATTGCCCCAGCTGTGATGGACAACCTTCCACCACCACCGACTCTGATTCCCGGAGGTATACCCACTGACGGCGCACAGATGTTCACACTAATCCATGGCATGTTAGAAACCCAGAGAGTGACAGTAGAAGCTCAGCATGTTCAAGCTGAGGCACAGAGGGTGCAAGCTGAGGCACACCAGGCACAGACAGAGATGATGAGAGAGAGCATGGAGAATGCTCATCAGGTGGCTCTCCAGGCTGTGGAGAGAGTAGCACGACAACCACAATATCCTGGCCAGCAACACCAGAGGCCAGGTACTATAGTGGACTTCAAGAGGATGATACCTCTAGAATTCAAAGGCACCGAAGGGATACTATACGCTGACGAATAGCTAGAGGATATAGAGAGGAACTTGCATTTGGCACAGATTTTGGAGATTCTTCATATCAAGGCCGCTGGCAGTTAGATGTTTGATATCGCGCTGACGTGGTATCATACAGAGCCGAGACTCACTGACGGAGGACTTAATTGGGAGGACTTCAAGGATATCTTCAAGGAGAAGTTCTTTCCTGACTTCAAGGATATCTTAATTGGGAGGATTTCAAGGTATCATACAGTTCCATAACTTGGTCCAAGGAAGCATGTCAGTCGACGAATACGTCGTAGAGTTTTGTCGTTTGAGTTATTTCGCACCATCGATGATTCGAGACCCAGGAGACAGAGCACATAAATTCAGGAAGGGGTTGAATAGATTGATCAAGTCTCTTACTTCGGGATGACGCACTGCTATATTTGAGGGTATTTTGATGGATGCCCAGATTGCTGAAGATGACTTGGACCTCAGGCCAAAGAGAGGACACGATACTTCTGGAGGAACAAGTGGTAACACGGGACCGGCCAAGTGTCCACACTTTCAATAAAAACAGAGGTCGTACCAACAGCAGCATCAGCAACATCAGGCACCAGTTCGAGGACACATCCAGCAGCAACAGCCATAGAGACAGAATCAGCCAGTTTCCCAGTGTGCGTATTGCGGGAAGATAGGACATACCAGAGACATCTACAAGAAAAGGTTGGGTACATGCTTGTCCTGTTGATCATCAGCACATCAGCTTAGGGACTGCCCATCTATTCAGACTCGTCAGGGTGGACCAGCCGATCAGAGAGGACCAGCCAGAGTACCTACTGTACCAGGAGGCCAGTAGAGGGGACCTCCACTTCCATCACAGCAGCAGAGGTTTGCTTAGCACTACCAGCAGCAGAGAGGAGCACCCCAGGGATGCGCATACGCCATGATGATTGAGGAGACCGAGCCAGCTGGAGACGTGATTTCAGGTTCAGTTTTCCTCAATTCTATTCCAGCACTTGCATTATTTGATTATGGCGCTTCCCATAGTTTCGTATCTGTATCTTATGCTCTTAAGCATAGTTTAGAAACAAAACCATTAGATAGGACTTGCAAGATCATGATTGGAGGAAGCATTATCCTAGTCCATAATTATTGTAAGGATCGGAGAGATTGAGTTTACTCGTCATACCACTTTCGGGATACGATATTGTACTCAGAATGGACTGGTTGAGTAGGCATCATGCTACTATAGATTATCACGAAGGTAGAGTAATATTTTGACCACCAGGAGAACCAGAGTTTGAGGTCGCCAGAGGAGCAGCAAAGCAGAGCAGAGGCACTTTTTACAGAGCCAGGATGGAAGTAGAGGAGTTGCCACATCCTCTGATAGCAGAGTTCTTGGATGTATTTCCAGAGGAGTTGCCAGGCTTGCCGTCAGACAGAGATGTTGAATTCCCTATAGACTTGGTACCAGGTGCGGAGCCCATTTCACAACATGTCTATAGAGTCAACAATAGCGAACTGGTAGGACTGAAGAAACAAGTTGAGGAGCTGCAGGACAAAGGTTTCATCAGATCCAGATCATCGTCATGGGGAGCTCCGGTATTGTTGGTACTGAAGAAGAATGGCATGGTGCGCATGTGTATCGATTATAGAGCTCTGAACAACCTCACTATCAAGAATAAATACCCGCTTCCACGGATAGATAATCTTTTTGATCAATTGAGCGGAGCAAAGGTATTTTCAAAGATAGACTTGAGGTCAGGCTATCACTAGGTGAAGGTGAAGAGAGAAGACATACCGAAGACAGCTTTTCGGACCAGATATAGCCAGTTTGAATTTACAGTAATGCCGTTTGGTTTAACTAATGCACCAGCAGTATTCATGAACTTGATGAACAAGATATTCCACCAGTACCTTTGACAAGTTCATAGTGGTGTTCATCGACGACATTCTTGTGTATTCGAAGACCCCAGAAGAGCACGAAGAGCACCTGAGGATGGTCATAGAGACCCTCCGGAAGGAAGAGTTGTACGAAAAGCTTTCAAAGTATGAGTTCTTCCTTGACAATGTTGAATTCCATGGACATATGGTAACGAGTGACAGAATTTTAGTTAACCCAAAGAAGATCGAAGCAGTGGAATCATGGGCTACCCCCAGTTCGGTAGCTGAGATCATGAGCTTTCTCGGACTAGAAGGATACTACAGAAGGTTTGTACAAGAATTCTCCAAGATTGCAGAGCCGATAACTAGGCTGACCAGAAAAGATGTGAATTTTGTCTGGACAGAGGAATGTCAGGCCGCATTTGATGAGCTGAAGAAGAGATTGATAACAACTCCGGTTTTGACGTTGCCATCTGGGACAGGTGGTTTCACTATCTATAGTGATGCTTCAGAAAAAGGTTTGGGATACGTTCTTCAGCAGCACGGGAAAGTAATTGCCTATGCTTCATGACAATTACGCCCTCATAAAAAGAACTACCCCACTCATGATTTAGATTTAGCAGCAGTTATCTTCGCTCTAAAGCTGTAGAAACACTATATGTACGGAGAGTGTATAGAAATCTTCACGGACCACAAGATCTTAAAGTACGTATTTACACAGAAGAAGCTGAACATAAGACAGAGAAGGTGGTTAGAGTTGATGAATGACTTTGATATCTTATTACAGTACCACCCAGAAAAGGCCAACGTAGTCGCCAATGCCTTGAGCAGGTATCCGATGGCTATGTACTTGACTACAGATAGACATTTATTGGCCGATCTTGAGAGCTTGGGGATTGAAGTACTAGTTCCAGGAGTTGAGATTCAGATATGGGGATTACAGATATAATCAGAGCTGATGGACAGAATTAGAGCTGCACAGTTTGATGATGAGACTCTGAGGAGTATTAGGGCACAAGTTCGGACAGGATTGACAGATGACTTCACTATTGCGGAAGATGGATCTTTACGACATAACACGAGGATGTGTGTGCCAAGTGGAGAGCTGTGCGAAGAGGTTTTGCAGGAGGCACATCGCTCTCAGTACTCGATGCATTCCGGTGCCAACAAGATGTATCGAGATCTGAGGGAGCACGTATGGTGGTATGGTATAAAGCATGAGGTAGCACGCTTTGTATTCCGATGTTTAGTGTGCCAGCAGGTAAAGGCAGATCGACAAAGGCCAGGTGGATTGCTTCAACCTTTACCCATTCCAGAATAGAAGTAGGAGCACGTGACTATGGACTTCGTTTCAGGGCTTCCACGTTCTCCAGGAGAAAAGGACGCGATTTGGGTCATCGTGGATAGATTGACCAAATCAGCCCACTTCTTACCATTCAAAGTGGGTACATCGACAAAGAGGCTAGCAGAGATGTACGTGCGGCAGATTATCAGATTACATGGAGTTCCTGTAAGTATCATCTCAGATCGGGATAGTTGTTTCACTTTCTACTTCTGGAGGAGTCTGCAGGCTAGCTTGGGCACTCAGCTCAAGTTCAGTACCGCGTATCACCCTCAGATAGACGGGCAGTCTGAAAGGACTATTCAGACTCTTAAAGATATGCTACGCACTTGCATTTTGGATCTCGGAGGTTCTTGGGAGGATCATCTACACCTAGTAGAGTTTGCTTACAACAACAGCTACCAGGCCAGCATTAAGATATCACCATTCGAGGCTTTATATGGATGAAGGTGTCGCACACTGTTATCTTGGGATAATATTGGAGAGATAGCCTTGTTAGGACCAAAAATGGTTATGGATGCAGCAGAAAAGGTGAAGCTCATCAGAGACAGATTGCAAGTGGCGCAGGACAGACAGCGGCATTGGGCCGATAGCCACCATAGACCCCTAGAGTTTCAGGTATAGGTTTTGTTGTTTTTGGTTTGTGATTGTTTTGTTTTAGATTGTGTGTTAAAACTATTTATTCTAGGTTGGCTATTTGGTGTTCCTACGAATTTCTCCGACACGGGGCACGATTCTCTTTAGTAGGGGCAGAAATCTTAGTTCACGATACATCGGACCTTTCAGCATTCTTGCAAGGGTCGGTGCAGTGGCCTATAGACTGGACTTGCCGCCTGCTCTAAATGGAGTGCATAACATGTTCCATGTGTCGCAGCTGAGATGGCACATGGCAGATCCTAGTCACGTACTAGATCACTCAAAGATCGAGGTTGGACCGACACTCAGCTATCCCGAGCAACCCGTAGAGATCTTGGATCATAGAGAGAAGGTATTGCAGAACCAGACTATTCCTTGGTTCGTGTTGCATGGAGACATAACTCTCCAGGCGAGTCAACTTGGGAGAGAGAGGACAAAATGTGCGAGCAGTATCCGTATCTCTTCGAGACTTGAGGTATAATTCCTTGTTTGATTGTTTGTTCTTATGCTAGTTTATTTTAATTTCGAGAACAAAATTCTTTTAAGGAGGATAGACTTGTCACTACCACATTCCAGAATAGGGGTATTTTCATCTTTTTATTTATTTAATATAATGTGTTAATATTGCATGATATTTATTTATATTTAATTACGATAATTTTATTGATTGTTGTACCTTACCGTTGCTTCGATAATTAGAGCATTTTGTTAGCCATTGCCTTCCTACAAATTTTACACCCTTCTCCTAGACATGCCAGCCTTTTATTTTAATCTTTGTGTGACTTATAACTATGCCCTTTTGTGCTTTATTTTAGTCGCACAACATTCATCCTAAACAATTGTATTTAATTCTAAATAAATCTAACTTTACTTCTTTGTGCGTTCCAATCAAAATTGGAGACACAATCTTGACCCATTTTGTGCAACCCAAATTATGATAATATTCTATTTTGAGTCTTCTTCATTCATGACACTTGTGTCCTAGCTAATTTTAACCCCATATACTTCTAATTAATTTTAGAACACCAATTATATTAATTTTAATTAAATTAATCCAAAAACCCTACTTTGTGTAATTTTCTAATTGTTGGGCACTTTTATGCAAAAGTGCACTGAGGTGTCCACACCCATTGGACCAAACACAAGAAGAAACCCCATTTTCCTTCATTGATTGGTTATGTGATTTTTTTCATAATTTTGGAGTGTGTAACACTCAACATCAACCCTCATCCCCTCACCGGAGCCGGCCATCCCGACCCTCGTCTACTCCTCTCACGACACCGCTGGACCTATCCTCCCCATCCATCATCTTTACCGGATCCCCGCCATCACCGCTGAACTGCCATTAACGCCGGACCCGACCTCTCGTCGATGCCTCGACCGACTACACCCGCCTGACTTTATCCCGTCGATACCACCCATCCACTGGACCGCCGGAGCCGACAACACAGCGCCTGAGATCCCGTCGCGTCCATCCATCAGCCCCCTTGACTGAACGCTACCACCATCTCGTCGACGCCGGAGACTTCACCATCCCCTCGACGACTCATCGACAGCACACGCCTGAACCCGACCCTACTGAACTGACAACTTCCCTCGACTGGACCGGACCGAGCCTCGCCTGAACGACAGCAGCCCACCTCGACGTCGAACACCCCCTCGTTCACGTGCGCACAGGTTCGAGTTGTTACTTTTATGTTGTGTATATATATGTATGATGGTGTTAGGATTTTAGCGTGTGTTGTCATGGCAAGTTCATTAGATATTGATTGCTAGATGTTATGCAAGTAAACCAAACTTGTATACGTATACGTACGCGTATAAGTATTATAATCATATTGATATATATATATATAAATATATAGATATACATATAAGT
This sequence comes from Iris macrosiphon, assembly GCA_036927795.1. Lineage (NCBI taxonomy): Eukaryota > Viridiplantae > Streptophyta > Magnoliopsida > Asparagales > Iridaceae > Iris > Iris macrosiphon. Next base: position 9,683,193 of record JAYESA010000016.1, on the reverse strand, counting down.
AATTAAATACTAATACTAGTATGAATATATTTGTATATGTACTTTGAGACCCTAGTGTTAATTATGGACATCCCGTATTTACTTGACCATGTGACCCTGTGAATTATGAGTTGTCTGCCTTATGTACACTGACGTACTTACGAGACCTGAGTTGGTGATTGACTGCCTGATTGCACAGCAATTGCAGACGTGACACCCTTGCAGCTAGATGCACACTTGACCCGGTTAGATAACAAGCGTCACCCCTAGCGTAATCTCTGAGTTCATTATGTTTTATTGATTATGTGTATGTTAGTGTATCGATTGATTCTGTATTATCATTAAATAATGTCTATAAGATTGTTGGATTATTCAGACAAGACCTCCAAAACAGGACATTGGTATTTTTCGCAGAGGACCACAAGCGAGTACATTCTCTGACAGTTTTTATTATGTTGATTATCTCTATGATTCTAGTTGTATATCGTACATGATTCTGACACTATGTATACACAAGTTGGCATCATCGAGACCTATCACGAGGAATCATGATTGGAATCCATAGTGCTAGCTGGGGACGGGGAGATATTAGTAGATTATGTGATCATACGCAACTCTACATGCATCATAGCTCACCCATACCTCACGTCGGTGCAGCCTGACTATTACATGCCTCATAGCCTGTTACATATGATTAGCCTGACTATTGCTCGCATCATAGCTATCCGGATGGTTAGCCTGACCTTACATGAATCATAGCTAATCATATGTAACAAGCCTGATCAGTCCCAAGCCGATCACATGATAGACTGATGTTTCACACACTTAGCTAGATATTCTATACATGTACTTCTAGTTTATTGTTCTAGCATTCACTTATATTCTAGTTCATTGTTCTAGCATGCACCTGTATTTCTGTTCATTGCGAGTGTACCATTGATTATGATATGTTCTCCAGTAGTTCTATTCCAGTATTTTATTATCTCCAATATTTCTTATTGCCAGTATTTATATCCATCTTGTATTTCTTTACACTATATTATAGCTTTTGTCAATATACATGGAACTGCTGTTAGTGCTTGTACTTCGCTCCAATCATGACTGGATATTTTTTCCAGAGGACCTTGAGGATTTTTGTCCTATATATTATGGACCAGGTATAGACACAGACTACACACCAGAGATATTATAGGAGTCTATTCCATTAGAGGAGACACTACATGCAACTATTTAGACAGCATTTATCTTATGCATTTGAGACTCATTTTGAGGTTATTTTAGTTATGTTGAGACTTATGTGGAGTTTAATTTGAGACTTGTGGAGACTTATTATGTTGGACAGCTAGTCTGTGGTTTATCTCTATTTTGAGACATTGTGTTTGACTATATCATTATTTCTTATCTTTTATCGTGCCATTTATCTCTTATAGTTATTGTGATTGAGTATACATTATGAGATGTTGAGAGATGTTTATTTTATTGTAATCCTTATGGAGTTGATATCATTGACAGGTTGTGAGTTATGTTTAGTATTATTGAGACCTAGACAGCGTTCTACCTCCGATGCTGCGGCGTAGGCTGGACGTACCCATGACTCATGCCCAAATTCTGGGTGCGGGTCGTGACAACATTATCGCTCCAATCTATTATCTCTGCACTTGCTCCGAATGAACACTCTGATCCCACTGAACTCTGCACGTGATCTGCACATGAAAACTAACTTGAATCAATACTTGTTCCCAAATCTAACTCACTGAAATATAACCAAACATTTATATTATTTCAATCTGACTCAGCGTAATACACCGTGCGGGTGCGGGGCATTACACAAACCCCCCAAATAACCACGCATACCGATACGTATCATGTCTTATCATGATACGGACTCTACGTATCCATTTGTGGACACAAGGGAACAAACACAACCAAATAGACATCAATAACACACTAGGACACATGATAAATACTTGGTGTCACCAATTAAGAATTTCACCAAAATGGACACAAAAAATATATAGATCTCCTAGATTTGGGGGAAAATACCATATAGTTCTTTGCCTAATGGGATGGTCATGGCCACGAGTGGGTTCCTAGAGTCTCAAATAATTATTCTAGCATAGAAATTGATAGGGAATGTGATATTATACCTATTGGAAGTTGGATCCCAATGAAACTCCTCCAAGTAGACATAATGGGTGAAATGACATGATCTTCTAGCAAGCTCCTCTCCAATGGGTCTCCTTGTGCTCTTCAATGCTCTAGGCCTCTGTGGTGATGAGAATGAGTACAATTGGAAGTGGTTTAAGTAAAATTTTGTAGGAAATTGAGTTGGATTTGGAAAAAAGTAAATTTAGGGATGAACAAATGATGTAATATATTAATTAGTGGGTGCTAATGCCTAGATATTAAGGCCGACCACCTCCCTAAAGTTGTGTACAGTCCACAATGTCCAAAATTTCCTACACACTCTTCTAATTAAGTTCTAGTGTTGTCATGAATAGAATCTTTTAATAATAGAAGTGTATCTAATCTAAATAGAGGGAATATTTTATCCACACAAGATAACTTAATTAATTCTAATAACTATGTAATAACTATGTCATGAGCTAACATAAGTGGCACTAACTAGTTCAACTAATACTTGGTCAATTCTAGCTAACTAGCATACTAACCAATACCAATATTATTATAACTACGACAAGAACCAATATCAAACACTTGGTGTGCACAACCTAGTGCCATACACCAAGTACCATGATACTCTCCTCCAACATCAACATCACCAAGAAACCAATACCAAAACTATATAAAACACAAAGTATAGATAGAATATGACATTTATATAGCTAGAATAATTAATTATAATGCAATCAAGAGGGATTACACTAATTGGTCCAAAATGTTACTCCCCAATCTTCCGCAAGTTTGATCGTCCCCGCTAGACGTGAAATCACCATGCCAACGCTCCCGCGGGATAATTATTCTCATCGGAACATGATGTCATACGAGCCTGGGGTTGCGCTCGCATAAGGTGATGACATCAAATGTCATGGTTATCATCGAAACGACCATGTTGTAGGGAAAGTCAAGTATTGTTATAACCAGCACAGATCAGAGTTTTTGAAGCGAAGCTCTCAAAGGGTCCTAATGAATATGCCACAAAGGAGAATGCCACAATGACATATAATACTCTTGCTCTTTCTCTTGCCCACAAAGGTACTTACTGTTCCATACATTATGTCCTGTATATCCAAGATGATCCACTACACCTGCGTACCTGGAAATAATGCCCACAAACGTGGGTCAGTACATAGCCGTATTGGTGAGGGGGTAACCCACTCGTCTAAACTGATACTAAGTAAATAGTGAATGCAAGCAGTTATATGGTAATCTTTCTACTTTAACCTAGATTTATTTCATGGCAGTGGCATGAACATGTAAAGGAAAGATATAAGGTAGATTAAGCATACTATAGAAGAATGAAAAATGTGCATCCATGCAACCGATGTCCATGCGGCCCCAAATAAAACTCAACAGATGATGGACCGCATAGGCACCATACGACCCAGAAAAGGGACACCCATTCGGTCCAAATAAACGTCCTGACAACTAGCTACAGGTCAACCTGACATGATGTCCTGACAACAAAGATGGCACCTGTCACAGAATCCTGAGAAAAAGAATTTTTTTGATCGCCTCGAAGGTCGAAAACACACTAAGAGGCAAAAGTTCCAAGGATGGTGAAGTGCCATATGGACAATATGACAAAAAGATCCTATGCATCTCTAGCCTATGCGTCCCAGACTCCACGCGTCCTATGCGACTCTGGCCCATGCGTTCCAGACTCTATGTGGTCCATGCGTCTCTGGCCCCACGTATTCCAGACTCCATGCGTCCCATGCATCTTTGGCCATATGTGTCCCAGATTCTACATCGACCAAGTTTTTCTGTTATAACTGAGTGGGCCTCTCGAAACAAATAGCGCCCATGTGTCAATTTGACCAAGTCGTGCCTACAACAGTTAAGAACCGCCCAGATACTCAGTAAACAACAAAATTTTAACAAATGTTTACGTGACAGCGGAGCCCGAATTCTCGTGAATAGTTGTAGAACCCTTCTGTTGAGAGAGGACATATTGCAAACTCCGCCATCTATGTGGTCCAAAATCTATACGGCCACAAATATGACTATAAATAGTAGGGTACCAGACCCGAACAAAGGGCTGGCTGGCTATTTGTGAATCAACACTCAAGGGAGAGAAGAGCTTCTGCATCGGATTGTCCACGGAGTAAAGAGAGTTGCTACACTCCTAACCCTCCATTATCACCCCCCAAGAAAATAAATTTGTACTTATATTGTCTTCTAGGACTCTTCTTTGTACTTTCTTAGTTTGTTAATCAAATCTAGTTCTCCCAGTTCTCATTTTGATTTAAATAGAAAATACAATGGCGACTCTGTTGGGGATGTCCTTCTCCATTTTTAAGAAGTTGATGACACAATCCGATGTGGCCAAGCTCATCTCGACACAAAAGATGCTGGTGGTCCGCTTCGACCAGCAAGAATTTAGGATATGCTCTCCGAAGAAAGCACTAATCCTTCGCCAAGGATAGCCAAGCCCAAAAAGACCCACAAAACGTGGGTGGCTAAGGCCGCTGTGCCTCAGCCAGCTGTGGAGCAGACGCTTCCAGCCTCTCACTCTGTTGCCGGTAACGGTCGTCGGACGAACACCCATAACATCCATGTCAATACGGCATCCCGGGCTAACGCAAAAATTGTTCAGCACCCAGACTATGGCAGAGGAAAATATCACGATGCCAGACGTTCTAGTGTTGAGGCAGCTTCTATGCGGCAAATGAGGAGGTCGCATAAGACTATCCTTGCAGCATCAACTCACAGTCGCAGACAGCAGGCCGCATGCGGCCCTGGTAGCAACAGAACCTCTATTTTTGACTGTATGTCATGCGGCACAGATCCTATGTGACCCACTGAGAATAGTGAAAACCCAAAGCTGGTGTCACCCTCATATTTTCAACTAAGGATAGTTTGGTAATTGGCACGGATATTTTTATTTTAGGAGTATTATATTAAATATTGTGCATGTGTAAATATATTTATGGTATTATTTACTGATTGTTAGATGTTAGATTTATTTTGGACTTGTGTAGTAGACCTAATTAGTTAGTTTAGATTCATGGACCCAACATTTAATTCTAGTTTAGATTGAGCCAAATAATTAGGCCTATTAATTAGGAGGATGAATTAATTAGTGAAACCCATTAGATTAGAACCTTCCCTCCTTAATTAATTTCTTCATAAGAGGCCCCAAGGGGTGTTTTGGTTATTTCATACTTGCTTGGGAGAGGGGTTAGGGCTGGCCACCTTTAGGGAGGAGAGATAGAGTCTCTTTATTCTCATTTTCTATTTCATTTAGATCTAGAAATTTTTTCCTTCCAATTTCTTCATTCCCTCACCATTCCCTACTCAATTTCTTCTCTAATTGTTTCCCTTTTCTTTATTGGAGGCTAGAAGAGCAAGGATCTACAAGAAGGAGCAAAGTTGGAGGCTACATTCACTCATTTAGGGATTTTTATTGGAAATCTATCTTCCAATAGGTATATTTCATTTTTATCTCTCTTATTAGGTTCTAAATCTGAGATTTAACCATAAGAAACCACCCCACATGCATAGGCTACCCATAGGAATTGGAATTAGGTTCATAGGAGGCCTATGAAGGAAGTTATGTGTGTTTTGTGTCAATTTTGGGGGAATTCTGAGATTGGCACATCATGTGTTTGAAAATTGGTTAATTAGATCAAATTGACATATGTTTGATTGTTTGTGACTAGTGTTGTATCCACAATTGGATACGTATAGACCATATCCCGTCAATTTGGCGATACCAATTGTTTTTGGGGATTTTTCTCCGATACGGGAGCTTGTGCATGTCACTTCTTGACACGGACATGTAGTTGATTATTTGGTTCTTTGTATTTTGCATAATTAGTATTTTAGACTTGCTCCTGTCCTTCGGGATATGTTTGGTTGTGTGGTGAAGCCGTATCGCAAGCGTATCATAGAATGAGTGTGATACGGGTGCGGTGCACTCCACGTGTTTGCTTCATGTTTCTCAATTCAATGTAACTTGTGTATAGCTATTAGTATGATATATTATGTATGATATATGTGTATTTGTGTATATATCTATAGTATATTATATACATGAGTATAGGTAGCTAGGTGTATAGATGTATCTCTATACATATATGTTTATATATAAGTAGATATATATATATATATATATATATATATACCTCTATATGTATGTTATATATATATATATATATATATATATATATATATATATATATATATATATATATATATATATATATATATATATATATATATATATATATATATATATATATATATATATATATATATGAGATGATATATCTATATGTGTATATGTGTGTTTGTATATATATGTGTCGGGATAAGAGTGCATATATGTTGATATATATCTATGTAGGAGAGTATATATATGTGTGAGTGTGTGAGCTGTGTGTATGTGTTTTGGAGATGTAGTGTTTGTGAGTTGTGTTGAGAGAGGGCAGTTCAGTGTGCATACAACAAGTATCCGCAAGCGAGCAGCAATGAGCTAATGCAGTGAGCTAGTACTGCAAATAGCATGCTGCAGCAAGTGCATCAGTACACTGAGCAGCATCTGCAAGGTTGTGCAGCAGCCCAGGGCATGCACGCATTAGAACAGCAGTGTGCAACCTCAGTTTCAGCTGCAGCAGCAAGGATCAGTAGCACCATTCAGTGCAGCACAGTATCAACATTCACAGCAGAGCATTACAGCAGCATGTTGCTGCAGCGCCAGTTGCAGCAAGGTATCAGCACGAGGCATGAACAACTGCAGTTCAGCAGCACAGGGAAGCAGCAATGTGCATCAGCTCGATCCAGGCACAGCAGCAATGTGCATGTGTAGTTCAGATCAGCAGCTAGCTGCAGTTCAGTGTGTAGCTCGAGCCACTGAGAAGTATGGTCAGGAAGGGAGAGGCATTGAGAAACAACCAACTGAGGTAAGTCAACTGAAGTGTACTGCACTGAAGATCAACTGCAGTAGCAGTCAGCAACCATTGAGCATATGCACAGCAACTGAGGTATATCAGCACAGTAGCAGTGCGAGCAAAGTTTCAGGTTCAGCAAGGTTAGGATTCAAGCAGTTAGTTAAGGTATGGGCTTAGTGGTCTAGTTAGTTTGTTAGTAGTTTGGTTAGTAGTTATTGTTAGTATAATTATTATAACTAGTAGTTTAGTATAATAGTTAGTTATTTACTTGTTAGTCTAAATAGTTAGATAGATATTTAAATACTTGTTAGTTATGTAGTATTATATTGATATGTATTATAGGATAAGTTAGTAGGTATGTATTGATATGTAATATATGTTAGTAGTTAGTAGTATTTAATAGTTAGTTAATGTTTGGCATATAGTTTAGTATATGGAGGTTAGCTATATATTAGCTATACAATAGGATTTGACTTACCTTGGGATACCAAGGTAATGTCAAGGTAATTGGTCGATACTCAAGGTATTGGGTTTGAGTATCAAGATGGGTGTGTAGGTAGTGAGATACGCTTTGGTTCAAAGCCAAGGTATATATATATATATATATTACTATTTTCATATCTAAAACTTGCGTATCCTATGATACGGTACTTTTGTGTGTCTCATAGTATCTTAGCGTAGCCAGTGTGGCTTAGTTTCATAGTGTGTGGACCTAGTATCCTAGAGTTGGACTCATACGACCTAGTAATAGCCAGTTTGACCTAGTTTGACTGTTTTGACATAGAAATGGCTTTATGACCTAGAATTATAATAGTTTAACTTATTTTTATTCTAGAACCTTGTATTGATGCAATATACCATATATAGGTCTGTGTGATATCAGCTTGGGCATCGAGAGACACACCTTGCTCAGGACTTTAGGCGAGTATATTTCTTTGTTAGTTTTTATTTCATAATAGTGTATATATCTCATGTACTATATACTTGATTCCGACACAGTGGTTTCACGAACTGATACTACATGGATCCTGTCAGGAGATATTATCCCCTACCATGTTCAGCGTGTACTCCTACACATGTATTTCATCGTGTGTATTAGGTATTGATTATTTATATTTCGTGTTCACACACTGCTCGTGTTCAGTGTGATTATATTCGTGTACACCCACTGCTCGTATTCAGTGACCATATTCGTATTCTTAATGTGTCATGATTGGATCCATTGGTATTAGTTGGGGATGGGGGAGTAGGAGTTGATTATGTGATCAAAGCCCATTGTTGTTCGTGTATATGTCGATTATATACCATACTTGTAATCAAGTTACCTTATTAATCATGTTCAACCCAAACCGATCACATAATAACTTGTATTCTGAGGCACATTAGTTAGATTTTAGTTATTCCTTATTATTGCATATATTCATATTATTGTTCTTTATTCTCGTACATTGCATGTTCACCCTTGTTCATTTCATTCATATGTTTAGTTATCTTGTATTCTTTTCTATTATCTGTTTTATATGCTCGATTATGTATTTGAAACTGCTTTTAGAGGTATGTACTTTGCTCTAATCCTGACTGGATATATTTTTCCAGATAATTGGCTCATAGATCAGTGTCCTACATTCTACGGGCCGCAAGATGGTGTACCTTTAGAGGATACTCCTGTAGACCAGGAGGACTTAGTTGCAGAGCCTGAGGAGGTTTAGTTTATATTATATTGGACTTGTATTAGACTCTTGTTGAGATTCATTGCATGTATATTATTTCAGACTTGTGGATTATATCTTGATTCTTTTCTTCATTATTCTATTCGTGCTTAGTTTGCTTTGTGATTGAGTTTAGTTACATTTGTGAGATACCATATTGTTCCTCCGTTTAGAGTTGAGATGATTGACATGTACCATATTTATATTGTTGAGATATTATTAGTTAGAATTGACCCAGAAAGCGTTCTATCGTCGATACTGCAGCATAGGCTGGACGTACCCACGTACTCATGCCCGAATATCCGGGTGCGGGTCATGACAGCTGGACTCTTCATACTTTGTGCATGTGGTAGCTAAACCGAAGAAGTCCAGTGTAGTGTAGCCCGTCAAGCTTAAGCAAGTGCTCATACGATCGACCGCCAACAGGCATTGCTAATTATTATACGAGCCTCTGATGGACAGTTGTACAAGACTGACCCATGCGTCCAGCCCACAGGGACCAATGGACAGGGCCAATCTCAAAAGTCTTCCACCGGTACCTCAGGGTAAGTTCGTGTACGAACCCCAGGCCAGGGAGCAAATATAATACCTGCGCATCCGTGTGCCCCGGATATCCGGACTCACAAAGAGGATGCAAAGGTAAAACACCATTCGCATGATTTGCATGACATGATTACTCACAAGCGCAAAGCAAGGGAAATAACTACAGCGTGCGATATACCCTCTCCGAGGCACAGTTGCACCAACATCATTATCAATTACTGCTGCAATAAAGCGATAGTACTCACAGACAGGTAGTCAGCCTTCCAACGACTATACCGGAAAGCACCTACTCGGCAGCAACCCAGAGATCAGGTGCATGTATCAGAGGAGGAAGCATTTTCTTTCACCTCATGCTACTCAACTGGAAAGCTTCCCGCCACCAAGGGAAGAAAGAAGTCAAATACCTCCAGTCCGGCACTCTCCACTACTGCATCACGAAGGCGATTACCCGGAGGGCTGACGATGGCACTTGCGGAAGGCGTCTTCCAAGGCACCTGCTCAAGGAATAAATTATCAGCCCCTTGGGGTAGTTCTTTCTCAGAACCACTGGGGGTGGCCCATGTTGGGGGTAGTGTCCCCCTGGACGTACGCGATAACCCGATATTCCGAGGAGATAACGATTCTCAAGGAACGGACTCCGAGATCCCGGAGGTTAGCTACTCCCACCAAGACGACACAATCTTCTACACGGGGGGTAGTATCCCCTCTGAATCTGAGGAAGTAACAATGGCTCTCGCCCTCCTTGAAGCCTACTCACTAGAAGGGTATGAGACAGGGAGCACGACATCCACTACCCCCTCTATTTCTTCTCGTGTAAGGATGGTATACATGGCCGGAGATGACCATAAAGGCCCCAGTGACCGACAGTGCATTAATACAATGAGTGCATTAATGCAAGTTCATTAATGCAAGCTTTAACACAGACAATGCTGGAAATCAAGGCAAACATGGCCTCCTAGCCGGTAAGGGCCTCTGGGCAAGCACTCCTGGACCCCGGGACCAACGGGGATTCAAATACAACCGCTCCACCCGCGGGTGGTGATCCTCTCCTACCTGGCTCGTTGGCGCCTTCGGCAGAAGATGAAGCTAAGAAAGCAAGGAGGAAGGTCCAAAAAATTTGGGCTCGTCTAGACTCCATGAGCAATCGGGACTCACTCCGTGATCTCAGGGTACGACAACCATACCCGATAGAGTGGAGAGATGTACCGTATCCGCCCAAGTACAAGCCCTTCAACATAAACATGTTTGACGGGAAGTCCTTTTCTCGCTGCTTCATGAGCTACTTCGAGATCACAACGGGATACTTATCCCGCAGCGACACTATCCTTACCAGGCTCTTCATTTGGTCATTGGCGGGGGTAGCTTTCGATTGGTTCTGCAGTCTCGAAGATAATTGTTTCTCATTATTCGATGACCTCAAACGTCTATTCCTTAATAGGTTCTATGAGGCAGAAAATGATATGACGATGTCTTCTCTGATGGACGTCGCCCAGGGTAAGAAGGAACTGACGCAAAACTAAATCGAGCGGTTCCAGCAGGCCGTATTAAGGTTGCCTCCTGGAAATCCTGAGGCCACACTAATAGAGATGTGCCAGAAGAACATGCTCCCGACAATCAGTCTCTGGATGGGCGAAAGCTAGTTCAAAGACTGGAAAATATTTATTGTAAGTACTATCAATGTTGAGAAGAAGCTCAAGGAAACTCGGCACTTGGGGATCCATATCCCTACTGCTGAGGAAAAGGGCAAGCATCCCAGCAAAAACAAAAACAACAATAATGGCGGCAATAGCAGCCGCGAAGGAAAGGGAAAACAGGCTATGGTCGCTACCTTCACCAAGAAGCCTGAACAAAAGTCGACGGAGCCTACAAAACCAAAGGAAACTTACTCCTTCGAAGATGTTAATGTCAAACCCATCTTTGACATGCTGATGTAGGGAGGCAAAATCTGGCTCCCCGATGTCAGACGTCAGCCTGAGGCGGTAGAGATTGCCAACCTAAAGTATTGTCACTTCCACCACTACGTCCATCACCTGACGCATGAGTGTTATACCCTGAAGAGGTATATCCAACGTCTGATAGATACCAAGGCTCTTTTCCAAGACTTTGATGATCTAACGATCACTGCCAATATAATGTCTCTCTAATTTGGCAACTTTCCACCGACGGAAGTACAAGATGGAGTAGTCCCTGTCCCTAAGGCGGCTATGGAAGTTGTCAACCTTCCACCAGCTCGAGACCGGACGGCCGGGCTAATACCTCTTACCACACCACGTGGGGAGGTCATATGGGTCCATCCCGACCTTGTGCCAGACTTGACGCAGCCAACGACATCCTCCACCTCTAAGCCCAAAGGCAGGAAATCTAAGACCTGTTACACAATTTTCTCCTCGGCTGAAGAGCTGACAGCAGGGGCAACAAGGTCAGACATAATATACCAACTTATGTACGGAGATACGCCCCTGGTTGTCGCGTCTACCACCACTGGTCCCGGACAATCTCAACCTCCGCCGGTGGACAAGTCTAAACAGAAGTAGACGCACTTCGACAAACCGTTGCGCAGGAATGCACCCCAGGGGCTGGAAAGGCCCTATAATTTTGATTTCTTATCATAATTAGCCCACACTCCTGTAAAATTATTATTATTTGAGCTTTTATGGCTCTCTAAAGATACTCGGGCTGCCCTGAGTGAGGCACTGCAGAATGTCGATGTCTACCTGGCGTAAGTTAAGCCATAAACCGAAGATCATGCTACTTGTCCACATTACAACAATGCCATGGATGCGATACCCAATATTACCTTCTCGCAATAGGACATGTTGCTCAAGAATAATAGGCACGATCGGCCCCTGTACTACACAGGATATATTTGCGATATCAAGGTAGACCGAATGCATATTGACCCAGGATCATCGACCATCATCATCCCAAGAAGTTTGCTTCAGACCTTGGGTATCTCGATGGATCATCTGGCGGCCACCAATACCGCCATCAGTGGATTCAACAAGGGGAGGAGCTACCCTCTGGGTAAAATCCGCTGAAAATGCCAGATCGGGGATTTAAAAACAGAAGTCACCTGCTACGTCATAGACATAGATACATCCTACAATGTCTTATTGGGACGTCCAGGGATACATGAACACATGATCGTGCCATCTACCCTCCACCATTGCCTAAAATATATAGATGAACACGGTTTCGTCAAAACGGAGTTCGCTGACGTTGATCCGTTTAAGGGTATCGAGATTTACTACTCCGACTCAATCCTCTACAAGAAAGTCCGCCAAGATAAAGGTGGCAATCCGAGGAGCCTATAAGAATCAGCCTCAAGGCTCGCACTTCCGATGCGGCCGCACCCCTCATTGTCAAATCGTACGAGAAGGCACCTGAATCTCCGGTACCTTCGGCATCATCAGAACCAATGATCGTTCACCTTCGCAGGCCGAATCGACCACCAAAAGGAGATTTTGCCCTATCTACGTCTTCCGAACCTATGGTTGTTCGCTTTCACAGGCCGAGTCGACCACCAAAGGAAGACCCGACTACGGCTGCAACTTTCGGACCTTTGGTGGTAAAATTACACAAAAAATCACCAAAGCCTTTGCTTTCACTAAGGGTAGTCAAGGAGAAGGATGAGCTGGAGGAATATATATCTGCCAATGTCAACATCCCTTCCCCTGACGATATACTCCCGCCGGAAGAGATACCTTATTTTTTCAATAAAGGACTATCTTTGAACTACTCAGAGCGTATGCATATAGGTACACTCTACTCCTTGGAGCACGGTCTGGGCCTTCATCTGCACACACAAGTGACCACTATCTGCACCCTGTACCGGCTTCGCTCTAGTCAGGATTTTTATTTCTTAGTCCCACCCAGGAAGAAGGAAGATAAGATCATCATCTTCGGCAAAGTGGAATGCCCCCGGTCCTTCATCCCAAAGGAAGTAGAACCATAATCCGAGGTAGCCAGAATGCCACCCTATTGGTATAGCTCGCAAGCCCTACATCTTATTCAAAAGATGGGATACAACCTGAAGGTCACTGAAGGATTAAACTATGGCAAAGGCCTAAGGCCACCTTTATGACTTTTCTTCCCTACGGGCAAGCCCGAGGATTACTATCATAAGACTAAGCATGGCTTAAGATATGTAACACTTGCTACAACCCCCAAGGGATCAAATAAAGAAGATGAAGAGCGCTCACACTCTTCAGAATCTTCAGCCTGTGACTCCTATGTCAGTGTCGGGGACGTGCTCAGACAAACATTGTCCTCCAATATGGTGTCTGTCGACCTTGAGGAGGACAACGAGGATCCACTCGAGATCTTTGAGATGGAACCTTGGGCCCAATACCTGGGTTCACAATGGAGGATGCGATTTGAGCAGCGAGACCTCCTACCGAGGATGAAATTGTACAAGTCGATCTAGGTGACGAGACCTCCCAAAAGCCTATTTTTGTCAGCAAAAGTCTGTCCGACAAAGGCCGGGAATCCCTATTACAACTCGTTAGGGAATACATCAATGTCTTTGCTTGGAGTTACGAAGACCTGCCAGGACTGGATCCCCAAATCGTAGTCCACAAACTCAATATTCGGCCAGACACCAACCTAGTCAAGCAACAGCAATGACGGTTTCGACCAGACGTGATGGATTCTATCAAAGCTAAAGTCAACAAGCTAATAGTTAGTGGCTTCATCCGCGAAGAAAAATACCCCCGACTGGGTAGCCAACATTGTTCCTGTCGTTAAGAAGAATAGGAAGATCCGAGTCTGCATCAACTCTCGTAATCTAAACGAGACATATCCCAAAGACGGATTCCCTCTCCCAATTACCGACGTAATGATCGAAAGCACTTATGGCTTTGAGCGTATGTCCTTTATGGATGGCTTATCAGGCTGCAACCAAATCAATATATTTCCCAATGATGATAAATATATGTCATTCTGGACCCCGGTAGGCCTATATTGCTATACGATCATGGCTTTCGGTCTAAAGAATGCAGGTGCTACATATCAGCGAGCTATGAGCACCATTTTTTGTGAACATCTGCGCAAGACGGTGGAATGCTACATCGACGATATCATCATCAAGAGTCGCTCCAAAGATGATCACCTCCAAGATTTGAGGACTGTGTTCGACTTAATGTGTGCACACCGCCTCAAGATGAACCCTATCAAGTCCTTCCTAGGAGTCTCCAGTGGCAATTTCTTGGGCTTCGTCATCACTTCTCGGGGTATTCACATAGACACCGACAAGACCAAGGCTATCCTGGAGATGCACCAGCCAAGGAACCTCCGAGAACTCCGCGGCCTCCAAGGGAGGTTGGCATACATCATAAGGTTCATATCAAACCTCTTTGGACGTTGTCGGCCGTTCACACAGCTCATGAAGAAAGGTGTCTCCTGTGCTAGAATAAAGAGTGCCAACGAGCGTTCAACAATATCAAAGAATACCAATCAAACCCTCATGTGCTGGTGGCCCCGGTCATAAAAAAGTCATTCCTTCTCTATGTACGCGCAATGGATCACTCTCTTGGTGCCATGTTAGCCCATAATAGTAATTTTGGCCACGAGCATGCCATATACTACCTTAGCCGGATGATGGTTGGCCTAGAGCATAGATATACCTTCATCGAGAAAGAGTGCCTTGCGCTGGTATTAGCCATCCAGAAAACTCGATATTACGTGACTGGACAGACCATTCACGTAATCTCGTGAGTCAACCCGCTCAGGGTCCTCATGACCAAACCTGGGGCACTCAGTCCCTGCTTGGCTACCTGGATAATACTATTATCTCCATATGATATGGTATTCGTCCCATAAAAGGCCATCAAGGGTCAGGCATTGGCCGACTTTCTGGCAGCCCACCCGGGGTCAGAAACCTCAAATCTCTATGAAAAGATTTCAGATGAAGTGGTAGACGCCAACGTTACCTCAAATAAAGCAGTTTAGCGAATGTTCTTTGTCGGTGCTTAAAGAGCAGGGCCTAAAGGCAACATCATCGCTGGTGTCGGGATAATGTTGATCTCTCCATACGGTCTCATCATCAATCGCGCATACTCTCTCACGGAGCCGTGCTCCAATAATATGGCAGAATACAACACCGTAATCATCGGGCTCCAGCTAGCCAAATAAGTCAGAGTAGAGTACTTGAAATCCTACGGTGATTCTCAGCTAATTGTCAATCATGTTCGGGCAGTATATGAAGTCTGAAACAAAGACTTGATCCTCTACCACCAAGATGCACACAACATCATCGCGACTTTCGAGATGTGTCATGACCCGCACCCAAAATAAGGGCACGAGTAGTGAGCAACGCCCAACCTATGCTGCAGCATCGGCGGTAGAACGATGTCTAGGTCGACAATACTAACTAAATATCTCACACAATATATAAGGTACCTGTCAATGTTATCTCCACTCCAAATGGAGGAACAAATTTAATGATATGATAATGATATCCATACTCAATCACAATATCAAACTAAGGAAGATAAAGCATGATACGGAATAAGAAAGATGAAATAGGAATCATAATATAATCACAAGTCCACGATAATATATACATTCTAAAAGTCTCAATAAAAGTCTAATACAAGTCTAAACAATAAGTTTAAGCCTCCTCAGTATCTGGTACTAGGTCCTCCTGCTATAATGGAGTGTCCTCTAATGGCATGCCATCTTGGGGCCCGTAGTAGGCAGGACACTGGTCCATAAGCCAATCATCTGAAAAATATATCCAGTCAGGATTAGAACGAAGTACATACCTCTGAAAGTATTTCTAAATACATAATCGAGCATATATAACAGATAATAAAAAAGGATACAGGATAACTAGCTATAAGAAATAGAATAAACTAGAGTGAATTTATAATATACTAGAATAAAGAACATGCAATATGAATAACTGCAATTTAAATAGAAATAGATAAAACTAACTAATGTGCCATAGAGTACAAGTTCATTATGTGATCGATTTGGGTTGAACATGAATACAATATGGTAACTCGATTATACGTGCGATATGTAATCAACATGTACACGAATATACTTGGGCTTAATCACATAACCAACTCCTACTCTCCCATCCCCAACCAATACCAATGGATCCAATCATGATACGTTACGAACACGAATATGGGCACACTGAACACAAGCAGTGTGTGAACACGAAGTACACGATAATCAATACCCGATACACATGATAAAATACATGTGAATGAGTACCCACTGAATATGATAAGGTATAACATCTCCTGACAGGATCCATATAGTACCAGTTCATGTAACTACTTTATCGGAATCAAGTATACAGTTCTAGAATATACAATATATATACCATCATGAAATAAAAACTATCAGAGAGATGTACTCGCCTATGGTCCTGAGCAAAGGTGTCTCTCGATGCCCAAGCTGGTGTCACACAATCCTATTTAGGAAATATCAAGTTAATTGATGTAATAGAGAAGGATTAAGTTTAAGAATGCATTATCATGCTCTTCTAGGACAAACTAGGCTAATTAGTCTATATTGGTCACTTATCTAGCTAATACTAGTCAATACTAGGTGTACTAGGTCTAGGTTGGGTTTCTAGATCATCACCCTTATAGGTAATTAGTTCACTGGCTATTAACACTCCATGCCTCCAGTATAGCTGAGTCTAATAGATAAAACCTGCAGTATAGCTAGTATCTTAATTGGTATCAAACACTAACTGGTACTATTGTATACTTATTATACTAGCTTAGAGAATGTCTACTAATAAGAATTACCTCTGAACTCAACTAACTGATGTATATACTTATATTAATTAACCCCCTTGGTAATATTCTAGCTTACACTATAGGTATATACTTAGATACTAACTGACATTACTATCCAACTAATACTAAAATCCATAATTTATACTCTAACTATAACTATCATCCTAACACCAACTAATGCCTTAAAATATAACATAACAACTTAACTATCTGAAATAAGAACTTAACTACCTGATATTAATAAGTATCACTAGCCAATCTCTAATGGTACCAACTAACATGATACCAAGTTGCTGCTAAATACAAATCAAAAGGGTAATATCTGATACACACATCTGCATATTACCTAAACATAACTAATCACTAACCTTAATACTAACTTGTAAAACCCCTAGTTTTAAAAACCGTATTTACCTTTTTAATTAATTATTTAATTAAATTATAGTAATTATGAGCTAATTAGAGGAAATAGATTTTATTTAATTTTTATTTTAGGTGTTTGTGCATTTAGGAGATTTATGGAGCCATTATAAATTTTTTCTAATTTATTCCATGTAGGAGATCCTGTGAACAGTTGATAGCTTAATCGTATGCACTAATATAAATTCTAAAATTTTTTATGTATATATATATATATATAACTAAATAGCAGCAGCCGCAGAAGCCTATTTCTGCACCGACGAATCCCCCCCCCCCGCGTTCTCTCTTATATGTATACTATTTCCACGAACCCTAACCCTAAACGCCGACTTCCCAGCCTCAACTCTCGACCAAATCCGCCGCGCCAACCAAGAGAAGCCCCGTCGGAGCCATCTGCGTCGCCCGCCGCCGCTCGTCGCCTTCCGCGTAAACGCGTGCACGCTACAGAATTTGACTACAGTGAAGCCTTGTTCACGCTCCATTTTTCGTGCCATCGCTCAACCAAACTCGACCCCGTCTTCACCGATATGATCCTCACCTATCCCCCTTCCAATATTTTATATTAATTGACCTCGAACAGCACGCAAACTTAGGTAAAAATCGATGCCAAGTCGATAAAAAAACTATGATATTTAATCTCAGAAAATTTTGTTACGATGACCCATGTTCACGGATTCGTATCTCCCACCACAGAGATCCGAATTCAATTTTTCTTTTTGGTATGCGAAGACCACTTGACCTAGTTTATTTTTTGTCAAATATAATAATTTATTAATTGCTGTGTGTAGAATTAAATTAGATGGAAAATCCCAAAAACCTATTTTTTGGCAATTTCCAAAATTTGCGATACGGAGCGCGCCCCCCCAAACGGGACCGCCCCGTCATGTACCAAGTGTACCAAAAAGTACGCGCGATATACCCAGACGTGTGGGCCTTTGCGAAAATTAATTTGGACGCGTGTGCGCGTCGAAATTAACCCGTATCCGCAAAATTTTCCCGTGTCGCAACTTTTGTAAAAGCCCTGCACATTTAGTGCATGCTCGTCAGAATCCGACGAAACTTACGCCACTGGACTCGTGGTATCGCGCTAGTCCTGTGACCCAATTTTTACGCAATTCTGAGACAGTTGACCAAATCGCTAATTGGCGGGCCACATGGTTTTTTTGGGCAAAATTGTGTTCGGCTCACCGGAATCCACATTTGGACATACCGTTGAGTTCGTACTGACTTTTAGAGTTCGTTTGACCTATAATTTGTCTCATTTAGAGACCATTATCCCTGGCACGCTTTTCGGTGTAAAATGGGCCACACGTGGACCCCGCTTTGATCCAAAATTACCGTTTTGCCCCTATGTCCAAATTGGACGAAAGGGTAGTATTTTCTAGCTATTTTGCTTATTCTGGGAACGTTGGTGATTCCTATTTCAGCATCCGGAGACGTTCATTCTAAGGTCGTAGTTTCTGACTTTGGGTGTTTGACATCTGGACGTTATATTTTGCAGCTCTCTTGCCAAGCAAGTATACCTTGCCATTGTACTGTTATTATTATTCCATATGTTGCATGCATCTTTATTTTTGGTCTTTAGTTCATATACTTTAACTGCTATATAAAATGCGCGCCCAAGGGAAACTTGGGTGCAACGACGGTGTCGTCGTGGTTGTTTTTATTTATGTATTTGCATTGACCTTGTTTATGAGACTGCCCCTTATCATGTAGCATCATTAGGTTTCATTGGCCGTGACACAGCTGTTACACGAGTGTGAGTCTCATATGGATCACGGACTGCGTAACAGGTCTGGCCTCCTGTACGTATGAGTCGTGCGTTAAGGATAACTGCTGTTAGAAACTTTGTATGCTAGTAGACTTGGAAGTTATTAGAGGTATTATCGTGTCATGGATGTGACATGCTTAGAGCATGGGGTAGGGAGAACAACAAGTATCGCATTTGGGCTCCTTTGCACTTTCCCCTTGTGCGCCCGGATTCTCCGCCAGAGAAACGAGTGGTGATGACCATTATATATTATATATTATCAGGCGGCCTCTGGCGTTCAAAAGACGATATGCTTTTTAGGCCCCTGGATCTTTAAGAGAACCATGCCAATCCCAGTTTTCAGCCAGATAGCCCACTTATGGGAAAAGTTGTTCTTAAACTGTATTCACTTAGATGGTTAGGCGACCAATTGGATATTTATTTCAGTACTTTATTGGCATGCTTTTATGTATCTTGTTATGTCCCTCTGAGGACCTGGCCCCTTCGAGGTGTAGCTGTTCTTGAGTATTCACAGGAGCGCAGATCCGGACTGGTTACCTATGCTTGAGGAGGTCTTCTCTTCGAGTCGCAGTGATTATTAGTGATGTACTTATATTGTGTTGTACTTAGATATTCTAGTTGGTAGTGGATTTATTTCCATCCAACTATCATCTTTAGATACTTTATATTGAGATCTAGTTTCATAAGATATTGGTTAATTATTTATATTTGATTTTCTGTGGGTGAGATTTAGATTATACCCTATGACTTATATGATAGATTTATACCACTTGTGGATTGATATTCATAATACAGCGTACGTATGGGTTTTGTTTTCCATATATTGGAGTTGCCATATCCATGCGGCTGGCATGCTTACGTGTCCTAGTCCTACATATTTTGGGACTGGGGTGTGACATGTTTTTAGTGGTGGCCCATGCAGGTCGAGAGCATATTATCTCGGTTATGTCACTGTATCGATCAAGCCTGCACCTAGAAATAGAGTATAGGATCTCATCCACAATTGACTATGATTCACCTTCCTTCCAAATCTATTCTATTTGAATAATCGCATCATGCTTGATTAATGTGCTTTCCTAATAGTTCCTTAAGTATAGCCCCCTCCTAGAAGATAGAAGTCCCTGTTGTTAGATAATAAGTAGGGTAACCTTCCTATTAAGAATACAAATAGAGCATTGACACATCACTAAGATCCGAATACCTAATGAACCCTAGCGTCCCTTATCTATAGATTAGTTTACCATTACCCCTTGATGTATTTATAAAGACTTTAGAGTAGTAAAAATACTACTAGGATTAGTTTGAAATTTGATTATAGTGTTTGACCCTAGTATTGAGGAACTAATAGAAATCCAAGGTTAAATATTAGGACTAACCTAGCTTTTCATGGTGAGATAGTACTAGAGAACTACAACTTTAGCTTCTTGTCTTGATATTAGCAGAACAGTATCTTAGGAAGCCAAGGAGAATGACTAGAACATTTTTCTTGATCATACCTCGAACACAGATATTAGCATAGCATCTTCCCTTAGGAAACCATGACATTATCAATAGCCTCTCTATTTTATCTCATGTCTTGTTCCTCTGAACCCATCGCGCTCGCTAGTTATGCGACAACTAACTATGTTCTCCTATTCTTCATCTTTCAACTCGTGCCACTTGACACCTCTGATTATAGACCAAGTGATTTTACTCTATGTTAGGATATATAGCTTGCTAGGCTTATAGTTGTAATCTTAAATTTTTGAATTTTGTGCTTGGTAGTTAGAGCTTGATAAGTTTGAGTTATTCTTGTAGATTGTGACCCGATGATTATCCTTTAGTTTTAAATTACGTAAATTGTACCCCCACCTCGATACGAGTTATATCCCCTTTTCCCTTGAGGCTAGTAACCTTTCTATTCTTGCTATTGACACTTGTTCCATAACCACTATGACTAAGACTCAAGACGACCATGACCTATGTAATATAAGAGGATACCCTAATAAGTACCAAGACCCTTTCTTGTAGACCTTAACAGGAGTTCTACGGTATCCTTAAGATAGTACAGTATTAGTTTATTATTATAAGTTGGGTAGTATGTCTCACAACCTAGTATCACATAGTCTTCTGACCTATTATTGAAGGGTAACTGAACGACATTAACTATATGCTTGCATAAGACGATAGTGTTTACCCCGACTGTAATACTTAGAGATCCATGCCTTATTTGGTCGACTAGCGACTTAGACAAGGAGGTTGTATGATAACTGTAGAGATTGTAGAATCTTTTTTATTATTATTATTATTTATTTTGTTTTGTTTTTGTGAACTTGAATTAATTTGTACCTCCTTTCATCATCATCTAGCGTACTTATATTTGTTGTACTACCTTGACTTATGCTGCTATTATAGCCTAGTTTTTCAAGCTTATTCTTTATCGAGCTTGTTCATGACATATGTATTATTGGAGCGCTACACTAATACATTTCTGAATCAGTGTATTACGGTCTGCTCAACCATAGTGCGCTTGATTCGCCCTTCGCAATACTACATTACATGGATTGAGATATATAGTTGACTAGTAGACGCATGTACTTGCCCTCTAGATATGTCTGAGTGGATCGTATCAGTTGCACATGATTTAAAGTTTAAATGTTGAATATTGAATCATCGATTTAAACCTTGAGGATAAATATAGAATTCTAGGCTTAAACAATTGGTGAAGTAGATATAAAATTTTATAATTTGATGATTTGAATTAAAAGTTAAATTTTGATGGCTAGATTACCTATTTGAAATATTAAGGATGTAAATTGAAACAAAAATTGAAGAGTACAAAAAAAAATTCACAAGTTGAAGATAGGAATAATATTTGATTAGAAATGTTTTCTAAATGAGATTATGATAGCTGGAGCTCGTGATATAAAAAAATTGATATGCGTTATTTAATCCTTGAAGATGTTATATGGATTTAATTTAAATTTGGATGTTGATGATTTAAAAATCGAGATGAGATTACAATATGTTAAATTTTGATTAAGCAGAGGTTACCTTAAATTTTGAAAGTGATTGCGATGGATTTGAATAGATTTTAAATTTTAGAAGAGATTGCGATTGACTTGCATTATATGCGAATGTGAAGGAGTTAACAAATTATGTCTTATTTTAATTTCGAGGATAAAATTGTTTTTAAGTTGGATAGATTATAAATTCTCTCACCCAAAATTAGGCCTACTTGGCTTAGATAGTGAGACTAAGGCCAGTTGAATCCAATTAGAAATAGAACACGATATTTTTATATAATTTTGTAATAATTATATCA
Organism: Iris macrosiphon; assembly: GCA_036927795.1. Classification (NCBI taxonomy): domain Eukaryota; kingdom Viridiplantae; phylum Streptophyta; class Magnoliopsida; order Asparagales; family Iridaceae; genus Iris; species Iris macrosiphon. The sequence continues at coordinate 9,660,631 of JAYESA010000016.1, read as the reverse complement.
CTTAGCGGACCTTACCGTTGCTTCGATACTTGGAGCACTACACTAGCCACTGCTTTCCTACAAATTTTACACCCTTGTCCTAGACGTGCCCGCCTTCCATTCTGACCTTTGCGTAACTTATAAATATGCTCTCTTGTGCTACATTTTAGTCACACAATATTCGTTGCGGACGTTATTATTTAATTCTAAATAAATTTAAACTTTGTACCCTTGTGTGTTCCAATCGAAATTGGAGACACAATCTTGATCCGTTTTGTATGACCCAAATTTTGACAATATTCTATCCTGGGCCCTCTATGTCCATGACACTTGTGCTCCGCCTAATGTTATCCCCATGTACTTCTAATTAATTCAAGAACACTTTGCGCATTAATTTTGATTAATTTAAATCCAATTTCCATCTTGTGCAATTTTCTAATTGTTAGGTACTTTTATGCAAAAGGTGCATTGAGGTGTCCACACCATTGGACATGACACATGAAAAAACCTATTTTTCGTTTATGTGGATTTTCTCCATGATCTTTGCAATGTGCAACGCGCAACATCGCCCACTCATTTAAACCTAGCCTTGCATTCTAAACAATACAATTTATAGCCCCTAAACATCCCCATGACAATTGGAAAATCATGAAGGTAAGGATGGAGGAAGGTACAGAATAAGCTGCAAATCTCTATCTTATACCATCATTGACTTTCTACTATGGCTTAGTTTTAATTTCAAGGACAAAATTTTTATAAGTTGGGTAGAATGTAAAACACCTAGTTATAAAAAAATCGTATTTACCTTTTTAATTAATTATTTAATTAAATTATAGTAATTATGAGCTAATTAGAGGAAATAGATTTTATTTAATTTTTATTTTAGGTGTTTGTGTATTTAGGGGATTTATGGAGCTATTATAAATTTTGCTACTACTGCTGTTTGAATTATCAGCAGCAACCCCACGCGTAAAACAACTCCGCGCATAAAGTAGAACTCCACCACTTAATTTCCTACACCGCGCGTAAAACAAACACCACCGCCTTATTCCACCGCCTATTTACCTATTATTACTAAACTCTCCTCAACCGAAACCTAAACCAATGAAAAGAAGAAACAACGGCGGCAGTAGTTTCTTAAACACTAAGTATCCCCACCGCCTCTTGACCCTACATATATTACAACTCTCTCAAACTAATCCCACTTCTTCTTACAACAACTTAAGCATAGTATTGGACGTTTTACTCTACAGAACTCTTGCTCGGCAAGTATACCTTGCCAAATTCTTTACTGTTTAAATTATAAATTGTTACATGTTATCCTGTTGAGATATACATATAACTGTGTGCGTCCGAGAATTACTCGGGTGCAGTCGACAAATACGCCGATACGTAGTATAACTGACTTAGATATTAGCAGACCTACCTACAGATGCGAGGGTATTCTGATATCCTCCTAGACCTGACACTTGTACACGCATTATGATTGCAACTTATGTTAGGATACGGGTTCACGTACTCGACTAGCTACCGGTGCGTGTGACACACATCACGGTTTAGCACGTAAACAGGATTAACTAGAAAATTATGACTTGGCATATAGCTACGTGGTATGCACGTTGTGTATTCGACTTGTATATCCGCATTGGGCGGGGAAGACAACTAGTAGGCGTATGGGATACACGCATTGGACTCCGTAGTATCCAGAGGAGCCACGGATTCCAATGACCTCCTTTATTCAGATATCGCGTTCTTCGGAGCGATACGGACGTATATATTTGCAGATACCTCATTCTTCGGAATGATGGATGTTACATGTTCAGATACCACGCTCTTCGAAGAGTGGACGATATGCCTACGCCTACCCATACGTACCAAGGTTGTCTTCACATTGCATTCACTTAGATGGTTAGCATACCCTTATTTATTTTTATTCAGTATTTATATATGGCATGCTTTTATGTATCTTGTTATGTCCCACTGAGGACCTGGTTTCCTTCCAGATTTAGATGAGGCATACTATCCCACGGTGTACGGACCTGGGCAGGAGACGAGATACATATCCGAGGAGGAGATAGAGGTGCTGTCATCAGAGTCCCCCTGATCTTTGGTAGACTCACCATTTAGTGCTGGAGCCACTTCATCTAGATAGACGATGCTCTAGTCAGGCTATATTTCAGCACTCTTATTTAGTTTTTGTAGTGGGTTTGTTCCCACCAGACATATATAGTTTGTACTATGACATTCAGACTCAGCACTTATATTCCAGTACTTATTTCAGTATTCCTTGATATATTATGGATGAGATTAGATGTTACCTGTTATATGCTAGTACTAGACTTGTTAGTATTTTAGGACAGCGTAGCACGTCTCATTGAGTCCAATAAATTGGATATTTCCTCAAAGACGTGTCAGTTGGCCAATGCCACGTGGCTTGGTCCCGCATAAGTTGGGACTGGGGCGTAACAGCTGGCTCTTCGTCCTGTGGGCCGTAGTAGGTAGGATACTAATCCTCTAAATAATCGTCTAGAAAAATATATCCAATCAGGAAAGGAGTGAAGTACAAAACTCTGAAAGCAGTTTCATATACATAGTAGAAAATATATAACAATAATAGAAATGAATACAAGATGCACAGGTAATTAGGAAGTAGAAATATAACTAGAAGAGTAAATATAAGCAACATGGTGTGAACTTGCAATAAGAGAACTGTAAATAAGAGAAATGATGATACTAACTAGTGCCTTAGAGTACAAGTTTATTATGTGATCGGTTTAGGTTGCACACGAATATTCTACGGTAACTCAATTACACGTATAGGATGTAATTGGCATGCACACGAATACACTATGGGTTTAATCACATAATGAACTCCTACTCCCCTACCCCGACTAATATTCATGGATCAAATCATGACATATTACCCATACGAATATAATATGAGCACACGGAGCACACAAATAGGTCATGAGCACACGGAATACCCGATGCACACGATAAAGTACATGTGTAAGGAGTAACCGATGCACACGTCCAATAAATAACATCTTCTGACTCGATCCATATAATACAAGCCCATGTAACATGGTGTTAGAATCAAGTAAATAGATCTAGAATATATGATATATACACCATCAAGTACTGAAAACTAACAGAGAATGTACTCGTCTGAGGTCCTGAGCAAATGAGGTAGAACGGTTCTGAACTGGTGTCACAGAAACCTATATATGAATTTACAGGTTACTTGGTGTAATGAGAGAGAAATTAGTTTAAATAAATAAAATTGGTGTTTTCTAGGTCAAACTAGGTCACTCTGGTCAAATTGGGTCAAACTTGGTCAAGGTTGACTTTTGGAGTCAAACTAGCTTCTAGGGATACCAAGTATCATATATATATTACAGAGTTATATAAATAAATACCTTACCTTACTCAATAACTTACACCTAGAATTTACCTTAATACTAATGCCTCAACTCAGCACCTTCACATTCGAGTACTCTACTTGATACATATACCTTGGTAACAACCCACACTCTAGAATAATAGGCATATACATTATACGCATACTTTAGACACTATTACAACTATCTTGATATCTAAAGTTGACATTCCAACCAACTCTCTTCCTAAACCTTACATCAGATAATACTTAACTAATGTATCATCCTCCTAGATACAACCTGTAACATCTACCACCAATACTCCCTCACTGGCACCCACGGTCACAACCCTCATAACTACAATACCAACACTTCCCTTGCTACTTGTTGTCAACCCTCGGCACTCCCATAATATCTCTGCACCAAGCTCCAAATCTCTGAACACAAGGCTTAATCCTGAGCACAGAGCTCCAACTCCCTACTTGAACTCATAGCACACACACATTGCAGTTACCTATACTGCCTCACTGCTACCAAGTAATACCTGACACACACCCTAAACCTATACTTATGTACAGACCTACTTATATATATATATATATATACTCGCACACACTAAGACTTCAATACCTGAGTACACACAGGTCTGTCATGCATACTTGAGACACTCCACACTCACTCATCCATGGTACACTTGAACTCTAAACTCACAACCACTCTTATATGATATTTGATGCTTACCCATATATATATCCATACATATACACTTAAGGTACCAAGGTTTCCTGACCCTTACATGCTTGTACTGTAAAACACTTACCACACTCAAGTATTAGAACAAACACTATTACTATACCAACTCCCCCTGTGCACTGCTGATCCAAGCAGGGAACAAGACTCCCCCATCCACTCAAGTCATCTACATGAGTCCCAGAACTAAACTCAACCCAGTTCCCCCTAGTATCAGACCTCCTTCATACTTGCACTGTCAGTGCACGCCACAACTGTAGACCCATCCTTCAGTACACTAGTGTGCATTGCCTGCACAAGGATCTAACTTCACACACTACACACTGGTCATAACCCGAGCCTCTTCACTGTAACAGTGCAGTGACTTACACTGCCTTACCTTCTCACTGGACTGAAACTCACCAACATACACTCACCCCATATTAATCATCCAATAGCATACTCAACTCCAACACTCTCAAGACAGGCACTTCACTTGACAAAAATCTGTGCATTGCCGCAGTGCAGTGTCCTACCACAGACACTCTACACACAAATATACAACACAGTACAATACACTATCACAGACACCTCAATGCAGTTCTCAGATTTTCCTTTACTCTCGAGCACACAAGCACCCCAACACTAAGTGCACACACATAAAAAATATATATATACACATATCTAATCATATATACATATATATTTGTATATACATTAACACTCTATGTATATAATAAACACACAACAATTGTCCTTTCCACAAACACTTGGTGTACAACACCAAGATACTCACCCTCTCCTTGTGATACACTTGTGATACTCCTCTCAAGCCATCCATTCAATGTGATACCACTACTCAAAATACATCAACCACATCCTAATATACCAATTATAATACAAAACAATAGGGAATGATCCACTAGGCATTCCATCGAAAACTTGGTGTACCACCTCAGAGTTTTCTCCAAATAGACACAAAACTCATTGTAACTTCCACCAATGGCCTCCTATGAACCTAGTTCTTCTTCCTATGGGTAGCCCTAAGCCAAGGAAGGATTCTTATGGGTTTATTATACCATCCTAGAAAGAAAGTGACAAGGGAAATAAGATTTTACCTATTGGGAGATAGATTCCCAATGTGGTTCCTTCCATTGAGCACAAGGATGAGAAATGGACTCCAACTCCTAGTAATGCTCCTCTTCTTCTAGCCTCTTGTAATTCTCAAGCTTCTAGCTCTCTATGGGGATGAAAATGAGAGGGTTGGGGCTTTGTTTTGAAGGAATTTGGTGGAGGGAATGGAGGAACTTGTGGATGAGCTAATGAGGAGAAAATAAATGAAGTGGTGAGCATTCATGAGGCTCCCCTCCCTCTAAATAGGGCCGACCACCTTAGGGTTAGGGTTGGTTTGGTTTAAAATATCTAGAATGCCCTTCCAACTTGTCATGAAGGATTTAACTAAATGAGGGCTTAATTAAGAAGGTTCTAATTTTTAAATGAAAGAGGATTCTATTCATTCCTCTATTTTATCTAATCAACTAAGACTAATTAAATCGGTCTCATAATTGGTCATGACAAGTCTAGTCAGGTTCAAGTCTAGTTGGATTCATTATCAACTAGCCTAACTAAGGGCTAACACACAACCATCTATATTAAATATTTATATATATACAACCACACCAAATTATTATAAAATAAAATATATCAATAATAAATAATACAAAATGACTAAAATACCCTTATCTTGAAAAGTGATGGTTACAATACTACTCTCCTTAAAAAAAATTCCCTCAAAATTTAAGAAAGAACTAGCCCTACACAGGCAATCATAGTAAGAATAGAAAATACCTCACGGCTCAAAAAGATATGGGTATCGCTCGCGCATCTCAGCTTCCCTCTCCCAGATAGACTCTCCCGGAGAGTGATGCCTCCACGCGACGCATACCAAAGGAATTGTCTGGTTCCGCAATACCTTCTCCCTGCGATCCAGAATCTCTACTGGCTGCTCTGGATAACTGAGAGTCGGATCCACCTCGATCTCCGAGTAATCCAATACGTGAATAGGATCTGTCATGTATCGTCTCAGCTGTGACACATGGAACACGTTATGTACTCCCTCTACTACAGGCGGCAATTGCAGTTTGTAGGCCACTGTACCGACCTTTGCAATAACACTGAAGGGTCTGATGTACCGTGGACTAAGCTTTCCGCCTCCACAAAAAATGAATCGTATCCCGTGTCGGAGAAATTCGCAAGAATACCATATCGCCAACCTAGAATAAAATATCGTCTTAACACTCAAATACAATTAAAAGAATCATAATTAAAATAAAATAAAACAAAACCTACCTCAAACTCTAAAGGTCTCTGGTGGCTATCAGCCCAATGTCGTTATTTGTCATGCGCCACCCGGAGTCTGTCTCTGATAAGCTTCACCTTTTCGGCTGCATCCACAACCATCTCCAGTCCCAACAAGGCTCTCTCTCCAACATCATCCCAAGATAAATGAGTGTGACATCTCCTTCCATACAACACCTCGAATGGTGATATCTCAATACTGGCCTGGTAACTATTATTATAAAAAAATTCTACCCGGTAGAGATGATCCTCCCAAGAACCTCCAAAGTCCAGAACAGATGTGCGTAGCATATCCTCGAGAGTCTGAATAGTCCTCTTCGACTGTCCGTCCGTCTGGGGGTGATATGCGGTACTGAACTTGAGCTGGGTGCCCAAGCTAGCCTACAAACTTCTCCAAAAGTGGGAAGTAAAGCAATTATTCCGATCTGAGACTATGCTCATAGGGACCCCGTACAATCTGACAATATGTCGCACATACATTTTTGCTATCTTCTCCGTAGACGTACCCACTTTAAATGGCAAGAAGTGGGCCAATTTGGTCAACCTGTCTATGATGACCCAAATCTCGTCTTTCTTTCCTAGAGATCGGGGAAGCCCCGAAACAAAATCCATGGTAACATGCTCCCACTTCCACTAAGGAATGGGTAAGGGCTGAAGTAACCCGCCTGGCCTTTGCCTCTCCGCTTTTACCTGCTGGCACACTAAGCATCTGGATACAAAGTGCTCCACCTCCCATTTTATGCTATACCACCATACATGTTCCCTCTTTTCCCTATACATCTTGTTGGCACCAGGATGCATAGAGTACTGAGAGCGATGCGCCTCCTGCAGAATCTTCTCGCGCATCTCTCCACTCGGTACACACAACCTCGCACCGTGCCGCAAGAAACCATTCTCAACAATGGTGAAGTCACCCAATAACCCTGCCTGAATATGTGATCTGATGCTCCTCAAAGTCACGTCATCATACTATGTGGTCCTGATCCTGTCAATCAGCTCTGACTGTATCTGTAATCCCCATATTTGTATCTCATTACCAGAAACTATTAACTCAATACTCAGGCTCTCCAAATCGGCCAACAAGTGCCTGCCTGACGTCAAGTACATAGCCATCGAATACCTGCTCTAAGCATCGATGACCACGTTGGCCTTCCCTGGGTGATACTGTAGCAATATATCGAAGTCCTTCATTAGCTCCAACCACCGCCGCTGTCTCATGTTCAGATCTTTCTGTGTGAACACGTACTTTAGGCTTTTGTGGTCTGTGAAGATCTCCACACGCTCTCCATACAGATAGTGTTTCCATAGCTTTAAAGCAAAAATGACTGCTGCCAACTCTAAATCGTGGGTCGGTAGTTCTTCTCATAAGGACGTAGCTTCCTGGATGCATAGGCAACCACCTTCCCATTTTGCTGTACAACGCAACCCAAACCCTTTTCAGAAGCATCACTATAAATAGTGAATCCACCTGTCCTCGATGGCAATGTCAATACTGGAGCTGTCGTAAATCTCTTCTTCAGTTCATCAAAAGCGGTCTGACACTCCTCTAACCATACAAATTCTACGTCCTTCTTGGTCAGCCTAGTCATCAGCTTTGCAATTCTAGAGAAGTCCTGTACAAACCTCCTGTAGTACCCTGCCAGTCCCTGAAAGCTCCTGATCTCTGCCACCGAACTTGGAGTATCCCATTGCTCCACTGCCGTGATCTTCCTAAGGTCAACTGAGATTCCATCTCCTGTCACCACATGACCAAGGAATTTGACCTTGTCAAGGAAGAACTCGTACTTTGAAAGCTTCTCATAAAGCTTCTCCTTTATGAGAGTCTCCAGAACTATCCTCAGGTGCTCCTCGTGCTCCTCTGGTGTCTTTGAATACACATGAATATCATCGATGAACACCACCATGAACTTATCAAGGTACTGGTGGAATACCTTGTTCATCAGGTTCATGAACACCGTTGGAGCATTAGTCAACCCAAATGGCATTACCATAAACTCGAACTGACCATACCGAGTCTGAAAAGCTGTCTTCGGAATATCCTCTCTCTTCACCTTCACCTGGTGGTAGCCTGACCTCAAGTCTATCCTCGAAAATATCTTTGCTCCGCTTAACTGATTGAAGAGATCATCTGTCCTCGACAGTGGGTATCTGTTCTTGATAGTGAGGTTGCTCAGTGCCCTGTAGTCGATACACATGCGTATCGACCCATCCTTCTTTGGTACAAACAATACCGGAGCATCCCACGGTGAAGAACTGGATCTGATGAAGCCCTTGTCCTGCAACTCATCCATCTGTTTCTTCAACTCTGCCAGCTCGCTGTTGTTAACTCTGTAGACATATTGTGATATCGGCTCTACACCTGGTACCAAGTCTATAGAGAACTCAACGTCTCTGTCTGGCGGCAAGCCCGATAACTCCTCTGGAAAGACATCCAGGAACAAAGTAATCAAGGGATGTGTCAACTCTTCCTCTTCCACCGGGACTCCATAGATGACTCCCTAGCTCTACTTTGCTGCTCCTCTGGCAATCTCGAACTCTGGCTCACCCGACGGCCGAAAAAAAAATCTGCCTCCACGATAATTTATACTAGCATGGTGCCTACTCAACCAATCTATCCCGAGTACAATATCATAACTCAAAAGTGGCATTACGAGCAAGCACGCACTCAATTTTTGGCCTCCCAAAGTAACTCTCCAATCCTTGCAAACATCACTAACCAGGATGATGCCACCCCCAGTCATGATATTGCACGTCGTAGCCAAAGGTTCAGCTTCTAAATGATGCTTAAGGGCAAAATACACTGATACAAAGCTATGGGAAGCACCAAAATCAAATAAAGCTAATACTGGAATAGAATCTAAAAGAAATGAACCTGTGATGATGTCTCCAACCGGCTCCGTCTCCTCAATCATCATGGCAAAAGCTCACCCCTGTGGTGCTCCCCTCTGCTGATACTGCATGAAATGCTGCTGCTGGGTCGGGAATGGAGGTCCTCGTTGTTGTGCTGCAGGTGCTGCTGGTGCTCTAACTGGTGCTCTCTGAGCAGGAGCTCCACCTTGATCTTGACGAGCTGGTGCCAAATGACAGTCTCTCAGCTGGTGCCCCGCTGCTCCACAGAACAAACACACTCCCAATCTCTTCCTACAAATGTCCTATCTGTGTCCTGGCTTCTTGCAGAAAGGACATATAAGAGTCTGTTGCTGATGCCTCTGAGGCTGCTGATGCGCCTGCTGGAACTGCTGACGCTGAGGCTGAAATGTCCGCTGCTGCTGGAATTGGGGCTGCTTAGTTGGACCCGCACTACTGCTGACACTGAATATCTCCCGATCCCTCTTGGGCTCTGAACCTTGTGGGCCTCCTTAAGTATCGCCTCGTAGGTCTCATGACTCAAAGAAATAAGGGCCTTTATATCCCAGTTCAGGCCCTCCCTGAATCGGATCGCCCTGTCCTCCGGATCTTGTACCATGTTAGCTGCATATCGGCTCAACCTATAGAACTCTGCGACGTACTCCTCAACAGATAGGTTCCCTTACTGAAGGTTCTCGAACTGTCATCCTAGATCAAGTCTCTCAGTAGGCGAGAAAAACTTTTTCTTGAACAAGTCCTTGAAGTCATCCCACGTTAATTATGGGGTAGCAATCTGTGTCTCATTCTAGAACCAAGTACTGGCAATGTCTAACATCTGCAATCCGGCCGCCTCTACCTTCAGATCCTCTGCTAGGCGGGATAAACGCATGATGCACACCATATTCTCCAACCAGTCATTGGCATATATAATGCCCTTCGTCCCCTTGAAAATACGAGGATCCAACTTCTTAAAGTCTTGTATATTGTCTAGCTTGGGCTGGGCCTCCTGTGGCAGTGGTGGTGTCATCCTCTCTACTAATGCAATAGCCACCTGGTGGGCATTCTCAATGCCCTGGCGTAGTACATCTGCATGCCTCTGCTGTGCCGCCATCATCTTCCGGAATATGGCGAACATCTGTGACACATCCGCTGGCATAGGTGATGGTGGTGGTAGTAGTCCCTCAGAAGAAGCCAGAATTGGAACAACTCTACGGACATGCGAGGGAGGAGGACCGCCAAAAGCAGCGGAAGCTCCCACCTGAACCGGGAAGGAAGCCCTCTGAACCGAAGAAGGTAGAATGGTATCATCTGCTGCAGTTGCTCGAACATGGAGTAGAGAAGTCGCCGACCTCTCGAAAACTGCTCCAGCATGCTGTGAACGGGTCTTCGGCGGCATCCTGAAGACAGTTCAAAACAAAAGATATTAATAAGTCATAATATACGATATTATCAAGGAAGGACAATAATATTTCAAAATAAGCAATATTCGGAATGATAAAGATGGCAAGAATTAATAGGTAAAATTATTTCTTAGTTGTGATTGAGTATTCTATCTCATCATAGTGTCATATATCCTATATTCTATTGCAGGCTCGTAATAGTACTCTAAGTCTTAGTACCACTACGATATTGTACTAGTTGCGACTCGACCTGCATGAGACACCACTAAAAACGTGTCATGACCCATACCCAAAAATTGGGCATGAGTCGTGGGTACATCCAGCCTACGCCACAGCATCGGCGATAGAATATTATAAAGGTCCACAATACCATCTAACAAACTCACGCAATGATTTATATATCCTGTCAATGGTAACTCACTCCAAAAGGAGGACAAGATGGATATATATAACATCAATACTCAATCAAATAAACTAGAGATAGATAATGGCACGATGTCATAAAAGAAGGGAAATAATTGTTTGGATAAACAAAGTTTATACAAAACTTTTGCTTACAAACGAGAAAAGAGAAAAGTACAAATAATCCTATACGAGGATATTAAGTACAATAAAATAATTCTGGGGAAGTATTGCTATGGAAGTCTGATCTGCAGTCGATCACTTTGTTCCTTAGACTGCACGATGATGAAAAAGTACTGTAGAAGAAGCTTCAAACTTTCTCTGAACTGAAGGCAAAAGCCGGCCAAAGGAAAGTTGCAAGTAGGATCGAATTCTTATTGCCAAAGTTGTCAACCAAAAACCAATTCCCCCCTTTTACCCTGTGACCAGGGGTTATGACCTCATTCGAACGTAGGTAGCAGGGGTCTCTATTTATAGAGATCAATCAAATAACTACCTGGTTGGTGTAAAAGTCAAATGACTGTCTTGTTGGCGTAAAAGGCCAAACTGTGAAGAAGATTGCCTTCTTTACGTTGCGGTTATGACAACTACTACCCACGTTCAAATAATCTTCTGAATCTGCGTATGACACGTATCCCTTTATAAGGTAACGCGTATAACTGCTTCTCGAAGATCATGGCATGCAAGCCACGTAGGTAACTGCCCCTGCGTAAAACTTGATGATTCATGAATAATAGATAACCAGCGTAAAAAAGCCAATTATCCTTCATGACTGAGGTCTTGAGCATATTCTGGGCTAAGTAGCCTTATCAATGTACCTTTGCAAATATAGCCAAGTTGGCATATTTCGAGGAGATAGCATACGGCGTACTCCTATAGTTAAAAATAGCCTGGTTGGCATAAAATGCAAGGATGGTGATGTGAGCGTATTAGTCACAGTCTTAGTTTTCCCAGTCATGACAAATTTTTAAAAAAATATAGAACAAAATCTCGTACATTAAATGCAGAGATATGCCTCAATCTCATGCATAAAATGCAGAGATATGCCTCGAGCTCTGTACAAGAAACAGCTTTTAACGTGGTGTCTGATTTTATCTTATCTTGAGCGTAAAACTTATTTCTGTCAATGTAGAATAGGCAGCGTATTCAGAAGAGTCTATTTTTCTTCCTTTGAATGCGTAAAAATAACTTGTATCAAAAATATGTCATAAAATGACAACCTGAGTCTCTGTGCAAAATCATCATCACAGCCGTTCTCTCGATCATCGTGCAGTACTTTTGTCAAATGTCAGGTTCACTGATTTGACTGACAAATTCATCCGAGGAATATGAAGAGTTCCTCGTACAACTTTACGCTATATTAAAAATAACGTATTTTAAACTTTACGCAGGAAGGTATAGCAACCTTTTACGCAGAATAGCCTTGAAGCTCTGCTTTACGCGGACAGCTCTGAAGCCCTATTTTACGCCAAACAACCTTGAAGTTATGTTTTACGCAGACAGCTCTGAAGCCCTATTTTATGCCAAACAACCTTGAAGCTCTGTTTTACGCAGACAACTCTGAAGCCCTATTTTACGCAAACAACCTTGAAGCTCTGTTTTACGCAGACAGCTCTGAAGCCCTATTTTATGCCAAACAACTTTGAAGCTCTATTTTACGCAAGGAGGGACTTCATGTATGTTGGGAATTTTGACTGTAAAATATGCGGACAATTCCCCAGCATATTTTATGCTTCTACAATAATAAGTTATCACAATATCCAAGTCTAGAGTTTAGTAATTAAACAAAGGGTCTCAATATAAATAATATGCCGAAGTCTAAGCTGAAAACATATCTAGTACAAATAAAAGATACTAGCTACTGGTCTGCTATAGCTAGGTGTGTCTCCTCGATAGCTGGAATCAGATCATCCTGGACTAAGGGATCTACCTCAGCTGGATCTCCGTCCTGTGGGCCGTAGTAGGTAGGACACCAGTCCTCTAAACAGTCGTCTGGAAAAATATATCCAATCAGGAAAGGAGTGAAGTACAAAACTCCGAAAGCAGTTTTATATACATGGTAGAGAATATATAACCGCAATAGAAATGAATACAAGATGCACAGGTGTCACGCTCCAGTCCCAAAATATCGAGGGACCGGACACGTGGCAATGGCCAACAGCACACACCAATGGACAAACCCAATTTAATGGATCTATCGAGGCGCACTTAAGCTGTATTACAATGATCAAGGTTTACTAATCTCATCCACAGAATAAATATATTAATATCATCAAAAGGAAATAAAACATCATCCAGTCACAAGTAATTAAAATCGGAGAACAACCCGATATTAAGTCTGTTACAATTGTTCAATTAAACAAGAAATTAAAAGAGTTTATTTGCCAATAAAACTGAGCATAGATGAAGATATTTAGAAGAAATCTTCTACAATCACCTCGTCCTCGGTTCCTGGTTCTGCTCCTGCTAATGCTCCTGTTCCGTAGACCTCAGGGTAGATCTCGTCTGCTAATCCTGGGGACATAATCCGGATCCAGGTCCTCAGGGGACATAGCAAGGTACAAAATAACTCATGCCAAAATTAAATGCAGTGCAGCAATAAATGAAACAAATAGGGTAAATATATAACCAGCTAAGTGATATGCAAGTGAGAGTTTTAGTCATACTCGGGCTGAGACTACTACAGGATCGGTGTCGGAGAAACCCATAACAGTATTTTTTCGAAGGGCCAGTACGGTACCAAAGCTCTATGTCAGAGTCTAAGGCACATCCATTAAAGTATATTATATATATATTCAGCCTTTTGTATGGTAAATCTCTTCCTACCCAATGTAATCTCATGTCACAGTTCACGATGTACATGTTACGCAAGATCAAAACTAATACAACAAGTCAGGATAAAATCTAAGCATGTAAAGATGTATATGTCATAAACCTGTATCCTATACAGAATCACCTTGAATATTTCAGGAAGATTCTGTCTCATGATTCGTGTCAGGTGTCCTGGGTATAATGTACTTGATATGGCAAGTACGAGAATGTAAATGTCACAATATCCATCTCTAGGTGACGTTACACAACTCCGCGTACGGTGTTGGCACCCGACTATTAATCGGACGCTAAGTAAGTCACACGGTCCTAGGTTAAGCATGTACAACAAATATATATGTCAAGGAAATAAGTAGCAAAAACTGCAGAGTTTGGCAAGGTACACTTGCCTGTGGTTCTGTCTCCAACTATAGTTCTGACCTCAGCGGAATTTGTAGGCAGTTCTCCGGTTGCTGAAATAGACATCACCATCAGATCCAGAAAATATCAAATAGCTAGAAACGCCTGTCCTTGAGTCCAATTTGGATACAGGGGCAAAAATAACATTTTCAGGTCCAAGCGGGGTCCACATGTGGGCCGCTTTGCATCGAAAAACGTGTTAGAACCAAAGGTCTCAAAATCCGTCCAACTTAGTGTCAACAAGTCCAGAACGATGATACGAACCCAAAGGAACTTCCATAATTGGATTCTGATGAGCCGATTACAAAATCGCCCGTCAAGTGGAGTCGTGGGGCCCACGATACGCGATTTTGTCAACATTCTCAGAATTGAACCAAACTTGGGTCACAGGACCAGCGTATTGCTACGAGTCCGATGGCGTAAGTTTCGTTTCGATCCGACATGTGTACACAAAGTTACAGCGAGATCCAGAAAAGGCGGATACGGGGCGTTGTCGGCGGATACGCATTGATTTCGGTGTGCACGCACATCCAAATCAACTTCTGCGAAATCATGCACGTCCGTATCGACGGCGCGCACATTTCGGTGAAGACCGCATGCGACCAAGTCGTCCCATTTGGCGGAGCATACTCAATTCCTGGGTGAAATAGGGCATTATTTTTCCTGTTTTTAGATCGCGGTTCGCGATCGCCACAGGACGCGATGCACCGAGTGGGTTGCACGGGCATCGAGAGGGTTACGCAGCCTACACGTCACAACAGACGGGACAGAAAATGGGGCAGCGAGGAAAGAGAAAAGAGTACCTGAACAGGACTCCATGAATCGAGGATTTCTCGTATCCGCGTGTCGACACGAGACACTGCGACACGACACGGGGGACACGGCTAGGGTTAGGGTTTGCTGCTCGAGTCGCCGGAGATGGCCGGAGGAGGGCGGAGCGGGCTCGCCGGGGCTGGCTGGGTGGAGGCAGAGCCGCTCGGCGCTCGGGGTGGCGTCGCCAGAGCTGAGGGAGGCGGAGAGGGGAGGCTGAGGCGCTGGGGGCCGGAGTCGGGGTGGCTGGGCTCTGTCGGAGAGCTGCTGGAGGGGTTGTCGAGAGAGACGGAGGTGATGGCTGAGGGAGGAGGAGGTGGGGCTCTGGGTGGCCGACTGAACGGCGGAGGCTCGAGGCGGCAGCGGGGACGGGTGACAGGCGGTGGCAGCGACGGGGAGTAAGGGTTTTATAGGCGAGGAAAATGAGCTGGAGGGGCGGCCGGTGCGGGGAAGAGGAAGAGGAGGGGCTGGCGGTTGCGGGGAGAGAAGACGGAGCGGCGGGCGGTGCGGGAGGCGGCCGGAGGCGAAGCGGCGGGTGCGGGGTCGGTTACAGGGAAGAGAGAGGGGTTTCGGCCGGGTCGGGTCGGTGACGGGTCGGGTCGGGCGGTGGATCCGGCCCGATCCAATAAGCAATGAATGCGGGTCGGGTCTAGCGGGTTTCGGGTCGCGGGTTAGACCCGAATCCGACCCACAAAGTTTCGGTTCGGTTTAGCTAAACCGGTGTAGGTTGGTTCGGGTTGGTTTGGTTCAATTAAACCGGGTTTATTTCTAGGTTTATTTTGGTTTAATTATAACTTGGTTTTTAGGGCTTTAAAAATGCTTCCGGGGTCAAATAAATTCTCGAAAAATTATCCTATGTCTAATTTTTCATTTTACACCAAAAATAGTATTTCTATAATATTTTAATATTAGTTAACATCATTTAAATTCAAAATACTTTAGTTTTATTTAGAGAAAAATTCCAAAAAATTACAGAAAATTATGAAAAATCCATTTTAAAAATCCTAAAAAAAATCAGGGGGTTTACAACAGGTAACTAGGAAGTAGAAATATAACTAGAAGAGTAAATACAAGCAACATGGTGTGAACTTGCAATAAGAGAACTATAAATAAAAGAACTAATGATACTAACTAGTGTCTTAGAGTACAAGTTCATTATGTGATCGGTTTAGGTTGCACACAAATATTCTACGGTAACTCAGTTATAGGTGTATGGTGTAATTGACATACATACAAATACACTAAGGGTTTGATCACATAATCAACTCCTACTCCCCCGTCTCGACTAATATTCAAGGATCAAATCACGATACGTTACGCATACGAATATAAAATGAGCACACAGAGTACATAAATAGGTCATGAGCACACGAAATACCCGATGTACACGATAAATTACATGTGTAAGTAGTAACCGATGCACACATCCAATAAATAACATCTCCTGACTTGATCTATATAATATCAGCCCGTGTAACATGGTGTCAGAATTAAGTAAACAGATCTAGAACATACGATATATACACTATAAAGTACTGAAAACTAACAGAGAATGTACTCGTCTGAGTTCCTGAGCAAATATGGTAGCCAGAACCTCCACCAGCCGACCTGGTGGCAAAAGCGAAAGGCCCCCTAACGTCAGGAACGGTGTCCGAACTGGTGTCACAGAAACCTATATATGAATTTACATGTTACTTGGCGTAATGAGAGAGAAATGAGTTTAAATAAATGAAATTGGTGTTTTCTAGGTCAAATTAGGTCACTCTGGTCAAATTGGGTCAAACTTGGTCAAGGTTGACTTTTGGAGTCAAACTAGCTTCTAGGGATACCAAGTGTCGTATATATACTACATAGAGTTATATAATTAAATACCTTAGCTATTAGCTCTTACCTTGACATTACCTTACCTTACTCAATAACTTACACCTAGAATTTACCTTAATACTAATGCCTCAACTCAGCACCTTAACATTCGAGTACTCTACTTGATACCTATACCTTGGTAACAACCCACACTCTAGAACAATAGGCCTATACATTATACGCATACTTTAGACACTATTACAAGTATCTTGATATCTAAAGTTGACATTCCACACCAACTTCCTTCCTAAACCTGACATTAGTTGATACTTAACTAATATAGCTTCCTCTTGGATACATCCTGTAACATCCACCACCAATACTCCCTTGCTGACACCCCCGGTCACAATCCTCATAACCACAATACCAACACTTTCCTTGCTACTTGCTGTCAACCCTCAACACTCTCATAATATCTCTGCACCAAGCTCCAAATCTCTGAACACAAGGCTCAATCCTGAGCACAGAGCTCCAACTCCCTACCTGAACTCATAGCACACACATATTGCAGTTACCTATACTGAATCACTACTACCAAGTAATACCTGACACACACCCTAAACCTATACTTATGTACAGACCTACTTATATATATATACTTGCACACACTAATACTTCAATACCTGAGTACACACAGGTCTGTCCTGCATACTTGAGACACTCCACACTCACTCATCCATGGTACACTTGAACTCTAGACTCATAACCACTCTCATATGATATTGATTATTACCCATATATATATACATACATATACACTTAAGGTACCAAGGTTTCCTGACCCTTACACGCTTGTACTGTAAAACACTTACCACACTCAAGTATTAGAACAAACACTATTACTATACCAACTCCCCCTGTGCACTGCTGATCCAAGCAGGGAACAAGACTCCCCCATCCACTCAAGTCATCTACATGAGTCCCAGAACTAAACTCAACCCAGTTCCCCCTAGTATCAGACCTCCTTCATACTTGCACTGTCAGTGCAAGCCACAACTGTAGACCCATCCTTCAGTACACTAGTGTGCATTGCCTGCACAAGGATCTAACTTCACACACTACACACTGGTCATAACCCGAGCCTCTTCACTGTAACAGTGCAGTGACTTACACTGCCTTACCTTCTCACTGGACTGAAACTCACCAACATACACTCACCCCATATTAATCATCCAATAGCATACTCAACTCCAACACTCTCAAGACAGGCACTTCACTTGACAAAAATCTGTGCATTGCCGCAGTGCAGTGTCCTACCACAGACACTCTACACACAAATATACAACACAGTACAATACACTATCACAGACACCTCAATGCAGTTCTCAGATTTTCCTTTACTCTCGAGCACACAAGCACCCCAACACTTAGTGCACACACATAAATAAATATATATATATATATATATATATATATATATATATATATATATATATATATATATATATATACACACACACACTAACACTCTATATATATAATAAACACACACAATAATAGTCCTTTCCACAAACACTTGGTGTACAACACCAAGATACTCACCTTCTCCTTGTGATACACTTGTGATACTCCTCTTAAGCCATCCATTCAATATGATACCACTACTCAAAATACATCAACCACATCCTAATATACCAATTACAATACAAAATAATAGGGAATGATCCACTAGGCATTCCATCGAACACTTGGTGTGCCACCTCGGAGTTTTCTCCAAATGGACACAAAACTTATTATAAGTTCCACTAATGGCCTTCTATGGACCTAGTTCTTCTTTCCATGGGTAGTCCTAAGCCAAGGAAGGATTCCTATGGGTTTATTACATCATCCTAGAAAGGAAATGACAAGGGGAATGGGATTTTACCTATTAGGAGATGGATTCCTAATGTGGTTCCTTCCAATGAGCACAAGGATGAGAAATAGACTCCAACTCCTAGCAATGCTCCTCTTCTTCTAGCCTCTTATAATCCTCAAGCTTCGCTTTCCATGGGGATGAAAATGAGAGGGATGGGGCTTGGTTTTGAAGGAATTTGGTGGAGGGAATGGAGGAACTTGTGGATGAACTAATAAGGAGAAAATAAATAAAGTGATGAGCATTCATGAGGCTCTCCTCCCTCTAAATAGGGTCGACCACCTTAGGGTTAGGGTTGGTTTTAATTGAAATATTTAGAATGCCCTTCCAACTTGTCATGAAGGGTTTAACTAAATGAGGGTTTAATTAAGAAGGTTCTAATTTTTAAATTAATGAGGATTATATTCATTCCTTTATTTTAGCTAATTAAATGGGTCTCATAATTGGTCTCACAATTGTGAGACCAATTAAATGGGTCTCACAATTGGTCATGAAAGTCTAGTCGGGTTCAAGTCTAGTTGGATTCATTATCAACTAGTCTAACTAAGGGCTAACACACAGTCATCTATATTAAATATTTATATATATACAACAACACCAAATTATTATGAAAAAAATATCAATAATAAATAATACAATATGACTAAAATATCCTTATCTTGAAAAGTGATGATTACATGGTGCATATCCCGTTGGAGAAAACCAAACCCTGCTCGCACAGGTTTTCTGTGACCATGCAATGCTTCAATAATATACGTACGACGAGGAATTGTGCATTCTCGCCCCACAAAACTATACTTGCCTCGATCCATCTGATTCTCCACATCTGTTCTTAATTTATAGCCCAAGGTACTATTCCACTATTCATCTTGTACTAGGCACCATGCCGCTTCTCGACACAGTGCTCTGATTGGTGCAACACCTGGCTCTGAATGCTCCGTGTCACAATGCCCTAACAGTGGCACAATGCCCTCTCTGATGCAGTTTCCCGATTTCCAACCATAACTTCACATTTTGCTTGATAAAGCGTTCCAACTTGATACTCGTGTGCAATACATGCTTGCTCGATAAAGTATTCTTATTGGTTCAATCGTAAAGCTCAACTCAACGCCACAAATTATATTCATCCAAACGGCGCACACTCTATGCACGCCATAGTGTGTTGATTCCAATGTTCTAGTCTAAGTGTCTAAGACATTACGTGTTTTCCAATTGTTAGACCGAATGAGTAAAGGAGAAGGGACAAAGACCACTCACCAAGTCTTAATTCGCTCGATGCCCTGCCTAGCACTCTGCCTTGCCGAAATGACCGATTCCTTGAATCCATGGTCTGATACGAAGCACGATCTACTCAATTGGTATGATCGTGTGAGCAGGTTGTGCTCTCCAAATCATCTGACCCGATCAGTCTAAGAAAGACGACATTATCGCACCAATCCACTATCTATGTACTTGCTCCGAATGACCACTCTGATCCCACTGAACTCTGCACGTGATCTGCACATAAAAACTAACTCGAATCAATACTTGTTCCCAAATTTAACTCACTGAAATATAACCAAACATTTATCTCATTTCAATCTGACTCAGCGTAATGCACCGTACGGGTGCGGGGCATTATATAAAATCCCCCAAATAACCGCTCCTACCGATACGTATCATGATACGGGATCTACATATCCCTTTGTGGACACAAGGGCACAAACACACAACCAAATAGACATTAATAACATACTAGGACACATGACAAATTGTCATACCCCAGTCCCAAAAATACGTAGGACTAGGATACGTAAGCATGCCAGCCGCATGGATATGGCAACTCCAATATATGGAAACCAAATCCATACATACGCTGTAATATGAATATCAAATCCACAAGTGGTATAAAATATAATACAAGTCACAGGGTAAAATCTAAATCTCATCCACCAAAATCATATAGAAATAAATAACCAGTATCTATGAAACTAGATCTCAACATAAGTATATAAGGATGATAGTTGGATGGAAACAAATCTACTACCAACTCGAATGTAAGAGCAAATACAAAATAAGTACACCACCACATAAGAATACCAGCTAGCAATCACGGGCTCGAAGAGAGGACATCCACGAAACATATATAACCATCCAATCTGCGCTCCTGCAAATACTCAAGAACAGATACACCTGGCAGAGGACCAGGTCCTCAGAGGGACGTAACAAGATACAGAAAGCGAGCCAACTTGAATACAGTAAACATGCATATAATTTAAAAATAAATAAGTACGCTGTACAGGACAATCTATATGAATGCAAATGAGGACAACTTTTCGACGTATGGACAAGGGTAGGCTACTCGATCTAATCCTCACACCTCATGCGCTCGTCAGTGGACATCATCAGCCGACATACCTCTGGGGTAGCGACCCTCGGACTCCATCAATCGACATACCTCTGGGGTAGCGACCATCGGACACGACCACCATAGTGCGTGCTAGTTACTACGGTTTACCAGAGTGGTTAAAAGCCCATACGCCTACTGATTGTCCTCCATGATACTAAGTGCCATGTGTGTGTCAACATATCTAATACATAGTAATGACTGAAAGAAAACTACACATGCAAGAATAAATAGAATGCAATAAATATACAAAAATATACTAAGCATGCAAAATACTGTAAGCAATTTGGCAAGGTATCTTGCCTGGGGTCCTGCTGCTGGTATGAATCAGAGTCCAAGTCACAGTCCAAATAGCCTATGTATTACAAATTTATCACGTCAAAAGATAATTTATTTTAATTTATTTAATTCTGGAATAATTACTCTAAAATCCTTTTTTAATCTTATTATTCTGATTTTTATGTTAATTCCTAAATTTTGTCCAAAGAAACTGAATTTTATCAACTCGAGACTCATAACACGCAAATCGAGGTGATCTGTTGACCGAAAAGTCAACCAACACAAACTCAACTTTAATGCATGATTTCCTGTAGATTTTAGCGTCAAAAACATGCTGGAATTTACGGCTCGTCCGAATTCAAATTCGTTTGGGAATTATGGCACGTACAAATTTTGTATTGTGCACCGATGGTTAAATTCTAACCTAGAAGTTCTACAGAATTAACAGTATATAAATACTTCGAATTAAATTCTGAAAAAAATATATGTCAATGATCTCGACATTAGCTTTCCAAAACTTTAAACGGTTCATGATTCTGATTCCTGGTTCTCCCGAAATCGCAAAAATATTGAAACACATCTATTTTCGGACATGCTGTGCTCTACAAATTTTCCAGAATTTAATACTCATAATTTCGTAAAATAAATTATATAAACAGAGATATAACCTCAATATCTTTCTAACGCAAGAAACTAGGCCTCGTTTGGAGTCCGGAGCTATGCACAATGGCTTGTGGAAGATGAAGGAACCCTAGATGTCAATTCTCCAAAATCTCTCTCTCTAAAATAATGGGATAATTAGGGTTATAATAATATATATATATAGGGATGTACCTGCGGCTGAATGGATATTTATAGGCTGACACGTGTCAGAATCTGATTGGATGGTTTTATTTATATTATTTATTTTTGATTTGCCTTTATCAAAACATTATTTAAGCCATTTTAAATCTAAATAACTCCAAATAAATATTAAAAATAATCCTAAAAATCTGGAAAAATTACAGAAAATATATTTTGAACCTATAAACCCTAGAAAAATATTTGGGATAATTTTATATTCATAAGTTTCCTACTATAATTAGGAGAAGCTCTAAACATTAGTTTTACCCATATAACTAAAATAAATACTAAAATTATTCCAAAAATTCTGAAATAATTCCAGAAAATATATAATAATATTATAAACCCTAAAAAATAACGTGGGTCCATTCTATATTCCTGGGATTGTACAATAAATTATACAAGTCCTAAAAATTAGTTATTAGCCTAAATAACTCCCAATAAATACTAAAATATTCAAAAAATTCCCAGAAATTTCTAGAAAATATATTTGACTATTTAGAACCTAAAATAAAATTTTGGGATATTTTTAATTAAGTTTGAACATAAAATAAATTCTTCAAAGTCCTAAAAAATTAGTGTTACTAGTTTTTTTAATTAACTAAAAATTATGGAAAAATCCCAATAATCTAAAATAGCCTAAAAATAATTCTAAATAAATATTTATATAAGTAAATATACTAAAAAAAATTCTAATTTAATTAAGAGAATTCTCTAAATAACTTCAACATCTATAATAAATATAATAATATAAAATATACACAAAATACCTATTTTGGGTGAGGGAGTTTACAATCTACCCAACTTAAAACAATTTCGTCCTCGAAATTAAAATAAGGCATAATTTGTTAAATCCTTCACATTCGTACATAAGGTACGTCAATCGCAATCTCTTCCAAAAATTTAAATAACAAAATCTATTCAAATCTATCGCGATCACTTCAAAATTAAGATAACCACTGTTTAAATCAAAATTCAACCTGTCGTAATCTCTTCTCGATTTTTAAATAATCAACATCCAAATCTAACTCAAGTCTATATGACATCCCACATCAAAATTTATATCACAATTTCTAACTATCATAATCTCCTCTAGACTTTGAACAATAAACAATTCTAATCAAATCTTATTCCTATTCTCAACTTAAGATTTTTGTACTCTTCAAATATTTAAACTCAATTTACATCCTCAATATTTCAAATAGGTGACCCAACAATCAAAATTGAACTTTTAATTCAAATCATCAAATTGTAAAATTTAAATCTAATTCACCAATTGTTCAAGTCTAAAATTCTATATTTATCCTCAAAATTTAAATCGATGATTCATCCTTCAATATTCAAAATTTAAATCATGTGCTCAAAGTATAAATATTTGGTCCGCAATATCAAGATTTTAAAATTCGTTAAATCCTCATTATCTTAATCCTTCTTTTAAAATTTCTCAAAATTAAAATGACTTGAATCTCCCAATCTAATATTACTTGATCCCAATCTAAAAGAAATTCCTCTCAAGTTGACAATGCACTGCTACCCAACTTAGAATTTACCCATCTATCACAGAAGGCTATATACTTTAAGAAAATATTCCTTAATTTATTTACTCATGTCATTCAATCCTCAAAACTTCAACACCGATTATATCATATATGATATGTCCTTAATTACAAAAGAATAATCCTCAAGTATGTGATCGGCCTACGGGGTATATCTAGTACTCTCTGTGTATTAAACTTATACCAAGCACGAGGTTTCGTCTTTCCGAAATAAGGGAAGACGGAGACCAATAATAAAGAGTTCAAGGGTGAGGTAATAGAATAGAAGTATCGGGATCAAGGAGTTTAAAAAATTCAAATGAGAATTGTCAAAGCAGTTGTGGATTAAAATCCTATTTTGGTAATTTTTTGTTCGCATGCTCGTATTAGTACAGTTATGTAACCGATACGATCCGCTCAGACATATCTAGGGGAAAGTACAGGTGTTTACTAGTCAACTATATATCTCAATCCACGTAAGATAGTATTGTGAAGGGCGAATCAAGCGCACTATGGTTGATCAGACCGTAATACACTGATTCTGATTAGACAATGTATTAGTAGGCGTCCCCAATAATACATATCTCATGATCAAGCTCGATAAAAGAGTAAGCTTGCAAAACTAGGCTATAATAGCAGCATAAGTCAAGGTAGTGTAGCAAATATAAGCACGCTAGATGATGATGAAAGGAGGTACAAATTAATTCAAGTTTACAAAATAAAAACAACTAAGCAACAATAATAAAAGATTCTACAATCCCTACAGTTATCATACAACCTCCTTGTCTAAGTCGCTAGTCGACCAAATAGGGGCAAGGACCTCTAAATTCTATCGTCTGAATAAACACTGTCGTCTTTTGCTAGCATGCAATTAATGTCATTCAGTTACACTACCTTGATGGGTCAAGTGGACTATGTGATACTAGGTTGTGAGGCATACTACCCAACTTAAAAGAATTAAACTAATTCTGTGACAGTCTTAAGAGGATCCTACAAAATAATCTTGCATATGTAAATAAAACAGAAACTCTTTATTAGGGTATATGAGAAAAGATCTTGGTACTTATTAGGATCTCTTATTGCATTATATAGGTCATGGTCGTCTTAAGCCTTAGTCATAGTGCTTATAGAACAAGTGTCAATAGTAAGGATAGAAGAGTTACTAGCCTCAAGGGAAAAGGGGATATAACTTATATTGAGGTGGGGTACAAGTTACGCGACTTAAAACTAAGGGGTAATCATTAGGTCATAATCTACAATAATAACTTAAACTGTCAAGTTCTAATTACCAATCACATAATTCAAAAATTTAAGAGTAACAACCAAAATCCTAGCAAGCTATATATATCCTAAAATAGAATAAAATTACTTGGTCTATAATCAGAAGTGTCAGATGGCACCAGTTAAAAGAGAAAGAAAAGAAGAACATAATTTTTTAGTCGTCGCACAACTAGTGAACGTTAAGGTCACAGAGGAACAACATATGAAATTAAAATAGGGGCTCTAGATAGCATCATGGTTTTCTAAGGGGGAGTGGTATGCTAGTTGCTATGTTCGAGGTATGATCAAGGAAAAAGTGTTAATTACATTCCTCTAGGCTTCCTAAGGTGCTGTCTACTAATAATAAGACAATGATCTAAGTTTTATAGTTCTCCAATACTTATTTAACTGCGAAGGTTAGGTTCAGTCCTAATATTCAATTTTTTGGTTTTCTATTGGTTCCTCAATACTAGGGTCAACCATTATGGTAAACTTCTAACTAACTCTAGTAGTGTCTATACTACTCTCGAGTCTTCATAATACATCAGGGGGTAATGGTAAACCAACTCTAGAGATAAAAAATTCTAGGGTTCACTGGATATTCTAAACTTAGTGGTGTGTCTATATTCTTGTTGTATTCTTAATAGGAGTGCTACCCTAATTATCATTCTAATAACAGGGGTTCCTATATTCTAGCAGAAGGCTATACTAAAGGAACTATTATGGGAGTACAGGAATCAAGCAGGATACAATTATACAAATAGAACAGATTAGAAGAAAGATGAGTCATAGTCAATTGTGGATGAGATCCTATACTCTAGTCCTAGGTGCAGGCTTGTTCGGTATAGTAACATAACCGAGACAATATGCTCTCGACCTGCATGGGCCACCACAAAAATATGTCATGCCCCAGTCCCAAAAATACGTAGGACTAGGATACGTAAGCATGCCAACCGCATGGATATGGCAACTCCAATATATGGAAACCAAATCCATACATACGCTGTAATATGAATATCAAATCCACAAGTGGTATAAAATGTAATACAACAGGGTAAAATCTAAATCTCATCCACCAAAATCATATAGAAATAAATAACCAGTATCTATGAAACTAGATCTCAACATAAGTATCTAAGGATGATAGTTGGATGGAAACAAATCCACTACCAACTCGAATGTAAGAGCAAATACAAAATAAGTACACCACCACATAAGAATACCAGCTAGCAATCACGGGCTCGAAGAGAGGACATCCACGAAACATATATAACCATCCAATCTGCGCTCCTACAAATACTCAAGAACAGATACACCTGGCAGAGGACCAGGTCCTCAGAGGGACGTAACAAGATACAGAAAGCGAGCCAACTTGAATACAGTAAACATGCATATAATTTGAAAATAAATAAGTACGCTGTACAGGACAATCTATATAAATGCAAAT
Organism: Iris macrosiphon; assembly: GCA_036927795.1. Lineage (NCBI taxonomy): Eukaryota > Viridiplantae > Streptophyta > Magnoliopsida > Asparagales > Iridaceae > Iris > Iris macrosiphon. The sequence goes on along the minus strand of JAYESA010000016.1, from coordinate 9,634,033 downwards.
GAGGACAACTTTTCGACGTATGGACAAGGGTAGGCTACTCGATCTAATCCTCACACCTCATGCGCTAGTCAGTGGACATCATCAGCCGATATACCTCTGGGGTAGCGACCCTCGGACTCCATCAATCGACATACCTCTGGGGTAGCGACCATCGGACACGACCACCATAGTGCGTGCTAGTTACTACGGTTTACCAGAGTGGTTAAAAGCCCATACGCCTACTGATTGTCCTCCATGATACTAAGTGCCATGTGTGTGTCAACATATCTAATACATAGTAATGACTGAAAGAAAACTACACATGCAAGAATAAATAGAATGCAATAAATATACAGAAATATACTAAGCATGCAAAATACTGTAAGCAATTTGGCAAGGTATCTTGCCTGGGGTCCTGCTGCTGGTATGAATCAGAGTCCAAGTCACAGTCCAAATAGCCTATGTATTACAAATTTATCACGTCAAAAGATAATTTATTTTAATTTATTTAATTCTGGAATAATTACTCTAAAATCCTTTTTTAATCTTATTATTCTAATTTTTATGTTAATTCCTAAATTTTGTCCAAAGAAACTGAATTTTATCAACTCGAGACTCATGACACGCAAATCGAGGCAATCTGTTGACCGAAAAGTCAACCAATACAAACTCAACTTTAATGCATGATTTCCTGTAGATTTTAGCGTCAAAAACATGCTGGAATTTACGGCTCATCCGAATTCAAATTCTTTTGGGAATTATGGTACGTACAAATTTTGTATTGTGCACCGATGGTTAAATTCTAACCTAGAAGTTCTACAGAATTAACAGTATATAAATACTTCGAATTAAATTCTGAGGAAAATATATGTCAATGATCTCGACATTAGCTTTCCAAAACTTTAAACGGTTCATGATTCTGATTCCTGGTTCTCCCGAAATCACGAAAATATTGAAACACATCTATTTTCGGACATGCTGTGCTCTACGAATTTTTTAGAATTTAATACTCATAATTTCATAAAATAAATTATATAAACAGAGAGATAACCTCAATATCTTTCTAACGCAAGAAACTAGGCCTCGTTTGGAGTCCGGAGCTATGCACAATGGCTTGTGGAAGATGAAGGAATCCTAGATGGCAATTCTCCAAAATCTCTCTCTCTAAAATAATGGGATAATTAGGGTTATAATAATATATATATATATATATATATATATATATATATATATATATATATATATATATAGGGATGTACCTGCGGCTGAATGGATATTTATAGGCTGACACATGTCAGAATCTGATTGGATGGTTTTATTTATATTATTTATTTTTGATTTGCCTTTATCAAAACATTATTTAAGTCATTTTAAATCTAAATAACTCCAAATAAATATTAAAAATAATCCTAAAAATCTGAAAAATTACAGAAAACATATTTTGAACCTATAAACCCTAAAAAAATATTTGGGATAATTTTATATTCATAAGTTTCCTACTATAATTAGGAGAAGCTCTAAACATTAGTTTTACCCATATAACTAAAATAAATAACTAAATTATTCCAAAAATTCTGAAATAATTCCAGAAAATATATAATAATATTATAAATCCTAAAAAATAACGTGGGTCCATTCTATATTCCTGGGATTGTACAATAAATTATACAAGTCCTAAAAATTAGTTATTAGCCTAAATAACTCCCAATAAATACTAAAATATTCAGAAAATTCTAGAAAATATATTTGACTATTTAGAACCTAAAATAAAATTTTAGAATATTTTTAATTAAGTTTGAACATAAAATAAATTCTTCAAAGTCCTAGAAAATTAGTGTTACTAGTTTTTTAATTAACTAAAAATTATGGAAAAATCCCAATAATCTAAAATAGCCTAAAAATAATTCTAAATAAATATTTATATAAGTAAATATACTAAAAAAAATTCTAATTTAATTAAGAGAATTCTCTAAATAACTTCAACATCTATAATAAATATAATAATATAAAATATACACAAAATACCTATTTTGGGTGAGGGAGTTTACACAAATACTTGGTGTCACCTATTCGGAATTTTACCAAAATAGACACAAAAAACACATAGATCTCTTAGATTTTGGGGGCAATACCACATAGTTCTTTTCCTAATGGGCTGGTCATGGCCATGAGTGGGTTCCTAGATTCTCAAATGATTATTCTAACATAAAAATTTATAGGGAATGTAAAATTATACCTATTGAAAGTTGGATCCCAATGAAACTCCCCCAAGTAGACACAATGGGTGAAATAGACACAATCTTCTAGCAAGCTCCTCTCCAATGGATCTTCTTGTGCTCTCCAATGCTCTAGGCCTCCATGGTGATGAGAATGAGTAAAATTGGAAGTTGTTTGAGTGGAATTTGGTAGAAAATTGAGTTGGAATTGGGAAAAAGTAAATTTGGGGATGAACAAATGATGTAATATATTAATAGTGGGTGCTAATGTCTAGATATTAAGGTCGGCCACCTCCCTAAAGTTGAGTGCAATCCACAATGTCCAAAATTTCCTCCACACTCTTCTAATTAAGTTCTAGAGTTGTCATGAATAGAATCTTTTAATAATAGAAGTGTATCTAATCTAAATAGAGGGTATATTTTATCCACACAAGCTAACTTAATTAGTTCTAATAACTATGTCATGATCTAACATAAGTGGCACTAACTAGTTCAACTAACACTTGGTCAATTCTAGCTAACTAGCATACTAACCAATACCGATATTATTATAACTAACACAAATTAAATATAGCTATATAATTACAACCAATTATGAAATGACAAAAATATATTCCTACAAGTGAAAGAGGTAGTTACAACAATTCACCTGAACATGTATGGAATATCAAGATATCTCCATTTTCAAGTACTTGTGTTACTCTAGAGGCATTAATAGGCATTTTAGTGAATTTGAAAATGTGCACATCTTCATTATTTGTTTCTAGAGCTCCAGCCACTACCGGACTTTTATTATGACAAGATGTCTTATTAACTCTCCTCTTTCTAGGAGCACTATCCTTGGAACATATAGACCTACGACGCTTTTGACGTGTAGTAGTAGATTAATTCGTCGCCTTTTTTAGATTTTTTCCAACTGGAACAGTGATTCTAGCTGGCATATTCATAGTTGTCACATGTGATCTAGTTACCTTTGCGGCATCATTAAATGCATCAAGTAATTGATTTACAATTTTTTATAAATGTATTATTCTCCTTGTCTCATAATTACATTGTGGAGTTCTTGGATCTTGATGAGATATAGTAGGCGTATTTCATGTCAATTCATGCCGTTCATTAGCAATGGGTTGTTCTATATGAATAATTTGTTGCTTTTCTCTCCCTAACAGCGGGAAGACTATCTCATCAAATTGACAATCATCAAATCTTGCAATAAAGACATCACTAGTCATTGGTTCCAAATACCTTATTATGGAAGAAGACACAAAACCAATGTATATTTCCAAATGTCGTTGTGGACTGGACCCATCTTAGTTCTTTTGGGAGATAGAATTGGGACATATACTGTACAACCAAACTTTCTCAAATGTGAAATGTTGGATTGTTTACCACTAACAAGTTGTATAGGTAAAAAAAATATGGTTGGCAGTGGGTCTAAATTTAACTAGAGATGCAGTATGTAAAATAGCATGTCCCCAAGCCTTAATTGGCAAACTAGATTGTATTAGTAGAGGTCTAGCTATATGTTAAAGATGTTTAATAAATGACTCAGCTAACCCATTTTGTGTGTGCACATGAGGAACATGATGCTTTAACTCAATTCCTAATGATGTATAATAATCATCAAAAACTTGTAAGGTAAATTCTGCGACATTATCAAGTCTAATTGATTAATCATGTTATCAGGAAACTGAGATCTGTTTAATAATTTGGGCCAAAAGACGAGAAAATACAAGATTTCTAATAGACAATAGACAAAAATGTGACCACCTAGTAGATGCATCTATGAGTACCATAAAATACCTTAAGGGACCACTAGTAGGGTGAATAGGATCACACATGTCTCCTTGTATTCTTTGTAAGAAAGTAGGAGACTCATTCTTAACTTTTAGAAAAAATGGTCTAATTATAAATTTTTCTTGTGAACAAAGAACACTAAGTGATTCTTCGGTAAACCAAGATCATGATTTTTTTAATAAATGTCCACAAGAATTGTCAATGATCCACTTAAACATTGTTTGTTCCGGATGACCCAAACGGTCATGCTAAATGGTACATAGACAAAATTATTTACTTTATGTTTTGCCACTTTCATATGGGATTCAATTATACCAATGGTAGTGTAATAAAAATCCACCAAAAGACAAGAATTTTTCTAATGTGAGCTTTTTTTCTCCAAACATTAGATGTGATACATATTGTCTCTTTGTTGTTATAATCTTGAGTTTCAATATTGTACCTATTTCTGTGTATATCCTTGAAACTTAGAAAATTTCTATTGGAACTGCTTGAATATAACGCATTATGCTAATTAATTTGAGTACCATTAGGTACCATGATGTGTGCTCTTCCATAGCCCTCAAATATATGGGATGATCCAGCTATTGTTGACGCTTTATGCATGTCAAAAACTAAATTTGAGAAAAAAAATTTGATTCTTCAAAATCGTATGTGTTACACTATCACCAAAACGCATATCCAAGTCATTTTCTCCCTTCGTATATCCATACCTTCAACATGAAGCAAAAGAAAATTTATGAACATATTTTTGTGCTTACACAAGTATAACAAAAATAATTAAGCTTACCAAATAATAATATCATATTATAGAAATGTGACTCCAAATATTTTCAATAAAACAAACTCTATGGCCTAGACATTCCATGATGGAAAACAAAAATAAAACATGATTTCAAATGTAAATAGTTCATAAGTACTTGAAACTGACTGAGTGCTCATTTAATTAAATATTTTCTAGCATCTCCTCAAACTGTTCATTGGTAACCTGATTCTCGTTTTGATCCTCAAAAAGAATTGGAACAATTCAAATTAGTGATGTCAAGTGGTTGATCATTGCCCCAATATTCTGTCATATTTATTTCCATTTTCTTGGATTCTTGTAATTTATTAAACGCTCGTTGAGTAGCTCGACATTGCTTAAACCAATGTCTATCTTTGCTACATTTATGACAAACATTACTACCCTTATTTGGTTTATTTTGAGGATTTGAATTCCCTTTGTTAGAGGGTGTTGTCCACTTATTCCATTTATTCTTTTGTGAAGCAATGTTTCCACCTTTCTAAGAATGATAACCAGGACCATTTCTTCCGTAATTTTTTCTCTTCCATGCCCTCTCCCATGTCCTCCACAACGACCCCTACTAACCCCAAAATTGGCATTTGCCTCAGGAGTTGCCATTGACCCAGTTGGTCTACAGTTGTGGTTTTTTATGAGAACGATGTTATTTGCCTCTGCTACAAGGAGACAAGTCACCAATTTAGAGTATTTTGCGAAATTTCTTTCACGGTATTGTTGCTGCAAAAGCACATTACTTGCATGAAAATGAAAATATTTTTTTCAATCATTTGAACCTCTGTTACTTTTTCTCCGCACAACCTAAGATGAGAAACAATATTAAACAGAGTAGAATTCTATTCTTTAACAATTTTATAGTCTTGGTATCTTAGGTTCAACCATTCACTTTGATCAGTCGAAAGTATTACCATCCTTTGATGGTCAAATCTATCCTTTAGAGATTTCTACAAATTCAATGGATCATCCTGACATAGATATTCGGCCTTTAGATTATCATGAATATGATATCGTAGGAAAATTAAAGCCTTAGCCTTGGCTTCAGAAGATTCTTTATTTTTCTTCTTAATAGTACCATCAAGCTTGTTGGACTGCAAGTGCAACTTCACATCCAATTGTCATGATAAATAATTTTTTTCACTCAAATCAAGAGCTTTGAATTCAAGCTTTACAAGACTCGACATCTCTTCAATAGAAGTAATTTCTTCTTCTCTTTTCTTAAGATAATTCTTTCTTCCATCTATTCTCTAGAGCAATTCTTATTGATAACATTTATAAAGTAGACAAATATGGAGGAAATTGTTTCTTTCATTCGCTTATCGATCAACTAGAGAAGAGCCCTTTATATAGACTTACAATATTTAAGAAAAGAAATGTCAGAAGACATAGGTTATGGATAATCAAAAGACATATGTTATGAAGACCAAATAATTATGGTGAACCATCCATATTTACAACATCTTGTGCCTTTTTACCAATAACTAGTAACATTGCAGGTGCATTGCATGGATGTAAACAATTGCTAAAAAAATTTAAATATGAAATTATTATAAATACTGTCGTTCTTAGGAATCGAACTCAAGCCACAAAAAAAATACCTTCCACTTTAACCACTGAGTTAGAATTGTTTAGTTGTAAATAAAAAATATTAGGTAGTTAAATATTTAGTTATTTAAAAAATATTAGGTAGTTAAATATTTATAAACGACTTATACGGTTCAATTTTGAGCCGTTTTCAAGCCTCAGAGTGGACAAATGGTAGGAGTTTTGGATCTGGATCCTGGACTAGCAGTAACATGACCCGGCCCGGCCCGATTGGACAGCCCATTTAGAAAAGTAAGAAACGGGCGAGAGAGCAGCAGCTGCAGCAGCAGCAGCAGCAGGAGGAGAAGCAGAAGCAGAGGAATGAGCGACTCTCGCGAAGGATCTCCGGACTGGTTGAGAGAATTCCAGGTTCCCAATATTTTTTACTTCTTCTTCATTATTATATTTTCTTATTCTGTAGAAATTATTAATACCGACGTTGTGTGGGTTCTTCTTCCTTCTTCTACTAAAATTACTACTACGTCCATTTTATCAAACCCTAAATTTCTCTGATCGATTTAGTTGGTATTGCCATGGGTTGATCTTCAAATAACAGCAGCTTGTCGAAAGAAATTTGAAAAGCTGGTTCCATTTGGGGAAGCTTTTGAAAGCAGGGAGGAGGGTGCTGTCTGAAGCTGGCTGCTTCTCCTACTTCTTTTTGAGAACCAGCAGCATTCCCAAACCAGGCCTTAGGCTGGTTTTGCCATTGCTTATTTTTGGGTGCTTCTGTTTTTTTTTTTTCTGAAAAGCAGCAGCGGAAAAAAAAAAATTTAATTACCCAAAATTTTTAATGTTAATATTAATATTAATGTTAATATTAATCTTAATGTTAATTTTAATGTTAATTTAAATATTTAATTTTAATTTTAATTTTAATTTTAATTTTAATTTTAATTTTAAAATTTACCATGTCAGCTGCCACATTAACAAACATGTCAGCTGCCACGTAAGGAGCAGTGTAGTCAAAGGTGCGCCTTACTCCCAGGCGCAGGGGTAGCGCCTCAGAGCACTCCAGGCGGGACGCAATTCTTAAGGCGCGTCTAGGTGCGCCTTTTCCGAGCGCCTTGAAATAGCTAAGGCGCGCTTAGGCGCGCCTTAAAAATCTTGTGAAAAAAATAACATGTTTAGACTGTTTTTTAACTGTTGTACTGTTTTTAGACTATTTTTTGAACTGGTGTACTTTTGTTTTAGTGTTTTCTCTCACTCACTCAATTCAAAGTGATTGCAACCTAGACATCGGAGAATTTGAAGCACACATGTTTATCAATATATAAATCCTATATATATATATATATATATATATATATATATATATATATATATAAATTTTGTGCCTCGCGTCGCTCGGGCGCACGTCTTAAGTGCGCCTTGCGCCTTTGACTACCTTGGTAAGGAGATCCAAATCCAATTCATAAAATATAGGGTGGTTCCATATTATAAAACTATCTGGATGGTTCTTGAGCATTTCTGTGTGTATATATATATATATAGAAGAAGGTTAATTTTATTCTGGTCCGAAGACCTACAAACTCAGTGGCCTACAAACTATAACCAATCCCAGTTCGCAGGCCTATAAATCCTGCACAAAGGCCACACAACCCAGCCCGAAGGCCACATACCGGCCTGTAGGCCTCTGACAACCGCAACCGCATCGCACCGCATCACAATCGAACTACACCCTCACCGCATCTGCGCATCACCCAGGCCGCATCCGCCGGGTCACGCCGCACCGCACCGCACCAACCGGTACCACATCCGTGTACCACCCGGGCCGTACTGCACCGCACTCGCATCCACCGGGTTACGACGCATCGCATCCACCACCTCCGCAATTAATTCCATAACAAAGGACTTAAATTGTTCCCCCCGTTACTTGAACCAACAACCTTCGGGAGAGGGGGGGGGAAGGGGGGGGGGGGGGTGGTTGCTCTCTCTTAACCACTAAGCTAAGAGCTCATTGGCACTTGTTCTTATATATATATATATATATATATATATATATATATATATATTAATATTATAAACTAGTTCATTTTGATGACAACTTTTGGAAGCAGCCAAACCGGGCCTTATCTTGGGCTACTTTTGAAAAGAATGAAGGGAGTCGCTCTCAGAAGCTGCTTCAGCTTATCATATGCTTTTTTTTTTTTTTTTTAAAAGTAGCCTTTAATTTTTTTTTAATATTAATTTCGTTTTATACCTCTACAAATTTATTAATGCATGTCAAGTCTAGTCATCTTGTAATAATTTAAGCATACTTAAATCATTTTTTTTTTTTTTTACCAAACACCTTATTGCTTTTCCAGTCAGCAGTTTATGACAACTTACAAAAGCAGCTTATAACTACAAACTTATTAAGCATCAGCAATACAATAACAAACCCACCCTAAAACATGTTCTGTGTATTGTGTGCGTAAAACATTGTCGGATATCCATGGAATGAATCCCTCGGCCGTGAAGGAGGATATGCTTTTTGTTTACGTTACAGGCAATATAACCCTTAACAGTGCTGATTTTTTTTAAAAAAAGAAGAAGATTCAAATAGCCACCCCATAAATTTGGGATAAAGACTTTGTTGTTGTTGTAATTTATAATCATGGCTTGTTAAGAAGTGCTAGGATAATTGATTGTTTTTTCTTATAAATGACTATATAAGGTTTTGTTGCTTAAAACAGGCGCCAACTCAGAACCTTCTGACACTATCATCAACTTCTGATTCTTCCCCTGAAGCTAGCCCGGAAAGATCTGAGGAGACCCATCAACAAGAACCTGCGATACTTTCTAAGAAACAGGATAAGGTTGTAATCGATATTGGGGAAGACAGTCCGATCGTCAAGGCCAAAAAGCCAAAGACTTCGAGAACCGAAAAGAAAAAGGAGGAAAAAGAAGGTAAATGTATATATGGGGTAATTCATTTAAATGTATATGTACTAATCATAATAAGTACTTAACTGGTTTCTTGATATATCGTTCCGATTTACAAGAGGAAGGTCCTGTTGAAGAAGATATTGGGGAAGACAGTCATGTCGTCATTGCCAAAAAACCAAAGACTTCAAGAACTGGAAAGAAGGAAAAAGAAGGTAAGGCTATAGATGGAGGAATTGATTGAAATTTATGTGCTAATCTTCGTAAGTACTTCACTAGTTTCTTTGATGTATCATTTAGATGCACACGAGGAAGGTCCTGCTGGAGAAGATACAAGAGAAACACCAGCTGAAGAAGATGCAAGAGAAGCACCTGCTGGACTTTCTGTAAGAAGCAAACTTTAAGCAGCTCTTTCCGTTATCTGAGACAAAAAGTTTGAACTACTTCAGCTGAAATCTAACTCCTCTTCTGCTCCTATTACCTGTGATAACTATCAAATGGTCGCAACTTTTGCAGGACCCAAATTTTAATTATGCTAACTAAAGTCTACCATTATATTGCCATGAAATGGCAATATAACCACTGTTCATGGGTCGATGAGCATTTGGGTTTTACCACTATAGTGATGAAGTTAACTAAAGTTGTTGGTTATATCCTTTCACCTGTGTAATTTGGGATCCATTTTTTGGATGGAGCTTGAAATGTACTCATGCTTTTGATTTTAGGTCTCCTCAAGACTGCCTCTAGTCTTTCCTGACAAAGTTCAGCGCTCAAAGGTAATTCTTTATTGTTTCTTGTTGTTGCTTACTAACACTTATGGTACCTGACCTAGTTTACGTTACAGAAGAAAGAATGTTATTCGGTAGTTATGTAAGTTGTATATCTATTCTGTACTACAATGAATTTGGTAAAGGTAGATCAATTACACTGAAAGGGACTTAATTGGTCTCACATTGACTAATCACAAATGAGTATAACTCTTCCTTCAGACAACTAAAAAGATCTGAAGTTTCCTTCACGATAGGCATGTTATGGTTTTGAAACTGGTTAGGATGTAAAACTATGAAGTTTTTACACCAGAGTTCAACAAGGTGTGTTCTGGAAGATTTATTTCCCTTTATTTTGTTGTTCGAAATATATGGTTAACTACTGTTTTCCTGGGATGAGCAGATGTTCGCCTACAAATTATTGGAAATTTTCATGCTATTATACACACATGCAGAGACAAGCTGGTGAATGCAATCAAGTTCAAAGCTATGTGGACCTTATTAATTATAATTGACAGCACATGGATATTCTGTTACTTTCACAAAGTGGCGCTTTACTTCTTCTATATTTACAAAAAAGCTAATATTTATGATGAATCTAGGTAGTTCTTTGCGTAAAGGTCGCACATAAGTTGTGCTTAATTGTCTGGTCTGCTTCCAAATCTTGTTAGACGAATGATACTAAAAGGAAAAAAATATTTCTAAGGACCCTTGGCATCCTTCTTCGTGCTTTTCAGGGTACATTATTCCCCTATCTTAGTATAGATGCATCAAGGTTATGAAAGTATCCAGGTAAGAATAGCACCTCTCAGGGGGCGAGTACTTTAGGTCCATTTATTCATACTCTGAAGAAAACCTAATTTAATAAAGAGGTCGGAAGATCTGGCATGGCCTGACCTCTTCTCCAGTAATGAAATATGGGTCCATACTGGATCAGAGGTCCTTAATGCCAGATATGTTCTCCTACCAGTACCAGTCCATGCTGGACCTGAGGTCCAGTTATGCCATATCTTCTGATCTTGTTGGCTCCTTGTTACTTTATATCTCGACAATCTACATTTTGCAATTTTAAATCATTACAACTTGTGTAATTGTTCTGAAATGAAATACGGTGTAAATTATATCAATATGTGTCTTATGCAATGCTAATGCTAGAATGTATTTTGTGACGTGCTGCATCAGTTTTTAATTTTTTGCATTTGGTTAAATTATTAATCAAAATGCAATAGTTTGATTAATATAAACTCAATATGGTCTACCTTCCTTGTCTATTGAACCTCTGTGTTGCAAAACTGATTGCATACAGGCACTTGTTGAATGTGATGGTGATGCCATAGACTTAAGTGGAGATGTGGGTGCGGTTGGGCGAATAATAATTTCAAATGACCCTGCTGGGAACAAAGAAATGATCTTAGACCTGAAAGGTAATGTTTCTAAAGTATTGTGGATTGTCTTACTTTTTCTCTCTTTTCATCTTAATGGTAATGGATGGACTCAACTTTGAGGAGTGTAACATGTTTTTTCTCCCCTCGTAATGGAAGGTTATGAGATTTTTATCTTTCCATCACTTTACATTTGATGTCATTTATTGAAGGGTGTTTTTCTCAAATTGCTACACCAACTTTTAACATGTTTGTCATATAAACTACTTTCCAGTTTCCCTATTTAGAACTCCAAGGATGTGATTCAAACTGCAGAAATTGAAATTGCAACCTCAAATGTGTGAGGTTCACTATTGTCCACACTACTTGAAGTCTCCCATCCGATATATAACCTTATCTTCTCTCAGTATGATGAAGCCTGACCAGGACCTCTGAAAGAGAAAGGGCAAATGTGAACTTCAATATGATTTTTAACTTGTCCATTAGTTCAGAATAGATACAAAAAATGGAGTTTCTGTTAATTAGTTCAATTGAGGTATTTGTTGACACTGGCTAAAGAGAGAACTGATACCTGACCTCTGGAATCATTGATCAAATTAGCAAATTCAGTGCCCTTTAGGTTACTGCAGAACAGTTGAGCTTGTATCGTAAAACTCAAGTTTCTCATAACCTGCGACAATGTTGTTCTTAGCTATCATTGTTTATTTCATTCAAAGTTTGTTTCTTACCTTTGCTCAACTATACCTTATATACAAAGGACCAGTCAAATACAACCTTTAGGTGTAGTCTTGATAGAACCTTTTAGAATATGCACTTTCAGATTCTCAATGATTTAAAGAGAAACTTTCTATTTGGCTATTCATACTCCAGGGGTATGTAATTATGTTTCTTTGGTTTCACATGACTGGTCACAGCTTCAACAAAGTCTTCGTAGTCTTTTCTGAAAATGCAAACAAACTCTCAAGTCTCAACTACATCATGGGTTAGTATCAGAAGGATTGTAAAACATGCCAACAACATCATCGGATAGTCTTATCTAAATATGAACAAGAATGCTTGTTAAACTAAAAGGCCCTATTAAGATAAAGTCAAAAAACAGAAAAGCAAACATAAAATCCCTTTTTTTTCAGTACCTTGATTCTTCTCTAAAAATTGCTGCCGACTTTATTTATTTTGTATATATCTTTATCCATGTTTACTTGTTTAACCTATTGTATTTAACGTTATTAATATTCTCTGTGTACATTTTTTGATGTAACAGGAAACTTTTATAAATCGACAATAGTTCCTTCTCGGACATTTTGCATTGTATGTAAACTGCCTTCAATTTTAGATATTTCTTTTTTGCATTTCATGTATGGTTGTACTCATATAGTTGTATTTTTCTAACTGCTGAACATTAACAATTTTCTAATTGTGCAGGTTAGTGTTGGACAGACGGAAGCAAAGGTTTGTTTGCAGTACATAGATTAAGATTTTCTCAGTATTCTTGCTTGCTTTTCGATTAAATTTTTAAGAAAGCTTAAACTGAAAATGGTCATTTTTTCCCTCTATACTACTGAAATCTTCATTCCTTCTGTGCTGGACAGACTGAAAGTCTTCTTGCTTGGAGGCATTTCTTTAGAGATCACTGTCCTTATTACTTGCAATTTTCTAACATGGTTTAATGGCTCTTCTTCATGCTTACTTCTCTAGAAGCTGCTTATTGGCAACTAATGTTTAATGGTCAGTGAAATGCTTCATGGCCACATGAGAAATTTTTATTTCATGACGTGACCCTATGATTTGCTTGTGTTTCTTACAGTATGATAGTTGTTAATGTTAAGAGTACGATGTTAAGAAACTGAGTGGAAGGTGGTTTTATGTAGCCAATCCCAATATTTGGGATGTTTGTTATAGTTGCATGTTCTTTATTTTTGAATCTTTGATGTCCTTTTTGTGTGACACTTTAGGGATAACCACTTGAATAACTACCATCGATAGATTGGAGAATGTAAATACAACTTAGGTAGAATTATTTGTTATAATATTCTTGTATTCTGGTTTGACCCGAAGCGTCACCGTGCGACCTGGTTGGATATTTGCCAACCTGAAAAATGGTATTTATTACACGAAGCATGTGTTGGGTCAATAGGCATGACCCAACACGGATATTGGATGACCTGGTTTTGTAGTTCATCATAAAATGATGCATGGGGGTTATGGTTTGCTGATTTTTTGTTTTTTGTTTTTTGTTTTTTTGGAGATGGCACTTTGTAGCCTTCTCTCTTGTGATAATGAAATCCTCTGTTTGCCTGTGGATGTAGGTGTAGCTGAACCACGTTAAATTTTGTGTCTCGTGTGTATTGTTCTTTGTTTGATTATCTCGAACACTTTGTTTAGCATAGGGTTGGGCCGATAGGCATAGCCCAACACAGTTGGATATTTGACGTCCTGGTTTTGTAGTTCATCATGAAAGCATGCTTGGGGTTAGGGTTTGCTGAATTTTATGTTTTTCTCTGAGCTGATATTGTATTCTCTCTTGTGATAGTGAAATCCTCTTTGTTTTCGCCGAGAATGTAGGCGTAGCTGAACCATATTAAATCTTGTGTCTCCTGTTTGATTGTTCTTTGTTCATTTATAACAAACAATTAGTTTAGTATTGGACAGTGAAACAATTGTTGTTCTCTTACTTTTCCATGCTTAACTTGATGAAATTGTTACTTTATCAGTAATGTGAAAAAGAGGGCATCGATTTGCACGATGATAAGGCAACAAGGCTGTTGCTTGTAATTTAGAAGATTAAACTATAGACATGGGAAAAAATTCTCAATAAAATTGGGTGGGGGGCGGAGGGGGTGCAAGACTGTCTAGGTAATGTTACCTTGTTCAGGATTTACACGTTAGCTGGAGACTCATTTGGATGCCCTTTTATCAGTATTGTGAATGAAACATTAAGAATAGCCTCCAAACTTATCTAGAAGGCCAGATAACATTATGCTTATTATAGCGTAGTGCAATCGGCGTTGGGTAGAAGTTCTCAAGGGATAGTGATTGATTTTGATTACATTAACTTGAGAAGGAAAGATGGTAGCATGAAATTGACAATTAGGTTCTTATTTTATACTTAAATCTTTGATGATCAATAAGAGTATTGGTGTGCTTTATAGGCTTAAAATATAAACTGGATGTTATCTGGTTCATTATGTACCCAGCCATAGGGTTCAGCTAAATGATTGAAACAACTGAAATTATTAATAGTGTTATATTTTACGAGATATTCTTATATTTTGAAGCCATTCTTATCGTTGCTAATTTGCACTGTCTGCACAGATAGAAGCTGTCATGAATGACTTTATACAGCTGGAACCTCAGTCAAATGTCTTTGAAGCTGAAACAATGATCGAAGGTTGGAATTGTGTTTGTTGATTAATAATCTTGGACGATATGACAGATCTTTTATTTGTACATTAATTAGCAAGTGACCTCATTTTATATTTTAGTATGAATCAAATAGATTGTGGCAAATCATGCAAGTGCATGTCGTTCTTTATTAGAAGGTAGTGCACCCTAATTTCTGTTGAGTAAAAAAAATTTGAATTAGTTCTTAGGGATGTAAAAGGATTGGGATTGGAGTTTGAAACCTCCGTCAAAATATTTGCCTCCACATCCGCCTCCAACTCCGACTCGGGGTAGAAATATTGACTCCACCCCCACCTCCGTTGAAGGTCCACATTCTCACCTTGGCCTCCGGATAAATACATGTCAAAGGGTTAAGTTTTAAGAAATGTTTGCTTTAATTAATAAAAATTCCAGGGGAATTGAGTATGGAGGTGGAGGTGGTGGCGGAGTCAGAGTCGGATTCATCCCTGCCTCCACCTCCGACTCCGTGTTGGATCTTATCTTCATACCCGCTTACACCTCCCCTTTTCTGCCACCAAATCCATCCCAAGTCAGGTCTGGCATGTTGGAGCTCTGCCAGACTGATTCTATTTGCATCCCTAATAGTTGTACATGATATTGGACTGTAATTTCTGTTTTTACTTAATGGACCCTTGCTTTTGAAATGACATGTCACTGATGTTAGACAATGTATGATCTTCTAAGATCTGCATATCTCTGTGGTGCCTTACATCCTGGCTCGTGCCTTGTACTGGAATGTCACCTTCATATTTCTGGCTTCTGCACTTATAAAGTTGACTTGCATTCTTTTGTCTAGGTACACTCGATGGCTATTCATTTGATTCAGATGAAGAGGGAGAGAAGATGCCCAAGACTACTGCCCCACAAACTGACAAGAATAACGAAAATGGTAACCAACCGAATAAAAGGGCAAAAAGAAAAGCTGAGACTTCGCAGGTATGTCCTGGAGCATAACATAAATTATGTTGACCCACGATCTTGTGGAATTATAAGTTATGTGATTAAACTAGTCATGAATGTTTTGGCCCCAACTACAAGATGGTTTTGATTTTTATGTAATTTCATGCTTATTTTTACAGTAGCTAAAAGACTTATCTTTGTCTTTTTGTGTGTTTGGGAAGGAGGGAGGGGTTAGGCGTGTTGCTGGTTGGTGTCAGGGTGGGAAACAGGGAACCTGGCATTTTTTTCTAGAAGTTTACTTTGTGCGATCATCTTTTCCCTATTTTCTCCCGAATGGCTTTATTAAGTAACAATATGAAAAGTTACTATACTCTTCATAGGCCTCCTAATTTACATGGGCTTATCATCGTTTAAGAGAAGGTTAACTTTCTAGTTCGTTTAAATTTGGTCTCCTTAAGAAGAATTTTATACCAGAGAAACTATAGGCTAGACTAGCACGTTGTATAATGCATTTCTAGCAATTTGAGGGGAGGTGTCTTGGAATCCCATTAGAATTAGTGGCCCCGATATTTAAGATTTTTAAGGCTATATATGCAAATATTTGGTTGGGTATACATCATCATAGTCATCAAGGCATTCTCCCATTGGAATAGGGTCGACTAAGGAGTAGCAGAAGCCCCGTAAAATACCTACAAATCAATTGGTAGGTAGGTAGACCTACGTTTTTTATCATGTGCATTAGGCTCAAGATTCAAGGAAGCAACTCTTCAAGTTCCCCTACATAACAATTAACAAAACAGTCCAGACAGAGGTAAAGATAATACAATTTACAAATTAGTTGGTACACATTGTAAATGTATGTTTTGGGTGGTTTACATGCAAAACACCTCTATGATCATTTTGCATATTTATACCTTATAGTTCCATGTCTGTATCAGTCTGGAACCGAGGAAGAAAACTATCTGACCTCGTCTTTTTTGCTTGGAGTCGCAATGGACAGTAATTTTCGTCAAATTTTTAAGGAAAAATATATCTGATTTACATATCTATCATGCTCAAGGGCATAAGAGACGAGAATTGTTTCTTAAACCATAGCCTAGCTAGTATTGTTTGTGAAGCTTGCCCAACAATCAGCTTTTGTGAACCTGAACTTTCTATATGATGTACTTCTTATGCAGGGTGGGGCGAAAAAGAAAGCAAAAGCAGTTAAACCCAAGACCGTAAAGAAAACGAAAAAGTCAAAGAAATGAGGTTAATTTGCTCATTTTTGTCTTCTTATAACATCTTATTGCCTGCAAGGAAAGTTAACATTTACTACTTATTTGTTCTGTTAAGATGGTTCCATAATAATTTGTTAGGCTGGAGGGAGATGAATGTGTGTAGATTAATGAAATATATTGAGTTCAAGTTAGTTCCTTGAGTACTATGTGATGCTTTTCATGAATGTTCTTACCTTTCTCATATATTTAGTTTGTGGTTGTATTAGAAGTTTAAAGAATAGATCTATCCGACTACAATCCATTTCAACCGCTTTCAAACATCTCTTTGTTCATTCTGATCCCAGCAGAAAGTTGATATATACTATATCATTTGCTAGACGGAGTCTCAGCATTCCATTTATATTGACAATGGTGTATCGAAAAAATATAATTGGATCGATCGTAGATAAATGGATCTGTTTATCCCGATCCCATTGATTTGGCTCTCCACTTTTCTGTCACTCCTCTAAGGAGAAAAGTGGCCTCCCTGGTTGAAGATCAAGCCATTTGTGAGTTGCTTTTTTCTTTCATGGACCAACCAATCATGTCAGTGTCGATCTTGTGCATACTTATAGCAGTTGAAGTTAACATGCTAATGTGTAGCTGTTATATCAGAATGAGAAAATTTAAGTTGCACCATTGTTTTACCATAATTTAAGGTGCACTCCACTGTTTTACCATAATGAACAAATGCTTCAATTTTTAATGAAAACTAACACTCAACTGTTAATTTTTTTACCGAAATATCCCTTGGGAGTGCGTAGTGGAGGAGGGGCTGGGAAGATGACGAAAGAAGTATTTTTGTCCAAAAAAATTGGTCAAAGCAGTTGACCGTGAGTAGGAGACGGTTTCCGTCAAAAGTGGGGACATTCGTACATTATGGTAAAGCAGTGGGATGTACCTTGAATAATGGTAAAGAAAGTGGAGTGCAACTCAAATTTCAGAGAAGCCCTAGTTAGAGCTAATCGAGTGCATTGATATATTCAGAGAAGCCCATAAATCTCCAGTTGATGTAAATGGGCTCGAAGGAAGTTGAACTAGACGACACTCCAACTTGGGCCTTGTGGTTGTCGTAAATGTAACGTCACCACGATTTCTTCTTACGATGCCACTAGAAATGTTTATTTCCTGAAAAAGTACAAAGTAAACCATTTTACTAGATTTAATATTTTAAATACTTTGTTGTATTTTACATTAAATGATTGAATGTAGAATAGATATGAACAACATATTATGGATTGGTTTTAATCGAATCAACAAACCTATATTATATTCCAAGAAATTCATTTATTCTTATTGAAGTTTTTAACATACATTTTATATATAATAGAATTCTTGTAGGTTTCATTGTGATATATATATATATATATATATATATATATATATATATATATATATATATTCATTAATATAATTACTTACCACTACTAATTAGACACTTAAAAGTACAATAAATATTTACCATTTAAAATAAATATGTTTTAAATTTTATACTATTTCAATATAAATTGTCATGTAGGTGTGCATTTAAAAAGTAAAAAATAAATTTAGTGACAATGCATGATGTACGCAACTTCCAGTAACATTTAGTGACAATGATTTTGGCAAACAAAATGTTAGGGGATGTTAGGTGATGACAGAGACCTATGGATTCCTTGAGGCCTTTTTTTAGTTCTTGTTTGTTTGTGTGGATGGCATTGGCCAACCAAAATTATACACAAGAAAGAAATGGTGTGGGTTGTAGGTGTACATAAAAAAGCATGCATGAACAAAAAGAAATCAAGGATAGTTGGTAGGCAGTCCAAGCTCTTTCGTAGGCTCAATGATTTGAAGTTATTTTGTGCTGCGACACCTAATAAAAATGATTACATACTTGGCACCCACTTTTTTAACACCAAATTTAAAAAATAATAATTAAGATTTCAGAAAATTTACTGTAGCGAAATAAATTTATATTAAATTCATGCAAACGAAACAAGTTTATAAAATTTTAAAATACAGACAAAGTCCGTCAACAGTGTTGGCGGAAAACACAACAGACGTACATGTAGGCACGAAAAAAATAAAATAAAAATTAAAGTGGACCCCACAAGCCAATTTTTGCCAACACTGTTGGCTGAGGCCAATTTCAGCCAACTCTGTTGGCGGAAATTGGGTGCGGGGGCCCACGGGTTCGGTTGGGTTGGTTTGATTGGTTTGGTTGGTTTGCTTTCATTCGAGGTTTAGCCAGGATCTTTTACATCTAGTTCAAGAATGGCCTGTTCGGCGGACATTTCTTGTCCTGTCTCGAGAATCTTTCGAGAAGCCATTTTTGAAGATGATGTTCTGAAAAGATGTTCTTCGTATTTATAAAGGAGAAATGACAGTTCAGAATTCCATGTGACTTCTCATCAAAACAGCATGATAATTGGATTTTCACGACAATTTAATGCTAAAGAGTTTTTACGCATCTTCCTTTATGTGTAAAAGTTGGAACGTGACTGGATGCATACTTATCAGAGTCTGCGTAAAAAAATTACTCAAGCGTGTTGAAGCTGCGTACTACCAGACGTCCTCACAGCAACATGGCAAATCAATAGTGCGTAAAAGAAGACAAGTTTATTAATCATGATTACATATGATGAAAATCTATTTTGCAAAGGATTTTTTATTAATATTCAAGATCACGATTACATATGATGGGAATTTATTACGCTAGGTTCTCATCTGATGGAGATCTTCATTTCTTCTTCTACAGCACTTCGTCGGCTCCTATACACTGGGTGCCAAGAAAATGGTCAATGGAGGGAGGATACAAAACGAGGCCTGTTTAAATTATTCAAGCCCACCCTCCATACGTCATCGGCTGCCATGCTTAGAATTGTGATTGGGATTCAGACCAAACACAATACTGGAAGACACGGCCAAGCTGCACCCCAGGATCCAGCTTCATAATAGGAAAAAATATAGCTAGCAAGCTGTGTGGTCTAATGCGACCCTTGCTCTCTCTTTGGCAAATTGCCATATAAAATCGCTGATTACCTCGAGCAAAGGAAGCTATGATATCCCTCAATGGTCCATCATTGCAGAGAATATTTGCTCGAAGACGTCTTTTTTTACGGCTCCTTACATGCTGGAAGAGCATAATCTTCTTCTTTCTCAGTTCAGCCCAATGAATCTCAGCAGTCATCTTTGTGGTGAAGGAAGTGTGAAAAATCAAGTTCATTTGCTTGCCCTTATATAGGCAGAGGAGAACATACAAATTCCAACGACTCCTTAAATGTAGCCAAAAAATTAGCCTCGAAGAACGAGTCAAATTTGACCATTTCATGCTTCATTCAAAGTATTTCAAATTACGAGAAATTTGAAAACTTTGAAGGGGGTCTTGTAGAAGCATGAAATACGCTGGGGAATTGTTCGCATATTTTACAGTCAAAACCTCCAACATACATGAAGTTCCTCTCCGCGTAAAACAGAAGCTTCAAGGTTGTTTGGCGTAAAATAGGGCCTCAGACCTCCCCGCGTAAAACAAAAGCTTCAAGGTTATTTGGCGTAAAATAGGGCCTCAGACCTCCCCGCGTAAAACAGAGCTTCAAGGCTGTTTGGCATAAAATATGGCTTCAGAGCTGTCCATGTAAACCAGACTCTCAAGGCCGTTCTGCGTAAAAGGTTGCTATACCTTCCTGCGTAAAGTTTAAAATACGTTGTTTTCAATGCAGCATAAAGTTGTACGAGGAACTCTTCGTATTCCTCGGATGAATTTGTCAGTCAGTGAACCTGACATTCGACAAAAGTACTGCACGATGATCAGAGAGAACAGCTGTGATGATGATTTTGACACAGAGACCCATGTTGTCGTTTTGTGACATATTTCTTGATACAAGTCGTTTTTACGCGTTCAAAGGAAGAGAAATGGAGCCTTCAGAATATGCTGCCTATTCTACACTGATAGAAACGAGTTTTTACGCTCAAGATAAGACAAAATCAGACACCACATCAAAAGCTGTTTCTTGTACAGAGCTCGAAGTATATCTCTGCATTTAATGTACGAGATTGAGGCATATCTCTGCATTTAATGCACGAGATTTTGTTCTATGTTCAAAATTTGTCATGACTGGGAAAGCTAAGGCTGAGACTAATACGCTCACATCACCATCCTTGCATTTTACGCCAACCAGGCTATTTTCAACTATAAGAGTACGCCGTATACTATCTCCTCGAAATACGTCAACTCGGCTATATTTGCAAAGGTACGTGTATAAGACTAATACGCTCAAGACCTCGGTCGTAAAGGATAATTGGCTACTTTACGCTGGTTATCTATTATTCATGAATCATCAAGCTTTACGCAAGGAGCAGTTACCTACGTGGCTTGCATGCCATGATCTTCGAGAAGCAGTTATACGCGTTACCTTATAATGGGATACGTGTCATATGCAGATTCAGAAGATTATTTGAACGTGGGTAGCAGTTGTTATAACCACAGCGTAAAGGAAGCAATCCTCTTCACAGTTTGGCCTTTTACACCAACAAGACAGTTATTTGGCTTTTACGCCAACCAGGCAGTTACCTACGTGGCTTGCATGCCATGATCTTCGAGAAGCAGTTATACGCATTACCTTATAATGGGATACGTGTCATATACAGATTCAGAAGATTATTTGAACGTGGGTAGCAGTTATTATAACCGCAGCGTAAAGGAGGCAATATTCTTCACAGTTTGGCCTTTTACGCCAACAAGACAGTTATTTGGCTTTTACGCCAACTAGGCAGTTATTGGATTGATCTCTATAAATAGAGACTCCTAGTCGGACCAAAGACAACAACAACAGAGACAACACACACAGGCAGAGAGCACAGAGAGAGGAGACAAATGTGTTTTGGCTGACAACTTTGGCAACAGGAATTCGACCCTTCTTGCAACTTTTCTTTGACCGGCTTTTGCCTCCAGTTCAGAGAAAGTTTGAAGCTTCTTCTACAACACTTCTTCATCATCGTGTAGTCCGCGGAACAAAGTGATCGACCGCAGATCAGACTTCCATAGCAATACTCCCCAGAATCTTTTTTATTGTACTTAACATCCTCGTATAGGATTAATTGTAATTTTCTCTTTTCTAGTTTGTAAGCAAATGTTTCGTATAAACCTCTTTGTTTAATCCCACAAACACCGTCCACGAGCTCGATGCCAACGAGCTGATCCTCATGGTTGGCGAAGAACCTGTCACTTTCTTTTAAGCCGAGAAACACCGATGTTGGCGCCAAGCGATGCTCGAGGAGATGAGCTACATTGAGGAGAACCGTACATGGAACCTCGGAGACCTCCCACCCGGCCACCGGCCAATCAGTTTGAGGTGGGTCTACAAGCTCAAGAAGGACGAGCATGTAGCGCCCTGTTCCCCCGATGCGGGGAGCGCGGCTAAGAAACACAAGCGGCATCGTTCGATCGGGATAGATTGAAACAAGAACTCGTCCTCGTTATGGATTTGTTTCTTCGGAATCGATTCCCATATTCAGTGGACCGTGCCCCCGGGATCGACTTAGCGGCAGAGTCAGGAGGGACCTCTCCGCTGCTATCTTTTATTGCCTCGGTTTTCGATGTCGCTTGTTGCTTTCGTGCTTTGAGTTGGTTTTGGGATTTGCTTGTTTTTCTTGAACGGTTTCGATGGTTTCATTGTTTTCGTTCATTGAACTACACTTCAATTCCGAGATTTGGAAAAGTGGAAGAGGTATTGATCGAGCTGTTCGTAATGCAGGTGAACGAGCAGTAGGCGGCTTGCGAGCGGAGTCTTGAAGCGCCTTTTTCCTTCTCACTTTCAACAATCTAAGTGAGTGGCTACCATCCCGATTAGCTAGCCCTGCTTCCAAGTTTTCACACCAAAAACTCTTGCATTCTTGTTGCCCCGATCAGACGATACCAAGTAATAATAAAAGATACCAAGATAAAAAGAGAATAGACTTGGATAATACTGCTTGTCAATCAAACTTGTGAACGGTTACTTACTTGCATGCTTGTTCGTTTGGAATATTTATCATATGCATAAATACAAGTTAGAATGTATGCTCTTCTTTAAATTATGCTATGAAAAGAGCTTATCCGAATGAAATACACTGAACCAAGAGGCTATGCAACTGAATCATGAAACACTGCTTGTCTTGTAGTCGTGTGGCCTCAACTGCATGAACTGTTAACTAAATAAACATATTGTTCGATCACGGACAACTTGTGCACAAGGCCTTTGGTTTCTGCGGACGGTCGCTGGGGCACTGGCACCGATCCGATCCGGACGGAACTTCACGATAGTCTCTCGAGCGGGTGGAATGGCATGCTTCGCCTCGAGTTCCTAGCGTTGCATACCACTCTCACCCAAGACTATAACCTGTCCATTATGGCATCACACCAGTGATCCTCGTGTATATTTAAACCTGTTGCAAACTAACTTGTGTCTTCGTGGCAGGGAAGGCATGGTAAGTATTGTGCAGGTAGTTCAGACGGCAGGTAAAATCCACCGAATGGTGGCTAGTTCATTTCAGTATCATACATATGTAATACCCCGTTCTGCTCAAGCGGACGGCCGACTCAATCGGCAATAGTGCAACTGTCCCGACCGGCTTTGCCTCGATCAAGAAGCAAAGGATATCCAGACTTGCCCCTACAGGAATCCGGCTTGGACTTTCAGAGGCTCGCTCAGACGTATCGCTCTACCGAGACGAATCATCGCTAAGGTGGGTGGCTACGGTGAACTTGTCTTTGCTTAGCCAGCACACATAAAATCTGGAATGTTTATGCTAGTCGCTAGGTGAATCACCCCCTGCATGCTAATAAATCCAACGCACCTAGCTAAGGAAATAATCCCAACTCATATTGCTTGCTAGAACATGGAAAAGGAAATACTGCTTATATTCAGACCCTCGCATGCTAAGTCCTTTAACAGTTTCACTTCTCGGCTTACCTTCGGGCCCGAGCAACGTGCCTGCTTTTGTTCCTAGAAACGCATGCTTGTCTGCTTGATAGTTACCGTGTTTTCATCCAAACTCCGGGAGACTACTCAGTAGTCGTTCCGTGTATGATTGACCCTGCAAGTATCCAGGACCGTTAGGTCACCAGGCAGCCCCGAACCAGGGGAATGCATCAAGACAAGATATTCACTGTACAGAATCATGATTCAAGTATCCCGTGTACTCGTGTACTCGTGTTCCCGTGCACTCGTGTTCTCGTGTTCTCTTGTTCTAGTGCACGCGTGTTCTCGTGTTCTCGTGTATCTCGTGATAATTGGAAAGACCCAATGCTTGTATGTCGCGGACAACTCGGACCCGAGGTAAGTTCCACGGACGGTCACCGGGGCACTGGGGCCGATCCGGTCCGGATGGAGCTCGTGTGTAGTCTTCGTGTTCGGGACTGGGTAGCTTGCAGCTCATCGTGTACTCTTGTAGCAAGCTATCCTTGTCCCCTGCTACGTCCATAATGGCTTTGCCAGCGACCGTGTTCATATAGATAAGTCATCCTCGCTTAGCGGCTATCCGCGTGCGAGTCACTGCATCGCATCAAGAACAACTAAACACCTGAACGATCGTGTTAAAACGACCCTCCTGTTTGCATATGCTTGCCTCCTGAATGTCTATACATGCCTCTGCTCGAATTTATACTGTTTGCCTCAATGTTTGCCTTGGACAGGGAAGGAGATGGTAAGTTGGTAAGTCTCGCCGTGTTTCCTCTAACATCGCACGGCGCACTGCCCGACACGTTAGGCTATTCAATATCTGCATGAAACTGATCCTAAGGCAACTAGAAAGACAACTAAATAGTTGTGCACGGAACCTATATTACGTGTTTGGATTTGTCGAGCGGGAGAGTAGCTTCCCCACCAGTGCATTCAATGTACTGATAATCCACCAGTTTGATATGCAGGGTGCGGGAGAACCTCGTGCGGTGCGGACGCCTCCTTCGTGCGTGCTAAGGCCAGGAGTTCCCTCTGAAGCCTTGCAACGGTGCGTCCGGGACTGAAGCACATATACAAGACATAAGTTGTGAACATCGCCTGTACATTCATTCCACAGTTGTAGCCACTTGGCACGCTTTTACTGTTTCAGAGAGAGAGGCTTGAGCGACTTGTAATCTCGGCTATACGCCGCCTTTCATATCAATAAAGAGATTACTTTACTTGTTTTAATGCTTCCGCTATATTGTCGACTCAGTGAACCTGTTACCGATCGCTATGCGTTCCCTGACTCCGCTGCACTTGGACAATCTGTGCGACTCTGTGGCTTAGAACTCTTGCCGCCAGCCAACGAACCATGGCCTTGCACGGGCGTGGATCACGCTCGTGCGGCATCACGCCCGGATGGGTTAAGCGATCGTTCCGAGGGAGCGCTGGCGAGGGTGATTCCCGCCTAGCGGGAACGGCCGATTTGCCTGCGGGAGATCGGGGCGTGACAACATATATATTGTTGCTTGTAAATGAACTAAGGCAAGATAGAAACCCACCAAAAACATGCATGCTTCATTAAAACAACGTGTTGATTGGTATAGTTCGGTTAGCTCGCCTTCACCAGTATGTTTCGACATGCGGACCCTCGTTGAAACAGGTTCTCCGCACCAAGGCGAACCGAGCGAGGAGCCGAAGTCGTCTTCCCGATCCAGTCCAGCTGTTGGCGCATCTTCACCGCGCCCATTGAAGCATTTTGAAGACAGAAGCTTGCAACTCTTCATACACAAATGCAGCTTCGTGGCAAAGCCGTCCTCCAGCCCGGAGGTCTATACATTTTGAAGTTTAGTAAATGGATGTAATGTACAGGACTGCTATCTCATTTTGAGTCAATATTTTTGTAAGCCCGTGCGGCATATTAGCTGACTCGTTCAAGAGTTTGTAATAGATGTTCATTATCAATAAAGAGAACTTTTCCATGTTTCAAATCTGTATTTCAATTTAACTGTGTACTCTGAATATGTGCTTGCTATGCAAATCATTAAAGCCTTGTGCGGGCGCAACCCCAGGCCCGCACGGCGGTCACGATTCGGGGGACGCCTCAACGATTCTACGGAATCGGATCGTGACATAATGGTATCAGAGCACAGATTCAAGTTCCTTAGACTCTCGCACTGGAAAAGTTCCTTTAACGATCAAATTTCTGTGCGAACTCTTGAACTCGCTAGGCCAAAATGAGATACGTTCATGCAATAAGTCCATAATACATTATGATTCTAATGTAATTTACCTTTTTTTGAAGGAATGGCACCAGCGCAATCTGCAGCGCAAGCACCGGACGAAATGCAAAGCCAAGAAAGTAGTTCAGGCACTTCGGGAAGCTCTCAGAGCCAGCGTGGCATATCTCAGGTCGACCCGCTAGAGCGGGTGATGCAAATGTTAAAAGCACAACGGCAAAGAGATGATGCTCGCCAAGCCAAGTTCGAAAGCAATCTAGAGACCCGATTCTCATTCCAACAGAAGCAGGTAGATGTCATGCAACAGATTGTTCAGACTTTGGCTTCCAACTATTCCGCTGCAACAGCAACGACTCCGGTGGAACAGCCCGTGCTTGAAGTAGAGACGCCACAAATTCCAAGGCCGAGGGACGTGACTGCCTTCGACTTTGGCCACTTCAAGAAAGTTTGCAACACCCCAATCAACGGGACTGAGGAACCAATTGTGGCTCTAGATTGGCTAGCCGAACTTGAAGATCACTTCGCTCTGCTAGAGGTCCCCGGAGAGAAGCGCGTCGCCTGCGCGCAACTTCAGCTCCGCCTCAACGCACAATTGGTGGAACGTGCATCGACGATCTCTCCAATTTGATCACGGAGAGTGTAACGCCCCGTTCGTCCCGTTCCCCCTATTCGGGGAGCGCGGCCAAGAAATACTTACGACCGTCCGAACGGGACAGATTGAATTAAGATCCTTTCCTCGTTATGGATTGGTTTCTTCGGAATCAGGTCCCATAATCAATGGATCGTGCCTCAAGGAAGGACTCGGCGGCAGAGTAGAGAGAGGCCTTTCCGTTGTGTTGGTTTTTCTTGCCCGTTTTCGATTGCCGTTTGGTTGCGTACTTGTTGGTTTTAGGACTTGCGTTTTCTTGAACGGTTTCAATGGATTTCATTGTTTTCGTTCTAAGGATTTCGCATTTCGTATCGAGCCTTGGAGACCGAAGCCGGAGGTATTGATCATCTGTTGGTGCGTGCAGGTGATAGTGTAGACGACGCGCGAGCGGAGTCTTAGGGATCTCTACCTCTTCTTCCTATACAACCAACGTATGAGTGGCTCTATTTCGATAAGCACCTTCTTTCCAAGGGCTCCGTTCATAATAAAATTGACTCAGTTGTGCATTCAATCAAACGATACCACTTAAGTAATAAGTTGGATAACAAGATAAGATAAGAAGTAGGCTTGGAACACCCATTGCTTGTCATATAAAACCTTGCATAAATTCATTGATGCATGCATGGTCGTTGGATGTTTAATGGGTTGGCATTTATTGATAGTTTAAAGTACTCTTCAATAAGTTTAAGGTGTTCTTCTATAAACTGCTGCATGTTATTTCATATAACTGTTGGTTGATTGTGATAGTACAGTAAAGCAGTTTCGTACATGATGTTCTTTAACATTGGCTAGTAAGTAAATCTATGAGGTAGAGTCATAGATATGGTCATGGGAATTCTTGTGCACAAGGGATCCAGGTTCCTGCGAGCGGTTATCGGGGCACCGGGCCGTTTCGACCCGGGCGGAATCTACTTTCTTAGTCCTGGGAGCGGGGAATTGTAGCGGGGCTAGCTACCCGCGCTGCAAGCGTCGCCGCCAGCCCAGACTAAACCCATGATGGCTGGTAGAACAACAAAGAAAGATGTTGTGCATATTTAAACTGTGCAGACTAACTATGTCTTCGCGACAGGGAAGGCTATGGTAAGTTGTACAGGTGGTTCAGACGGGACAGGTAAAGCCACCGAACGGTGGCATGTGAAGTTATGTTATTTTGTTCTTGCATACCTGCTAAATGAAATCTGATCTAGGCAAGAATAGAAACCCACCTAAGAACACAAATGTTGCATGTTCATTTAAACTCATCTAAAGAGCTTGGTAAAGTTGAGCAGCTAGCCTTCACCAGTACTTTTCAAAGTACTGACCCTCGTTGTAGCAGGTTCCCCGGCGCAAGGCAACGCGGCGAGGAGCTGAAGCTCTCTCTCCGGACCCCTTTGGGATTCTTGGCGGGTCGGGGCCAAGACTTGGAGGCTCAAGCTGGAAGCCTTCCTCTCTCTCTCGTTGCGGAAACAACGCTAAGGCGATGGTGCTTACCCGCACCCAAGGTGTTTTGTGTTTTTGAAGCTATGTAAAGGGGCATAATGTATGGATCGGCTATCTCATTTTGCGTCCAAGTTTGTAAGCCCGTGGGGCATTTTATACTTTTGAGTCAAACAATGTAACAAGATGTTCATTATAAATAAAAGAGGAACTTTTCTATGCCTCAACCTTGTGTTATCTTATTTGTCTACTCTGTTGCATTGATCTAAAGAATATCCTTATGCCTAAGGCCTGGTGCACGCGCGCCCTACGCGTGCACGGCATCGCGCCCCTGGGACGATTATCGGTTAGACGAAATCGGGGCGTGACAGAGAGAAGGCGATCTCATGGACGACTTTTTGTGCCGCGTTTGAAGATGAGTTTATACCCCCTCCAGTACAACGTCAGATGGAAAACGAGTTCGTGCAGCTGCAGCAGGGCAGTATGACAGTTAAGCAGTACTCCGCCGAATTCAACCAACTCTCCAAATTCGCTAGGGCCTATTTACCTGATGTAGCGAGTCGAGCTAGAAGGTTTGAAGGTAGTTTGCGCCCTGCTATCCATGCGCACGTGGTCGTTAATCAGTACAGGACAATGCGTGAAGTCATGAATCACGCCCTATCACTTGAACCGCAGTATCCTCACGTTTCCACCGGCGCTGTGCATACCTACAATCACAAACGCCAAGGCAGCGAGAGAGGAAACAACGCTGCAAAGCGTCACAATGACGGCGGAAAGCAAAAAGTAAATTCAAACCAAACATGTAACTTCTGCAGGCGGTCGGGTCACACGGCCGATAAATGTCGCAGAAGGCTTGGGTTATGCTTAGTATGCGGTGAGTCAGACCATAAGATAAATGAGTGTCCACGCTCGACTCATCGCCGCCCTCAACATAATGCTCCCTAACGGTAGGTCCTATTCTTAAGTTTCGAGGACGAAACTTCCAATTGGTTGGGTAGGATGTAGCGCCCCGTTCTCCCGGTGCGGGGAGCACGGCTAAGAAACACAAGCGGTATCGGTCGATCGGGATAGATTGAAACAAGAACTCGTCCTCGTTATGGATTTGTTTCTTCGGAATCGATTCCCATATTCAGTGGACCGTGCCCCCGGGATCGACTTAGCGGCAGAGTCAGGAGGGACCTCTCCGCTGCTATCTTTTATTGCCTCGGTTTTCGATGTCGCTTGTTGCTTTCGTGCTTTGAGTTGATTTTGGGATTTTTTTGTTTTCCTTGAACGGTTTCGATGGTTTCATTATTTTCGTTCATTGAACTGCACTTCAATTCCGAGATTTGGAAAAGTGGAAGAGGTATTGATCGAGCTGTTCGTAATGCAGGTGAACGAGCAGTAGGCGGCTTACAAGCGGAGTCGTGAAGCGCCTCTTTCCTTCTCCCTTCCAACAATCTAAGTGAGTGGCTACCATCCCGATTAGCTAGCCCTGCTTCCAAGTCTTCACACCAAAAACTCTTGCATTCTTGTTGCCCCGATCAGACGATACCAAGTAATAATAAAAGATACCAAGATAAAAAGAGAATAGACTTGGATAATACTGCTTGTCAATCAAACTTGTGAACGGTTACTTACTTGCATGCTTGTTCGTTTGGAATATTTATCATATGCATAAATACAAGTTAGAATGTATGCTCTTCTTTAAATTATGTTATGAAAAGAGCTTATCCGAATGAAATACACTGAACCAAGAGGCTATGCAACTGAATCATGAAACACTGCTTGTCTTGTACTCGTGTGGCCTCAACTGCATGAACTGTTAACTAAATAAACATATTGTTCGATCACGGACAACTTGTGCACAAGGCCTTTGGTTCCTGCGGACGGTCCCTGGGGCACTGGCACCGATCCGATCCGGACGGAACTTCACGATAGTCTCTCGAGCGGGTGGAATGGCATGCTTCGCCTCGAGTTCCTAGCGTTGCATACCACTCTCACCCAAGACTATAACCTGTAACACCCCGTTCCGCTCTAGCGGACTGCCGACTCAATCGGCAAAAGTGCAACTGTCCCGACCCGCTTTGCCTCAAACAAGAAGCAAAAGATATCCAGACTTGTCCCTACAGGAATCCGGCTTGGACTTTCAGAGGCTCGCTCAGACGTATCGCTCTACCGAGGCGAATCATCGCTAAGGTGGGTGGCTACGGTGAACTTGTCTTTGCTTAGCCAGCACACATAAAATCTGGAATATTTATGCTAGTCGCTAGGTGATTCACCCCCTGCATGCTAATAAATCCAACGCACCTAGCTAAGGGAATAATCCCAACTTGTATTGCTTGCTAGAACATGGAAACTGAAACACTGCTTATGTTCAAACCCTCGCATGCTAAGTCCCTAACGATTTCATCTCTCGGCTTATCTTCGGGTCCGAGCAACGTGCCTGCTTACGTTCCTTAGAAACGCATGCTTGTCTGCTTGTTTGTTGCCTTTCCTTCATCCAAACCCCGGGAGACTACTACGTAGTCGTTCCGTGCCTGAATAAACCTGCAAGTGTTCGGGACCGCTAGGTCACCAAGGCAATCTCCGCTCCAGGAGAATTGCATCAAGGCAAAAGACATTCACTGAACGAAATAAATCATGTAATACTGCTTGTCTTGTACTCACGTAGCCTTCGGACGAATGATTGTTCACGTAGCCTCCGGGCGGATATTCACGTAGCCTCCGGGCGGATCACGTAGCCTTCGGGCGAATGAATGCTATTGTTTGGATCACGGACAACTTGTGCACAAGGTATAGTTCCTGCGGGCGGCTGCTGGGGCACTGGCACCGTCCGGCTCCGGACGGAACTCACGGCTAGTCTCACGTACTTAGACAGGATGGTATGCGGCGCCTCACGTTCTTGCACGTAGCAAACCATCTTCGTCACAGACTAGAGTCCATTATGGCTATCGAGTCAGTGATCATCATGTATATTTGAACATGTTGCATGCTTGCTTGTAAACGAAAGAAGAACTTGTAAACGAAGGATAAACAATTCATCCTCGCTTAGCGGCTATCCGCGTGCGAGATACTTTATCGCATGAAACGATTAACTGAACACCTGAACGATCTTGAAATAAGTACTCGTGTTTGCATATGTTATGCCTCCTGAATGCTTATACATGCTCCTGCTTAAATTAACAATGTTTGCCTTGGACAGGGAAGGAGATGGTAAGTTGGTAAGTCTCGCCGTGTTTCCTCAAACATCGTACGGCACACTGCCCGACACGTTAGGCTATTCAATATTTGCATGAAACTGATCCTAAGGCAACTAGAAAGACAACTTAATAGTTGTGCACGGAACCTGTATTACGTGTTTGGATTTATCGAGCGGGCGAGTAGCTTCCCCACCAGTGCATTCAATGTACTGATAATCCACCAGTTTGTGTGCAGGGTGCGGGAGAACCTTGTTCGGTGCGGACGCCTCCAACGTGCGTGCTAAGGCGTGGACATCACTCCGAAGCAACGGTGCGTCCGGGACTGAAGCACATATACAAGACATAATGTTGTGAACATAGTCCGAACTCGCCTGAACATCGCCTGTACAATCATTCCACAGTTGTAGCCACTTGGCACGCTTTTACTGTTTCAGAGAGAGAGGCTTGAGCGACTTGTAATCTCGGCTATACGCCGCCTGTAACACATGTTCATATCAATAAAAGAGCTTGCTTTACTTTAACTTGTGTTTCAATGCTTCCGCTATATTTGTCAACTCAGAGAACTTGTTACCGAATCGCTATGCGTTCATGACTCCGCTGCACTTGGACAATCTGTGCGACTCTGTGGCTTAGAACTCTTACCGTCAGCCAATGAATCACGGCCTTGCACGAACGCGGTTCACGCTCGTGCGACATCACGCCCGGATGGGTCAAGCGATCGTTCCGCGGGAGCGCTGGCGAGGGTGATTCTCGCCTAGCGGGAACGGCCGATTAGCCTGCGGGAGATCGGGGCGTGACATAACCTGTCCATTATGGCATCACGCCAGTGATCCTCGTGTATATTTAAACCTGTTGCAAACTAACTTATGTCTTCGTGGCAGGGAACGCATGGTAAGTATTGTGCAGGTAGTTCAGACGGCAGGTAAAATCCACCGAACGGTGGCTAGTTCATTTCAGTATCATACATATATATTGTTGCTTGTAAATGAACTAAGGCAAGATAGAAACCCACCAAAAACATGCATGCTTCATTAAAACAACGTGTTGATTGGTATAGTTCGGTTAGCTCGCCTTCACCAGTATGTTTCAACATGCTGACCCTCGTTGAAACAGGTTCTCCGTACCAAGGCGAACCGAGCGAGGAGCCAAAGTCGTCTTCCCGATCCAGTCCAGCTGTTGGCGCATCTTCACCGCGCCCCTTGAAGCATTTTGAAGACAGAAGCTTGTAACTCTTCATACACAAATGCAGCTTCGTGGCAAAGCCGTCCTCCAGCCCAAAGGTCTATACATTTTGAAGTTTAGTAAAGGGATGTAATGTACAGGATTGCTATCTCATTTTGAGTCAACATTTTTGTAAGCCCGTGCGGCATATTAGCTGACTCGTTCAAGAGTTTGTAATAGATGTTCATTATCAATAAAGAGAACTTTTCCATGTTTCAAATCTGTGTTTCAATTTAACTGCGTACTCTGAATATGTGCTTGCTATGCAAATCATTAAAGCCTTGTGCGGGCGCAACCCCAGGCCCGCACGGCGGTCATGATTGGGGGACGCCTCAACGATTCTACGGAATCGGGTCGTGACAGAGCACGACGCCGTCCTCAAGCACAAGGCGTGGCTCGTGGCAAAAGGCTATGTGCAAAGGCAATGAGTGGACTTTGAGGAAGTGTTCACGCTGGTTGCTCGCCTGGAGTCCGTCCGTTTGTTGATCACACTCTCCGCGCATGACGGGTGGGCGTTGCACCATATGGACATGAAGACGGTGTTCCTTAACGGTGACCTCAAGGAGGAGGTGTACGTCACCCAACCTTCCGGCTTTGTTGTCGAAGGATAGGAGCACAAAGTGCTGAAACTTGATAAGGCACTGTACGGGCTGCGACAAACACCGAGGGCTTGGAACACCAAGCTTGACAGTTGCCTACTGTCACTTGGTTTCCACCGAAGTGCACAGGAGCACGATGTGTATACACGCGGCAAAGGTCCAACTCGCCTACTTGTGGGTGTGTACGTCGACGATCTCATCATCGCAGGGACGGAACCACAAGAGATTTCCAAGTTCAATGAGGAGACGAGGCCTTGTTTAAAATGAGTGACTTGGGATTGCTCACCTCTACCTCGGCATCAAGGTGCAGCAGTCCAATAGCTTCATCACCCTCAGTCAGGAGGCATATGTGCTCAAAATCTTGGAGAAGAGTAGCATGGTGGATTGCAACCCGTGCCACGTCCCCATGGAACCGAGGTTCAAGCTAAGCAAGGTGATCTCAGCCCGTCCGACTGACGCCACATCCTATAGGAGCATCGCTAGGAGCCTCTGATACTTGGTGCACACGCGCCCGTATATCTCGTACACAGTGGGCTACGTGAATCGGTTCATGGAGAACCCGACCACCGAACACCTTGCTGCCGTCAAACGCATTCTTCGCTACGTCGTCGGCACACGTCACTTTGGCTGTCATTACGCAAAGAAGGTGGAGGAACCACGGCTGATTGGCTACAGCGACAGTGACATGGCAGGTGACATCTGTCACGCCCCGAGGCGTCCCCCGAGTCGTGACCGCCGTGCGGGCCTGGAGTTGCGCCCGCACAAGGCTTTAATGATTTTGCATAGCAAGCACATATTCAGAGTACGCAGATAAATTGAAACACAGATTTGAAACATAGAAAAGTTCTCTTTATTGATAATGAACATCTATTACAAACTCCTGAACGAGTCAGCTAATATGCCGAACGGCTTACAAAAGGGTTGACTCAAAATGAGATAGCAGTCCTGTACATTACATCCTTTTATAATCTCAAAACGATAAAGACCTCCAGGCTGGAGGATCGCTTTGCCACGGAGCTGTATTTGTGTATGAAGAGTTGCAGCTTCGGACTTCAAAAGGCTTCAGGGGCGCGGTGAAGATGCGCCAACAGCTTGGACTGGATCGGGAAGACAACTTCGGCTCCTCGCTCGGTTCGCCTTAGTGCGGAGAACCTGTTTCAACGAGGGTCAGCATATCGAAACATGCTAGTGAAGGCGAGCTAGCCTGACTATACCAATAAACACGTTGTTTTGATGAAGCAAGCATATTTGTGGGTTTCTATCTTGCCTTAGTTCATTTACAAGTAAGCAGCATATAGAATTTACTGAAATGAACGTGCCACCGTTAGGTGGATTTTACCTGACCGTCTGAATTACCTGCACAATACTTACCATGCCTTCCCTGCCACGAAGACACAAGTTAGTATGCAACAGGTTTAAATATACACGATGATCACTGGCTTGGTGCCATAACGGACGATAGTCTTTGACGAGAATGATTTGCAACGAAAATACAAGAGGTGCTGCAAGCCATTTCCGCCGAACAAGAGACTAGAACAATATGTCTCGCCCGGACCGGATCGATGCCAGTGCCCCAGCATCGTCCGCGAGACGTTACCCTGTGCACAAGTTGTCCATGATCGAACAATATACAAGTAACAAGTTATTGCAGTTGAGGCAACAAGAGTACAAGACAAGCAATTGTACAAGACAAGCAATAATTCATGATTTATTCTCAAGCGAACAAGCATGCCATTAAGTATCCGTTCGTGCAGTTTATTGACAAGCATATAACCAAGTCTATTCTCTTTTATCTTGGTTTCTTTTATTATTACTTGGTATCGTTTGATCGGGTCAAAGAAGAATGCAGATTATTAGCTGTGAAGCTTGGAAGCAGGGCTAGCTAATCGGGTTGGTAGCCACTCACTTAGATTTTGGAAAGAAGAAGAAAAGAGGCGCTTCACGACTCCGCTCACAAGCCGCCTACTGCTCGTTCACCTGCACACGAACAGCTCGATTAATACTTCTTCCTCTCTTTCCAATCTCAGAATAGAAGTGCAAGTCAATGAACGAAAATAATGAAAACCATCGAAACCGTTCAAGAAAACAAGCAAGTCCCAAAACCAACTCAAAGCACGAAAGCAACAAGCGACATCGAAAACCGAGGCAATAAAAGATAGCAGCGGAGAGGTCCCTCCTGACTCTGCCGCTAAGCCGATCCTTGGGGCGCAGTCCACTGAATATGGGAATCGATTCCGAAGAAACAAATCCATAACGAGGACGAGTTCTTAATTCAATCTATCCCGATCGAACGATACCGTCTTGTGTTTCTTAGCCGCGCTCTCCGCACCGGGAGAACGGGGTGCTACATCCTACCCAACTAATTGGAAGTTTCGTCCCGAAACTTAGGATAGGACTTACCGTTAAGGATTATTCGGTCGGGGACGGCGATCATGACTCAAGGAACAATCACGAACAGAATGGTTTGATTCACCACAGGCTAGGCATAATCCAAGTTTCATACGACATTTGTCGATTGCATGCCCTGACTTTTTACAGAATTTACAGTAGGGCATTGTGTTCCCTTTGTGTGAACCACCGTCGTTTTGGCGCTTTGCAGCGTTGTTTCCTCTCTCGTCGCTTTGGCGTTTGTGATTGTAGGTATACACAGCGCCGGCAGGAACGGGAGGATAGAGTGGTTCAAGCGACAGGGCGTGATTCATGACTTCACGCATCGTACGATACTGAGGAACGGCTACGTGCGAATGGATGGCAGGGCGTAGTCCACCTTCAAACCTTCTAGCTCGACTCGCTGCATCAGGCAAATAGGCCCTAGCGAATTTGGAGAGTCGGTTGAATTCGGCGGAGTACTCCTTAACTGTCATGCTGCCTTGCCGCAGCTGCACGAACTCGTTTTCCATCTGGCGTTGGACTGGAGGGGGGTACATACTCCTCTTCGAACGCGGCACGAAAAGTCGTCCACGAGATCGCCTCCTCTCCGTGATCAAATTGGAGAGATCGTCGATGCACGTCCCACCAATCGTGTGCGTTGAGGCGGAGCTGTAGTTGCGCGCAGGAGACGCGCTTATCTTCGGGGACCTCTAACAGAGCGAAGTGATCTTCAAGTTCGTCCAACCAATCTAGAGCTACGACTGGGTCCTCAGTCCCGTTGAATGGGGTGTTGCAGACTTTCTTGAAGTGGCCAAAGTCGAAGGCAGTCACGTCCCTCGTTCTTGGTATTTGTAGCGTCTCTACTTCAAGCACGGGCTGTTCCATCGGAGTCGCTGGCGTTGCCGCGGACTAGTTGGATGCCAAAGTCTGAACGATCTGCTGCAGGGTATCTACCTGCTTCTGTTGGACTGAGAATCGTGCTTCTATATTGTCTTGAAACTTGAGCTGACTCTCTTCCGCCCGCTTCTCGGCCCGTTCATAGCGAGCCTCGTCCCTTTGTTGGTTTGCCTCCAACATCTGCAACATTCGTTGGACGGGATCGATGCTTGGCACGGCTCGCTGGCTCTTTGAACTTCCCGAAGTATTCGAACTACTTTCTTGGCCTTGCATTTCGTCCGGGGTTTGCGCTGCAGATTGCGCTGGAGCCATTCCTTCAAAAGAAGGTAAATTACATTAGGATCATAATGTATTATGGACTTATTGCATGAACGTATCTCATTTTGGCCTAGCGAGTTCAAGAGTTCGCACAGGAATTTTGATCGTTAAAGGAACTTTTCCAGCACGAAGTCTAAGGAACTTTGAATCTGTGCTCTGATACCACTATGTCACGCCCCGAGGCGTCCCCCGAGTCGTGACCGCCGTGCGGGCCTGGAGTTGCGCCCGCACAAGGCTTTAATGATTTTGCATAGCAAGCACATATTCAGAGTACGCAGATAAATTGAAACACAGATTTAAAACATAGAAAAGTTCTCTTTATTGATAATGAACATCTATTACAAACTCCTGAACGAGTCAGCTAATATGCCGAACGGCTTACAAAAGGGTTGACTCAAAATGAGATAGCAGTCCTGTACATTACATCCTTTTATAATCTCAAAACGATAAAGACCTCCAGGCTGGAGGATCGCTTTGCCACGGAGCTGTATTTGTGTATGAAGAGTTGCAGCTTCGGACTTCAAAAGGCTTCAGGGGCGCGGTGAAGATGCGCCAACAGCTTGGACTGGATCGGGAAGACGACTTTGGCTCCTCGCTCGGTTCGCCTTAGTGCGGAGAACCTGTTTCAACGAGGGTCAGCATATCGAAACATGCTGGTGAAGGCGAGCTAGCCTGACTATACCAATCAACACGTTGTTTTAATGAAGCAAGCATATTTGTGGGTTTCTATCTTGCCTTAGTTCATTTACAAGTAAGCAGCATATAGAATTTACTGAAATGAACGTGCCACCGTTAGGTGGATTTTACCTGACCGTCTGAATTACCTGCACAATACTTACCATGCCTTCCCTGCCACGAAGACACAAGTTAGTATGCAACAAGTTTAAATATACACGATGATCACTGGCTTGGTGCCATAACGGACGATAGTCTTTGACGAGAATGGTTTACAACGAAAATACAAGAGGTGCTGCAAGCCATTTCCGCCGAACAAGAGACTAGAACAATATGTCTCGCCCGGACCGGATCGATGCCAGTGCCCCAGCATCGTCCGCGAGACGTTACCCTGTGCACAAGTTGTCCATGATCGAACAATATACAAGTAACAAGTTATTGCAGTTGAGGCAACAAGAGTACAAGACAAGCAATTGTACAAGACAAGCAATAATTCGTGATTTATTCTCAAGCGAACAAGCATGCCATTAAGTATCCGTTCGTGCAGTTTATTGACAAGCATATAACCAAGTCTATTCTCTTTTATCTTGGTTTCTTTTATTATTACTTGGTATCGTTTGATCGGGTCAAAGAAGAATGCAGATTATTAGCTGTGAAGCTTGGAAGCAGGGCTAGCTAATCGGGTTGGTAGCCACTCACTTAGATTTTGGAAAGAAGAAGAAAAGAGGCACTTCACGACTCCGCTCGCAAGCCGCCTACTGCTCGTTCACCTGCACACGAACAGCTCGATTAATACTTCTTCCTCTCTTTCCAATCTCAGAATAGAAGTGCAAGTCAATGAACGAAAACAATGAAAACCATCGAAACCGTTCAAGAAAACAAGCAAGTCCCAAAACCAACTCAAAGCACGAAAGCAACAAGCGACATCGAAAACCGAGGCAATAAAAGATAGCAGCGGAGAGGTCCCTCCTGACTCTGCCGCTAAGCCGATCCTTGGGGCGCAGTCCACTGAATATGGTAATCGATTCCGAAGAAACAAATCCATAACGAGGACGAGTTCTTAATTCAATCTATCCCGATCGAACGATACCGTCTTGTGTTTCTTAGCCGCGCTCTCCGCACCGGGAGAACGGGGTGCTACAACATCGACATCCGCAAGAGCACCACTAACGTGCTATTCTTCCTCGGTCGTAGCCTCATTAGCTGGCAATCTCAGAAGTAGAAGGTCGTGGCATTGTCATCCTGCGAGGCCGAGTACATTGCCGCAACAACGGCGACATGTGTCACGCCCTAGTCCCAAAGTATCGAGGGACTAGACACGTGGCAATGGCCAGCAATACACACCGATGGGCAAACCCAATTTAATGGACCCATCAGGATGTACTTAAGTTGTAGTACAACAATAAGGGTCTAAATATACTAATCTCATCCACATAAATGAATACAACAATATCAGAGTATAAAGCAATATCAATCTCAATAAAACATAAACTCGGAAAACAATCCGATAATGAGTCTGATACAATAGTCAAGATACAAGAATAAAGATAACAACAACAAATACTGAGTATGGATAAAGCATATACTCAGAAGATATCCTCGGTGATCACTCGTCTACTGGATCTGGTACTGCTCTAGTGCCTGCTCCTGTTCCTGCTCCTGCTCCTGCTAATGCTTGTCACACCCCGATCCCGAAAGGGTCGGTCGTCCTCGCTTGATCCTTTACGGAACCGATTCGTCCTCGCTTGGGGCGTGATGCCGTACGAGCCTGGAGTTGCGCTCGTACAAGGCAAGAACTTGCAGTTAAAGGAACCCATTTTGAAACACAATTTATAAAACACATTCACAGAGATTTGAACACAGTGCAGGAAGAAACATGCTTTTTCATTGATAATTCAGAGTAATTTACATAGAGTTTACATTGATGCGCCTCTCGGCTACTTGATTTGCATTACAAAAGATAAACTCAAAGGGCAGGGCGCGCTCCATCAGATAGTCCACGTCGTTCATACATTACGCCCTTGTATAGGTTGAAAATCCAAGCCTCCAAAATGATCTGACTCCAACTATACTTCAAAATAGAGGTGCTCCTAACGCCTCCTCGTCTATCCACTAGCGTTGCACCGTCTGAGTGCCTGAAATAGTTGCCCACAACGTGGGTCAGTACTCAACTTGTACTGGTGAGCGGGATGAACCCACTCGACTAAATCGACACTAGCTTATTAGGGGCGAGCATGCATTAAGATGACTTCTATAAAGAGGCAAGTGAATTCAATTCATATCAGTTGCATGTTTTGATAGGAATGAAAATAATAGCGAATCCAACCAGTGCATCGATTGCTTACTCAACCGATGCACGCCTTCCCTGCAACGAAACACAAGTATACTTACCATCTGCACAAGACAATAGATTAGCATGTGTTCTAGTCTATGCGGTCATTGGTGTGATCGACACCTTAGGGACATATTCAAGCATTAGCGGCGCGCCCTATCAGCCCGGGTAGCAAGCCCTGCTGGAGGTCCCGCAATGCATCGTGACGAGCACGAATCAAATATTTCCCTCCGGATCGATACGGTTCCAGTGCCCCGGAAAGCCGTTTCGAGGAAATGATAAACCTTGTGCACAAGTTGTCCCAGACCATGCAAATGCATGAACAATTCATATATCATACAATGCATCGATTGAAACTAAAGAAGTTAAGCAGCAATATATAACTCATGCAACAGTTCATATTTTCTCAATGCGGTGTTCCGATTTTGATATCCCATAGGTCCAAACTCCGTCCGAGGCACTAGGCCACCACCAACAACCA
Source organism: Iris macrosiphon (assembly GCA_036927795.1). NCBI lineage: Eukaryota > Viridiplantae > Streptophyta > Magnoliopsida > Asparagales > Iridaceae > Iris > Iris macrosiphon. The sequence continues at coordinate 9,593,807 of JAYESA010000016.1, read as the reverse complement.
ATCCCCATTATAAACAAACTCAGTTATAAGGTGTGCAAGCATATAGAAATATTAGTCTACAAAAATCCCATGTTCCTTTCTTAGTGGCTGGCATGCATTGTGGCAAGGATTTCCTAGGCGTCCAACCGGGCATCATCGAGTGAACGTTTGAAACATTAAAGATGTTGGCGTGAAGAAGTAGGAAAGAAGGGTCCAAACCACTCACTGGTTAAGGAAAAGGTAGCTGAAACAAAGATTCCCGCCTAGCGACGATCAAACGTCAGTTACGCGGACCTGCACAGCACGAGCACCAATTAGAATCTTGCCTATCCTTCCTTGCCGAACTCCCCAAGAATCAAAGCTCCAAACGATAAAACCAGCAGCGAAAACCAAGCAAATCGAAAGCAACACCAAATCAAATCCCAAAGCGGCAATCAAGAAAACCAAGCAACCAAACACGAAAACTATTGGACTCGTTTCAATAGAGGCCTTTCCATGAGTTGGAAAGGATCATCGCATTTCGTCCGTGGCAAGAAGATGCCGAAGTTCTAAGTTATGACTCAAACGGACTAGCCACAAGCCCAATTACGTAGTGCACATCCCGGTCGGATCGGGATTTGAGGCACTACATAATATACCACTAAGAAAAAGTTTCGACCCGAAACTTAAGAACAAGGCCGACCCGAAACGTAAGAACAAGGCCCTACCTCCGACTGAATGAACAATGAAGGGTACTTCTCCTTCATCTCCGATTCCATTTCCCAGGTTGATTCCCTAGCTGAATGGTTCCGCCACAGCACGCGAACCAAGGACATCGTACGGTTGCGAAGTACTTTTTCCTTACGATCCAGGATCTGCACCGGTTCTTCTGAGTATGACAAGTCCGCGCGCAGTTCCAACTGTACAAAACTAACCACATGACTTGGGTCATGCACATACTTCCGTAGTTGGGAAACATGGAATACGTCATGCACTTCTGCCAAGGCGGGAGGTAGTGCTATTCTGTATGCCACAGCTGCAACTCGTTCTAGTATCTCAAAGGGGCCGACAAACCGGGGACTCAGTTTGCCCTTCACGCCGAAACGCATCATACCTCGCATCGGCGTCACTTTCAAGAAGACATGATCCCCGACCAAGAATTCCAAGGGTCTTCTATGTGCATCAGCATAACTTTTCTGTCGGCTCTGCGCTGTGCGGAGTCTTTCCCGAATCAAGCGAACTTTTTCAACTGCTTGCTCTACCAGCTCTGGCCCGAGTACCTGCCGCTCGCCGACTTCGTCCCAACAGATTGGAGATCGACACCTTCGCCCATATAGTGCTTCGTACGGTGCCATCTGGATGCTTGATTGGTAGCTGTTGTTATACGCAAATTCTGCCAAAGGAAGATGCGTGTCCCAACTAGTCTTTAAATCAATAGCACACAGCCGTAACATATCTTCGAGTATCTGATTTGTCCTCTCTGTCTGTCCATCAGTCTGCGGGTGGTATGCGGTACTGAACTGTAGCTTGGTTCCCAAAGCAGCTTGTAGACTAGTCCAGAAACGAGATAAGAAGCGTCCGTCACGGTCAGAGACGATTGAGGCAGGTACTCCGTGTAATCGGACGATCTCATCTATGTAAATTTGTGCTAACCGATCGACGCTCCAAGTAACTTTTATGGGAAGAAAGTGGGCTGATTTGGTCAAACGATCAACTATGACCCAAATCGCATCGTGCCCCCGTGGCGTCTTCGGAAATCCCACAATAAAATCCATAGTGATGTTGTCCCATTTCCACTCGGGAATAGCGAGGTTCTGCAGTTCCCCGCCGGGCCTCTGATGCTCAGCTTTCACCTGTTGACAGGCCATGCACTGTGACACAAAGGTCGCCACATCCCGCTTCATACCGTGCCACCAGAAAGTCCCGCGCAAGTCCTTGTACATCTTCGTGCTCCCCGGATGTAAAGAATACTTTGCGTAGTGTGCTTCCGCCATAATTTCTCTTCGAAGTTCTGGGTCGTTAGGAACACATAGCCTCCCTTTCATCTGTAAGGCCCCATCTTCGCCTGCCACAAAGTCAGACGTCTTCCCCGCCGAGATCAATCCGCGCACCTTCGCTAAGAACTGATCGCCCTCCTGAGCTGATTTGATTCTACCACGTAAACCCAGTTCAAGATGGAGTGGTGCCAGCTGCACTCCTGGATGCCGAACTCGAAACTCGATGCCCATCGCCTCAAGATCTCGAAGTAAACGGTTGTCTATAGATAACGAGCCCACGTGCTTCCGACTCAGAGCATCAGCAACGACGTTTCCCTTGCCCGGAGTATACGCGATCGTTAGGTCATAGTCCTTAATAAGTTCTAGCCAACGTCGCTGCCGGAGGTTCAATTCCCGCTGGGTAAAAAGATACTTGAGGCTCTTGTGATCTGTGAAGATTTTGCAAGCAACACCATAAAGATAATGCCTCCACAACTTCAAAGCAAATACAATCGCCGCCAATTCCAAGTCATGCGTCGGGTAGTTCTTCTCGTGCGGCTTCAGTTGCCTGGAGGCGTACGATATTACCTTGTCCCTCTGCATGAGCACACACCCTAAGCCGAGTCCTGAAGCGTCGCTGTATATCTGAAACTCTTCTACCCCATCTGGAAGTGCAAGGATCGGAGCTGAAACAAGACGCCGCTTAAGTTCCCGAAAGCTGGCTTCGCAGTCATCACCCCATTCGTATGCAATCCCTTTCTGAGTAAGGCGAGTCATAGGCGAGGCCAGTTTAGAGAAGTCCTTCACGAACCTACGGTAGTATCCCGCAAGGCCCAGAAAGCTTCGAACTTCGCTGGCTGACGTAGGTTGCTTCCAGTCCACCACCGCTTCTATTTTCTTCGGGTCTACGGCGACGCCTTCGGCCGAGATGACATGACCAAGGAACGCCACGCTGTTCAACCAGAACTCACACTTGCTGAGCTTAGCGAACAACTGATGGTCTCGTAATGTCTGCAGCACGATCTTCAGGTGTTCTTTGTGCTCCGCCTCATTCTTGGAATAGATTAGTATGTCGTCTATGAACACGACTACAAACTTATCCACAAACGGCCGAAACACGCGGTTCATCAGATCCATGAAAGCTGCAGGGGCGTTCGTCAAACCGAACGACATCACGAGGAACTCATAGTGTCCGTAACGGGTTCTGAAAGCAGATTTTTGAATATCCTCTGATTTGATTTTCAACTGGTGATACCCTGACCTGAGATCAACTTTAGAGAAAACTCTTGCACCTTGCAACTGATCAAACAAGTCATCTATTCTTGGCAAAGGGTACTGATTCCGCACGGTCGCTTTATTCAGTTCTCGGTAGTCAATGCACAGCCGCATGGATCCATCTTTCTTTTTCACGAACAGCACCGGAGCGCCCCAAGGAGAAACGCTTGGACGAATGTATCCTCGGTCCAACAGGTCTTGCAACTGAACTTTAAGTTCCTTAAGCTCTGCTGGGGCCATGCGATAAGGTGCCTTTGATATCGGTCGCGAATCCGGAAAAGTGTCGATGCTGAATTCGATCTCACGATCAGGAGGCATTCCAGGCAGCTCGTCTGGGAACACGTCGAGAAAATCTGCAATGACTTCAGCCTGAGCTGCATCTGCACATTCCCGCCGGGTGTCTCGAACAGAAGCTAAGTACCCTTCACAGCCCGAATGCAACATACGCCTAGCCGAAATTGCTGATATCACCATTGCCGTCTTCGGTGCAGCGCTGCACGAATAGTAGAAGTCTGCCTCGCCGGGTAGACGAAATACGACTCGCTTCTCCGCGCACTCGATTGTTGCATGGCAAGCACCCAACCAGTCCATACCGAGAATAATATCATAATCCTTGATGTCTAGTACAATGACATCTAAGGAAAGCTTCCTACCTCCGATGCAAATGTAACCATCCCTACAGATCGCATGGGCGGGCATATCGACTCCCGAAGGGGTACTTACGCAAAGGTTCATATTTAAAGCAGTAGAAGCTAATTTATGCTCAACAGTAAAATCAGCAGATATGAAACTATGCGTAGCACCTGAATCGAATAAGACTCTAGCGGGTAATTCTCGGTATAGTAGAGTACCTGTTACAACAGTGTCGGATACAGATGCCTCATCCCGAGTCAATGCATAGACTCGGCCCTGAGCACCCTGGCGTTGTGGATTTACTGGCACAGCATTGGCATCACTTGCTGGAGGCCCTTTGTTTTGATTTCCATTATTCTGATTTGGCTTGCCCTCTCTGCAGTTAAACTGTTTGTGACCCAGGCGACCACATTTGAAACATCCTTGAACCCGACAATCATTCACTTTATGCCCTGATTTGCCGCACCGGCTGCAGTTCAGTGGTTGGGATTGGCCCCTATTATCAGACGTGTGCGAGCGCTTGTGTGCTCCAGACCCTCCCGTTTCATGAGGACGCTTATTGTTATTGGCACGGGGGGTTTGCACCTCGGTCTTTGGGAGAGGGCGCCCGAAGATCCGTTCGCTGTTCAGAGCCGCTTCATAACATTCCCTATATGTTTGGCATCTTTGGTTGATGACGTCCCTACGTAAATCGTCATTCAAACCTTTCTGAAATCTATAGCACCACGCCTGCTGATTAGGCAAGAATTGCCCAGCAAACTTTGCTAGCTTAGCGAATACTGAATCATAATCATCCACAGACAGACTTCCTTGGACCAGGTTGCTGAAGTCGTCTTCCTTTTGCTGCCGGACTGCTCGGGGAATATACTGTTCAATGAATGCAGATTTGAACATTTCCCAAGTAATCTTGCAGTTGGGATTGGCATCATAAATTCCTTGCTTCGTTGCCTCCCACCAATCATGCGCACGCAGTTCCAGCTGAACCGATGCACAGGCAACTCGCTTGGATCCCCGGATGCCAACCAGGTTGAAAAGTCCTTCCAGCTTAGCAATCCACCCCAAAACCACGTCCGGCTCTGCTCGTCCGTTGAACGTAGGGGGGTGCATTTTTGTAAACTCAGCTGCTCGGCAGGAGTTCCTTGCTGTAGGCTGAGTCTCTTCTGACTCATCTTCTACCGCCACGGCTGGAGGCGTGACAGGCGTTGCTGCGGATGTCCCGTTGCTCGGTACCAGGGATGCAATCAGTTGCATCATTGTATCCATTTGCTTCTGTTGATTAGCAAACTGCGCTTGTATGTTAGCTTGTTGGGTAACAGCTTGTTGCTGCTGCGCCTCCATGAGGTGCATAAGCCGTTCCGCCATTCCGGTTGAACCCGCTCCTCCGGATTCTCCAGAGCTTGCTGGATCGCTCTGAATGGGTTGAGCACTGCTGGCAGTTGCAGTGTTCTTCTTAGCCATGGCTACAAAAGAGAGTAGCTTGTTAACACTCCAAAAACGATAGATTTTATATCTATGGGCTTATTGTATAAGCGACTCTTCCCATGCAGCGGACGCCGAACGCAACTCAATTGAGAGGCGCATCAAACTCCTTTATAATCTTTTGAAATCCCGTGGAAGTAAAGCCTAGGCTCTGATACCAATATGTCACACCCCGATCCCGAAAGGGTCGGTCGTCCTCGCTTGATCCTTTACGGAACCGATTCGTCCTCGCTTGGGGCGTGATGCCGTACGAGCCTGGAGTTGCGCTCGTACAAGGCAAGAACTTGCAGTTAAAGGAACCCATTTTGAAACACAATTTATAAAACACATTCACAGAGATTTGAACACAGTGCAGGAAGAAACATGCTTTTTCATTGATAATTCAGAGTAATTTACATAGAGTTTACATTGATGCGCCTCTCGGCTACTTGATTTGCATTACAAAAGATAAACTCAAAGGGCAGGGCGCGCTCCATCAGATAGTCCACGTCGTTCATACATTACGCCCTTGTATAGGTTGAAAATCCAAGCCTCCAAAATGATCTGACTCCAACTATACTTCAAAATAGAGGTGCTCCTAACGCCTCCTCGTCTATCCACTAGCGTTGCACCGTCTGAGTGCCTGAAATAGTTGCCCACAACGTGGGTCAGTACTCAACTTGTACTGGTGAGCGGGATGAACCCACTCGACTAAATCGACACTAGCTTATTAGGGGCGAGCATGCATTAAGATGACTTCTATAAAGAGGCAAGTGAATTCAATTCATATCAGTTGCATGTTTTGATAGGAATGAAAATAATAGCGAATCCAACCAGTGCATCGATTGCTTACTCAACCGATGCACGCCTTCCCTGCAACGAAACACAAGTATACTTACCATCTGCACAAGACAATAGATTAGCATGTGTTCTAGTCTATGCGGTCATTGGTGTGATCGACACCTTAGGGACATATTCAAGCATTAGCGGCGCGCCCTATCAGCCCGGGTAGCAAGCCCTGCTGGAGGTCCCGCAATGCATCGTGACGAGCACGAATCAAATATTTCCCTCCGGATCGATACGGTTCCAGTGCCCCGGAAAGCCGTTTCGAGGAAATGATAAACCTTGTGCACAAGTTGTCCCAGACCATGCAAATGCATGAACAATTCATATATCATACAATGCATCGATTGAAACTAAAGAAGTTAAGCAGCAATATATAACTCATGCAACAGTTCATATTTTCTCAATGCGGTGTTCCGATTTTGATATCCCATAGGTCCAAACTCCGTCCGAGGCACTAGGCCACCACCAACAACCAATCCCCATTATAAACAAACTCAGTTATAAGGTGTGCAAGCATATAGAAATATTAGTCTACAAAAATCCCATGTTCCTTTCTTAGTGGCTGGCATGCATTGTGGCAAGGATTTCCTAGGCGTCCAACCGGGCATCATCGAGTGAACGTTTGAAACATTAAAGATGTTGGCGTGAAGAAGTAGGAAAGAAGGGTCCAAACCACTCACTGGTTAAGGAAAAGGTAGCTGAAACAAAGATTCCCGCCTAGCGACGATCAAACGTCAGTTACGCGGACCTGCACAGCACGAGCACCAATTAGAATCTTGCCTATCCTTCCTTGCCGAACTCCCCAAGAATCAAAGCTCCAAACGATAAAACCAGCAGCGAAAACCAAGCAAATCGAAAGCAACACCAAATCAAATCCCAAAGCGGCAATCAAGAAAACCAAGCAACCAAACACGAAAACTATTGGACTCGTTTCAATAGAGGCCTTTCCATGAGTTGGAAAGGATCATCGCATTTCGTCCGTGGCAAGAAGATGCCGAAGTTCTAAGTTATGACTCAAACGGACTAGCCACAAGCCCAATTACGTAGTGCACATCCCGGTCGGATCGGGATTTGAGGCACTACAATGCTCCTGTCCCATATACCTCGAGTAGATCTTGTCTGCTAATCCTGGAGACATAATCCGGATCCAGGTCCTCAGGGGACATAGCAAGGTACAAAATAACTCATGCCAAAATAAATACAGTGCATCAATAAATGAATCAATAGGGTAAACTATTTAACCAGCTAAGTGATATGCAAGTGAGAGTTTTAATCATACTCGGGCTGAGACTACTATAGGATCTGTGTCGGAGAAACCCATAGCAGTATTCTCTCGAAGGGCCAGTACATGTGTCAAAGCTCTGTGTCAGAGTTTAAGACACCTCCAGATAACAATATATATAATATAATCAGTCTTTGATATGGTAATACTCTCCCCACCCAATGTAATCACACGTCTCATGTCCATGACGTCTCATGTCCATGTCATGCAGGATCATGACCTCTAACTGATGCAATAAGTCATAACTATAGCTAAGCACATGCAATGTCTATGTCCTGAATCATGTAACCTATACAGAATCACCATGAATATCTCAGAAAGATTCTGTCTCATGAATAGTGTCAGGTGTCCTGGGTATGACGTACTTGATAATGCAAGCACGAGAATGTATAGTGTCTCGATATCCATGTCTAGATGACATTACACAACTCTTGCGTACAATGTTGACACCCGAATATTATTCGGACGCTACGTATTGTCACACGGTCCTAGGTTAAGCATGTACAACATATAAATGAAACAAGATAACAATATGAAGCAGGTACTGCAAGTTTTGGCAAGGTACACTTGCCTGGGGTTCTGGCTCCAACTGCTGCTCTGGTATTAGCGGAATTTGCAGGTACTCCTCCGGTTGCTGAAATAGACATCACCATCAGATTCAAAAAATATCAAATAGCTAAAAATGCCTGTCCTTGAGTCCAATTTGGACACAGGGACAAAAATGACAGTTCTTGGTCAAAGTGGGGTCCACATGTGGCCCACTTCACACCGAAAAACGTGTCAAAGACAATGTTTTCTAAATTCGTCAAACTTAGTGTCCACAAGTCCAGAACGACGATACAAACCCAACGGAATGTCCAGAACTGGATTCCGATGAGCCGATCACAAAATCGTCCGTCAAGTGGAGCCACGGGGCCCACGATACACGATTTTGTCAACGTTCTCAGAATCGAACCAAACTTGGGTCACAGGACCAGCGTATTGCTACGAGTCCGATGGCGCAAGTTTCGTTTCGATCCGACGTGTGTACACGAAGTTACAATGAGTTCCAGAACAAGGTCGATACGGGGTGTTGTTGACGGATACGCGTTGATTCCGGTGTGCACGCACATCCAAATCAACTTTCGCGAAATCCCACACGTTCGTATCAACGGCGCGTACCTTTCGGTGAAGTCCGCATACGACCAAGTCGTCCCGTTTGGCGGGGCGCACTCAGTTCCGGGGAAAAACAGGGCGAGTATTTTCCTGATTTTGGATCGCAGTTTACGATCGCCACAGGACGCGACACACCGAGCGGGTTGCACGGGTATCGAAAGGGTCACGCAGGGTTCGCGTCACAACAGACGAAACGAGAAACGGGGCAGCGAGGAGAGAGAAAAGGCTACCTGAACAGGGTTCCAAAGAGGACTGAAAATACTCGTGTCCGCGAGGCGGCGCGACACGACACAGCTAGGGTTAGGGTTTCTCACCGTCAGCTAGGGCTGCCGGAGCTGGCACGACGGAGGAGGTGGCGGCGCGTCGGGGTCGTCGGCTCGTCGGCTCGGTCCCGGAGCTGGAGGCGGCACTAGCGGAGCACAGGCGGAGGCGGGCCGCTGCTGCTGCTGCCGGCGAGGTCGGCCGGGGACGGCTTGCCGGGGCTCGGGGCAGAGGGTGATGGGAGAGACCGTGGTCGTTGGGGACGACGGAGGCGACTAGAGTAGAGGAGGGAGGCGAAGGCGGATGACGACGGCGCTGGTGGAGTCGACGGAGCAGCGGGGTTGGCCGGGGATGACGGGTTCGTCGAGGTCGTCGGAGATGACGACGAGGCAGCGGGGTGACGGAAAGAGAGGCGGAGGACGGTGGGTTTTATAGGAGGAGCAGGAAGGGGGAAGGGCGGTCGTCGTCGGCGGTTGCAGGGAGGGGAACCGAGGGGTCACCGGCGGTTGCGGGGAGACCGAGCGGCGCGGGGAGCGGGGCAGCCGGCGGTTGCGGGCAGAGGGCGAAGCGCCATGGTCGGGGGTTAGGGATTCAGACGGGTTAACGGGTTGGGTTTGACTAGACCGGGTCGGTCCGGTTCGGGTTGGTTTGGTTCACAAATAAACCGGATTTATTTTAGGGTTTATTTTGGTTTAATAATTAATTAGTTTTTAGGTCTTTAAAAATGTTTTCGGGGTCCAATAAATTCCAGAAAAATTATCCTATGTCTAAAATTTTATTTTACACCTAAAAATATTATTTTTATAATATTTTAATATTGATTAACATCATTTAAAAATTTGTTTAAATCCAAATTACCTTGATTTTAATTAGTTAAAAATTACAGAATTTTCCAGAAAATTGTGAAATTTGATTTTTAAAAATTCCTGAAAAAATCAGGGATTTACAGCATGCCAAGGCATTTGGCTTGCAAAACTCCTTGGTGACTTAAAGAACAAGGAGGCCGGCAGAGTCATGCTCAAGGTAGAAAACAAGTCCGCCATCTCCCTCATCAAGAATCCTGTCTTCCATGACCGAAACAAACATATTGATACACGGTATCATTTCATTCGAGAGTGCGTCGAGAGAGGGAAGGTTGAGGTAGTACATCAACACTGTCTGCGAGCTGCTTGCAGACATACTTACCAAGGCGCTCGGACGAGTCAAGTTCATTGAGATGAGACAGAAGCTCAGCGTCATAGAGGTGAATCTCATGCAACAGGCTTAGTGGGTGATTTGTTAGAGTTTATCCTGTTGAGAAGGTTGAAGAGGTTGTTATTTGGGTTTCAATAAATCATAGTCTTTAGGAATAATGTTATTTGATCTATTCTTTTGATTTGTTATCACTTAGTTAAAATATGGTTAGAGAGTGCTACTTTTATGCATTTTATTAGAGTTGTAAATGGCTATTTAAAGGCTAAGTTGAGTTTGAACAAATACATAGATTATTCTGATAAAGAATCAAATACTCCTCTTGTCTTACATCCTCCTCGTCGTCTTCCTCCTCCTCCTCCTCCTCCTCGAGCAGCTCCGTCTCCTTCTCCCTCCTTCTCGTCATCTTCTTCCCCCGCCTCCTTCTCCCTCATTCTCGTCATCTTCTCACTTAGTTAAAATATGGTTATATAGTGCTCCTTTTATGCATTTTGTTAGAGTTGTAAATGGCTATTTAAAGGCCAAGTTGAGTTTGAACAAATACATAGATTATTTTGATTAAGAATAAAATACTCATCTTGTCTTACATCCTCCTCGTCGTCTTCCTCCTCCTCCTCCTCCTCCTCCTCCTCGAGCAGGTCCGCCTCTTTCTCCCTCCTTTTCGTCATCTTCTTACTCCTCTTCCTCCTCTTCGAGCAGCAGAAGCGACGGCGGCAAGAATAGCTGTGCACGGTCGTATTGTGCTCGCGCGCGTCCGGTGGTTGGGACACGGACGCGGAGGCCGGAGGTGGGTGGGGGTGGAAGAGGAGCGGGAGGAGAGAGGAGGAGAGGTGGACAGCTCCAATAAAATTTAGACTAATTTGAGTAAAAAAAAAAATTGTAATTGAATTAGCACTAATACTTGGCTAGTTTCAAATTTTTTTAGTAGCAGAAATATTTAAGCTTCCCATTAAAAAAAACGTGTTGATAATATATTCTGCTGACCGACCAACTGCTAATGGTGCAAGTTATTGCTTACGTATTTGGACGGTGCGAACACTTTTTTCAGTGCAGCCAAATCCCTATAATTATATTATGTCAATAAATTAATTGTTAAGAGTTTTATTTATTTAAGGAAACGTTGCTGTCATTCCAACTTGAATTATTTCCATTCATGCACCAATAATTTTATTCTGTTCTTTTTTTAATTATTTTGTCACCACAATAATTGGGATCTTGTCTTGCCCACCCACTTGAAATGACACGAGGCAAGAGGAGTAGGTCTTTCAAATTTGTCTCTGCTAGGTGAGGTGGGTGCTTGTATTTGTCTTGTGATTGACGGAAGACCATATATTTCATCCGTGGAGCTGCAATCATTCATTCATTTTTATTTATTTACTTATTTGTATAAATAAGTTTGCATCTAGCTCTGAAATAATGGAATATATTTTAATAATTTGTACAATCTAAGATACATTTTCTAATCTTTATTGAAATAATTAGTTATCTCTTCTTCTTTTCTTTTTTTAATGGAGTTGGATTAGCCATCACTAAAGGGGGGAAGAAGGGAAAGAATTTTCTTTAAAAAAAATTCTACCAAGGCCCAATAGATGGTACTCGCGTGGGATAAATGAGAGGTCCTCGATTCAAGTTCAAGTCTAAAAAAATTTCTATATAAAAAGGAGAGTTAATTGTCGAAATAGTACAAGAGGAATGTAGTATCTATCATTTTGGTAATCAAATTTTTTTTTGGTCGAAATGGTGTATGAACTTTACATTTTGGCTCAATTATTGCCTGAAGTAAATTTTGTTGGTATTTTTGGATAAAAATCGATAAAAATGAATTTCTTGAACCTCTGGCCGCCATCTTGTCAGGCTAGAAGATTAATTTCTTGGCCATATTTGTCTTCTTGTTTTCCTGCGTACAAGAACAAATATGAGAGGGGCGGGGATAGCTCCCTGGGCGTCAGTTCTACGATGGGTATGAAATTCAACAATTAAGTGAAAAGTGATTTTACCTTCTCAAGATGATCTAGAGGCTATTTTATACCTGGCCAATAGACAACCCTAGATCCTTACATCACTTGGATTTGAATTTGATGTGTCGAATTAAAAGGTGGTGGGGCCTACACCTTTTAATCTCACACATCCAATTCAAATCCAAGTGTTGTTAGTCTCGGGGCTTAATCAAAAGATGGAAGAACGGGTCAGGAACAGAGCTTGAAGCAAACTTTACAGGCTGCCCTCTGTTTGATCCTGAAGTTGTAGTCGAGACACAAAGGCTTCAGCAAACAAGTTTGCCCTCTAAAGAACTCGATTCCAATGAAATAATTTAATAACAATATTTTCTGATTACAACTTGCAAAAGAATACAATAACAAGAAATCAAACTATGTTCTTCCTTGCAATCGTAGTTGCAGACGGACAGAACAAGTTACAACTAGAAGATAAAAAAAAGAAGAAGATGGATCTCTGCTTGCTGGGGTGATGAAGATAATCGTTGCTCAAAGTAAGATTCGTCACACACGACCTGCTCCCAAGAACCAGCAAGTTCTCGAAGAACTTCTGGAACGCTCGCGTCACTTTTCTTGAACTCGCACGAACTCCTAGACTCCGATGGCGGCAGCAGTCGAACCTCTCTTTGTCCCCCACTTTTCGAAGTAAGTTCCGAAAGGGGCTAAAAAGAGACTATTTTTAGAGGAGCCTGGCCGCCCATCAGTTACGGAAAGATATAAATAAATTAAATTCAAATTTCACAAAAAATAGATCTAAATTAATTATCCAAATCTTTCCATAATAGCCCAACCGATATGCAGTAGCACAACAGCACAGCGGTCCAACAGCACATGCGCTCAACAGTGCAGCAGCGCTCATGCGCATAGCTGCACATAGCCCGCACACCAGCCCGTGCAACGCTCGCTCAGCACCCACTCAGCACCAGGCTCATGTTCTCGCGTATGTGTCACGCCCCGATCTCCCGCAGGCAAATCGGCCGTTCCCGCTAGGCGGGAATCACCCTCGCCAGCGCTCCCGCGGAACGATCGCTTGACCCATCCGGGCGTGATGCCGCACGAGCGTGAACCGCGCCCGTGCAAGGCCGTGATTCATTGGCTGGCGGTAAGAGTTCTAAGCCACAGAGTCGCACAGATTGTCCGAGTGCAGCGGAGTCATGAACGCATAGCGATTCGGTAACAAGTTCTCTGAGTTGACAAATATAGCGGAAGCATTGAAACACAAGTTGAAGTAAAGCAAGCTCTTTTATTGATATGAACATGTGTTACAGGCGGCGTATAGCCGAGATTACAAGTCGCTCAAGCCTCTCTCTGAAACAGTAAAAATGTGCCAAGTGGCTACAATTGTGGAATGATTGTAGAGACGATATTCAGGCGATGTTCACAACTTATGTCTTGTATATGTGCTTCAGTCCCGGATGCACCGTTGCAAGGCTTCAGAGGGAACTCCTGGCCTTAGCACGCATGAAGGAGGCGTCCGCACCGCACGAGGTTCTCCCGTACCCTGCATATCAAACTGGTGGATTATCAGTACATTGAATGCACTGGTGGGGAAGCTACTCGCCCGCTCGACAAATCCAAACACGTAATACAGGTTCCGTGCACAACTATTAAGTTGTCTTTCTAATTGCCTTAGGATCAGTTTCATGCAAATATTGAATAGCCTAACTCGTGTCGGGCAGTGCGCCGTACGATATTTGAGGAAACACGGCGAGACTTACCAACTTACCATTTCTCCTTCCCTGTCCAAGGCAAATATTGTTAATTCATGCACGGGCAAGTATAAACATACAGGAGCATAGCATATACAAACATGAGGGTCGTTATGTTCAGATCGTTCAGGTGTTCAGTTCATTGATGCTATGCAATGACTCGCACGCGGATAGCCGCTAAGCGAGTATGACTTATCTATATGACGAAAGTCGCTGGCATAGCCATTATGGACGGGTTATGGTCTCGGGACTAAGAGCGATAGCAACGCAGGTGGCGAGCCCGGCTACATAACACTCCGTCCGTGACTAACGACCATACGAACTCTTCCGCCCGGATCGGATCGGTCCCAGTGCCCCGGTGACCGTCCGCGGAAGCCAAAAATCCTTGTGCACAGGTTGTCCGCGACATGCAGGTCAGGGTCTATCCAAATCCAAAGCTTTGACATGATAATCATGGAACACACAAACTTATTCTGAACGAGCACATTGCTCCATGAGCTGGGATTCGAACAGTACAAACACAATCCTCGTTCAGATCCAAACATGGCATGATTATCATTCAAGCGTGATTCACATTCAAATATCCATTCTTGCTTAATGCATTCCCCTGGTTCGGGGATTTGCCTTGGGTGACCTAACGGTCCCGGATACTTGCAGATTCAAATGCACAGAAGGACTATTTGATAGTCTTCTGGCTAAACAAGAATGCATGCACAACACAATAACGCTAGACGTTCGAAAGCAGACAAGCATACGTTTCTAAGGAATATAAGCAGGCACGTTGCTCGGACCTGAAGGTAAGCCGAGAGTTGAAACCGTTAAGGGACTTAGCATGCGAGGGTCTGAATATAAGCAGTATTTCATTTCCATGTTCTAGCAAGCAATACAAGTTGGAATTATTCCCTTAGCTAGGTGCGTTGGATTTATTAGCATGCAGGGGGTGAATCACCTAGCGACTAGCATAAACATTCCAGATTTTTATGTGTGCTGGCTAAGCAAAGACAAGTTCACCGTAGCCACCCACCTTTAGCGATGATTCGCCTCGGTAGAGCGATACGTCTGAGCGAGCCTCTGAAAGTCCAAGCCGGATTCTTGTAGGGACAAGTCTGGATATCCTTTGCTTCTTGATCGAGGCAAAGCAGGTCGGGACAGCTGCACTATTGCCGATTGAGTCGGCAGTCCGCTTGAGCGGAACGGGGTGTTACAGTATGCACCCGCATATGCAACCAGGCTAGCAATAGTGCATGCAACTCGCACATAAAACTAGCATACGAGCGCAACTAATGCGCGCCATGCACCCACAGACTTTCCTCTACCAGTGGCCTTGTAGCAATCAGCACCACAGAATCTGCACGCATCTTCATCCTTATCGTCTTTGTAGTACAACATGCACCCGTTGTGACATGCATCGATTTTCTCGTATCCCATCCAAAGCGATCTCACAATCCTCTTAGATCGATAGAAGTCTTTAGGCAAATTTGCACCCTTGGACAAGATCTCTATAATCAAATCGATCAGTCGATTATAGCATTCTTGCGACATGTTAAAATCGGACTTGATGCTCAACAATCTTGTAACCACCTCCAACGGTGAATGATCCTCACAACCAGGATATAATGGATTCCTTGCATTCTCCAACAACTCCATAAACTTTGCACCATCGACATTCGGTGCCTCCTCAGCTGCATCATAATTATCCAGATTAAAACTAGGCTCCGCCGCATCAAAAACCATGTTCACCCATCTGTCGTCGTAAGTAGCGTGGTCGTGGACATCCATATACGGCTCCACATAAGTCTTCGACTCCGATGCTAGAGACACAAGTTCTCCGTGCGCGGTCCACTGATAGTAATTCGGCGTGAAGAACTTCGAGTACAAATGATATGTGACTTCCACTTCTGGATGATATTTCAAGTTGCGACATCTCACACACGGACACTTAATTTTGGTACCGTCCATGTACTGAGGGAACGCCTTGGCGAACTGCAGGAACTGCTGTACACCCTCAATAAATTCATCCCGCATACCGCACATGTCATCAGGATGACGGTTGTACATCCACGAACGATGACACAAATAGTAATTCATATCCATTTCTAGATACTTCTGCAAAAATGAAAGTATGTGTCCTATAAATCGTTACATACAGTATGATTCTCTAGAGGAAGGTAAGAACTGCTCTAACTTGATACACAATGCCCTATGTGTGTGTGTGTACATATGGTTGTTTGAGTGATTGAGTGAGATCGGGTCACTAGGGAGAGCAGTTCACAGTTTTCAGTGTACATCATTTGGCAGTGATCAACTGAAGGGAGAGCACCCATTGGACCTAGAGGAAGCTTGAAGAGGTGTCCAAATCGTGTCTGCTTCATCTTTCTCGTGTCCAAATTCAGAGTTCTTCAAGGAGGTCACTCAAAACCTAGGTAATTTTCTATTTTCTACCATATTTATGGTTAAGAGCACCCATTGGACCTATAGGAACCCTCCCATAGGTAGAATTTATTTTATATGGCTAGATCTAGGTGCTAGAAATCCTCATTTATCTAGGTCTATGATTTCTTCTTGTTGAATGTGGATTTGTGTCTCAAAATTGAGAAAAATGTGAGTTTAGACCACAAAGTATTTGATGGAATGTCTATTATGCTATTTATACTCTATTGACTATTTTAGTTGTGTTCTCATAGTTTTAGTGGTGTTTGGAAGGAGTATCTTGAGTGTATCATGAAGTATCTCATTGGCGCACTACAAGTGTGGACTGTAAGTCGTAGTGAAATACATTTTATGTTGGATTGAATGCAGGGATGCATTCAGTTGGGTGTGAGGGTAGGTGTTCCTGAATGCAGGGTATCGAGAAGAGGTTTGCAACACTGTAAGGGCAGTGGGGGAGGCCCTGTAGGCTGAGCACAATTTATGTGCAACAGTATGCACAGGTTGTGCAACCTGATTTGGGGTAAACAGTGTGCACAGGTTTGGGTAGTGCTTATGATCAGTCTTGAGGTATTACGAATAATGAGTGAGCGTTGAGGTTATTTAGGGGTGTTTGTGGTATTAAACGAAAGAATGAAAAATGTATTCAGGATGGGGTTTATACGAAACCCGCCTTCTTTGGTTTACAAACAAACTTGTACAATTTGATCCTATACGAGGATATGGGAGTACAATTTATTTAATCTGGGTAAATATTGCTATAGGTGTCTGATCTGCAGTCGATCACTTTAGCCCTTGGACCACACGATGTTGAAGAAGTGCCGTAGAAGACATGAAGCAGCTTCGAAGGTTGCAGAAGAGGGTGGATGCACGATGCCAAAGTCGTCGATCCCTACTTTTTGCCTGAGCTCCGGATTCTCTCTCTCTCTCTCTTGACCTCTGGTTCGATCTTCCAATCTTTCGACCTTCCAATCTTTCGACCTTGTTCCTCATTGATAGAGGTCTCTATTTATAGAGTTTTAGTGACAGTGACCACTCCGTCGGTGTAGAAACCGAGGAGTGAAAAGTACAGCACCCTTTTACACAAAGGTTAAAGCAACCAATGCCTGCGTATAGATGATCCTTTGAATGAGCGTGTGACGCGGGTCCAACTAAGGGACAAAACGCGTATAATCGCTACGAATATCACGGCGTAGAAGCCACGTAGGTAGGTATCCATTGTGTAGAAGAGGTTGGCATAGAAGCCAAATGTCTGTCACCACGGCATAGAAGCCAAATAGTTATCAAACCGACATAGAAGCCGAATAGACGTAGAAGCCGAATAGGCGTAGAAGCCGAATGGTCATAGAGGCCGAGCAGGCGTAGAAGCCGAGTGGTCATAGAGGCCGAGCAGGCGTAGAAGCCGAATGGGCGTTGAAGCCGAGCAGGCGTAGAAGCCGAGTGGTCATAGAGACCGAGTGAGCACAGGAGCTGGATGGGCGTAGAAGCCGCTGCGTACCGTGCCAGAGTGCTGATGGGGACGTCTTAGCCGAAATTACGGCTTTTGAAGATATAATCAAATCTCTTGCATTAAATGTCGAGATTTGCCACCATCCTGTGCATTAAATGTGGAGGCATATTTTTTTTTGAAGGTCTGCAACTCCTTCTGCGCATCAGTTGCAGAGACATGCCTTGAGAAACTGTCACCGCTCTGTGCATTAGACGTAGAGACGTGCCTCGAGCAACTGTCATTGCTCTGTTCATTGGACGCAGAGACGTGCCTCGACCCCGTACGGAGTGCAGCTTTTGATGTGGCAGGCGGTTTGTCTACTGCAGAACGTAAATAGCTCGTGTCTGCCTGTGTAAAACAAGGCAGCGTACCCCTTCGTGCTTGTAAAAGCAGTTTACGCAAAGGGGATGGCGGTATTTGACAGCCTGGGTCGCAGTGCTGTGCCATCATTATAGCCGTCGTCTGGGTAGTCGAGCCGTATCCCTTTGTCAGAAGTCCAGACGTCAGGTTCATTGCAGGATCTTCATTGCAGGGTCTGACAGGTTCACTTCAGAGAATACGAAGCGTCTCTTGTACACCTCGATGCTGTATTTTGAAAGATGATGAGTTTTACGCCCTGGAGGCGATGAAGCACCCTGTTTACGCTGAAGCGGCTTGGACGTACTGCCTTACGCGGATGGTCCTTTGAGCTTTTATATTTCACGCTGTGTTTTAGCGGAAAAAGCTCTGTTGCACGCTTGATGGCTCTGAAGGCCTCTACTTACGCTGCTCTGCACCAATATGCCGCGTATAGTCAACCGGCTATTTTTTATGCTTCTACAAGGGGCAAGATTAAGGTGTTGAGCGAGGGGTGGTAATTTGGGGTAAATGATACTTGATTGTATCATTGGGTTGAGTAAGGTGAAGATTTGGTTTCTAAATATTGGAGGGTAAGTGCGTGTATGTCATGAGCAAGGTGTTAAGTGAAGTATGGACAGTGTGTTTGTTGGGGGCTTGAGTTCCTGCACCTGCAGATAGTAGGTGGGGGTAATGGGTAAGGGGTACATGCCTTGAGTATAAGGTATCAAGGTCTAGTACCAAGTTGTTTATGTAGCGTCCTCTAGAGGAGTGACTGATACCTTATAGTATCAGTAGGTGGCAGGCCTATGTGTTAGAAATTGGCTAAGGGTGACTATTAGATACTAGGATATATAGATACACTAAGGTATTGGGGGAAATTGACATAAGTTAAGGTATTATGTGATAGTAGCTAGATATTAATACCAAGTTAAGAGGTAAAGTTAGGTTAAGGAGAAGTACCAAGATATTGAATTTAGATAAGGTATATGAGTTATATTAAGATACATGGTAATGTTGGGATACGGGTTGAAACACTAGGATACGGGACTAGGTATTTGTTCTAGACTAAGGTATTAGTAGGTAAATACTATAAATATATGTATTAGCAAGGTATTGACCTAGAAACCTAGGTATAACTTAGTTTTGACTAGTGTTAACTAGTTTGAAGAGTCATTTCCATGTTCTTGTCCGTGTGTCCGTGTCAGTATTAGGGTTAGTGTCCGCATGTGTTAGTGTGTCCGTGTGCGTGTGTGTATGTGTGTGTGTGTGTTCGAGTTAGGGTTAGGGTTAGTGTGTGTCATGTCATGTCGTATCGTGTCGTATCGTATCGTGTTATGTCATGTTAGAGAGAGAGAGAGAGAGAGAGAGAGAGAGAGAGAGAGAGAGAGGAGACAGAGAGAGGAGCTCACCGAGGAGGGGAGACGGAGGAAGGACGCCAGAGCAAGGAGGGGAGCCGGAGGAAGGAGGAGTTGAATGCAAAGGGGAGAGGACACGGCCGGAGGGGGGTCGCCAGGAGGGAGGAAGCTAGTCGCCAGAGGGAGTGTCACGCCCCAGTCCCAAAATACGTAGGACTAGAAATACGTAACATGCCAGCTACGCATTCGACCAGACTCTGGTCCGATTCGAATACGTATAAGCTGTACTAGAAGGGTTACTATCTATAAATATCTATGCCTCAATCCACAATGAACGAAATATACAAGAATGAGCTACATGTGCTAAAGTCGGCCGCCAGTAACCCATAAGCTCGAATAGACTCGAGGAAGGAATATGAGTCTATAAAACTAGGCTATCAGCAGATGAATAAACAATATGAATAATAACCAATACTCCGAAAGAAATGATATAAGTACCTGGCACCAATTCCTGTATTACAAAGCAACTCACATCAGCAACTCCAGGCAGGCTCCACAATGGTCTATGCTGCAAAACTGGCAAGGGACCAGGTCCTCAGAGGGACGTAACAAGGTAAAAGAAACAACATGCCAAAATAAATATAGTATATGAAATGTATCAATAGGGCAAACTATGCAACCATCTAAGTGATATGCAAAATGAGAGCAATATTGACTCAGGCTGAGACCACTACAAGCTCTGTGTCGGAGAGCCGGTAACAGTAATACTATATAGTTTTACTATGTAGTTTTACTATGTAGTTTACTATGTAGTTATTATGTAGTGGGCCTCGCACTGTAGTGGCTAAGGTACTGCAATAAATATATATAATCAGTCTGTAGTCTGTGTGTCTCTCCCCACCCAATGTAATCACACGTCTCATGTACAGTACGTCTTATGTCCATGATACGCAAGATCATATCTAATGCAGCAAGTCATAATGAGATCTAAGCATGTATATAAAGTATAGGTCATAAACCTGTATCCTATACAGAATCACCATGAATATCTCAGAAAGATTCTGTCTCATGAATAGTGTCAGGTGTCCTAAGGTATGACGTACTTGATAAGGCAAGCACGAGAATGTAAAGGGTCTCGATATCCATCTCTAGGTGACGTTACACAACTCCGCGTACGGCGTTGGCACCCAAATATTATTCGAAAGCTAAGTATTGTCACACAGTCCTAGGTTGAACAGAGATATTACAGTAATAAATCAAGAGATTAGTATAAACCAATGCTGCAAGTATGGCAAGGTACACTTGCCTGGTGCTTGGATTCCAACTGTTGTTCTGGTATCAGCGGGATCTGAAGGTACTCCTCCGAATGCTGTGTGGTGCCCCGTTCCCCCTATTCGGGGAGCGCGGCTAAGAAATACTAGACGGTATCGTTCGATCGGGATAGATTGAATTAAGAACTCGTCCTCGTTATGGATTTGTTTCTTCGGAATCGATTCCCATATTCAGTGGACCGCGCCCCAAGGATCGACTTAGCGGCAGAGTCAGGAGGGACCTCTCCGCTGCATTCTTTTGTTGCCTAGTTTTCGCTGTCGCTTGTTGCTTTCGTGCCTTGAGTTGGTTTTCGGATTTGCTTGGATTTTCTTGAACGGTTTCGATGGATTTTATTGCTTTCGTTCGTAGGACTGCACTTTAATTCCGATAACGAAAAGAGAGGAAGAAGTACTGATCAGCTGTTCGTGGCAATACAGGTGATCCAGCAGTAGGCGTCGCTCGAGCGGACTCCTAAAGCACTTCTTTCCTTCTTCCTTCCAACTACTAAAGTGAGTAGCTACCAACCCGATTAGCTAGGCCTTCTTGCTAGTTTTCACATCTGAATCTTGTGTTCGTGCTTGCCCCGATCAAACGATACCAAGTAATAACTAAAAGACTACAATATAACAAGGGAATAGACTTGGGTTATATTATGCTTGTCAAATAAAACTTGTGAACGGTTATTTACTTACATGCTTGCTCGTTTGGAACGTTCTTCACATGCATAAATACAAGTTATAATACATATTTCTTCTTAAATTTGTGCTATGGATAGAACTCTTCTTGAATGCCATAAACTGAACAGGTAGGCTATGCAAAAGTAAATCTTGCCCTGTTACTGCCCTGCTCCTGATATGCCTTGATTTGCCTCGATTGCTAACTTAATGTACTGCGTTAATCACGGATAACTTGTGCACAAGGTCTTAGTTCCTGCGGACGGTCGCTGGGGCACCGACACCGATCTGATCCGGACGGAACTCATGATAGTCGCCTGCTATAGGACGGAATGCCTTGGGACGTCCTGATCTATGCGTCGCACGGCACTCCGTACTGAGACTAGCCCGTCCATTATGTCAACGTGCCAGTGATCCCCCTCGTATATATAAACCTGTTGCTACTAACTTGTGTCTTCTTGGCAGGGAAGGCAAGGTAAGTATTATGCAGGTGGTTCAGACGGGCTGGTAAATGTCAACGAACGGTGGCAGTTTATTTCAATGATTCTATATCTATGTCTTGTTGTAAAATAAACTAAGGCAAGATAGAAACCCATAATAAATATGCATGCTTTATTAAAACAACGTGTTGATTGGTATAGTTGGGTTAGCTTGCCTTCACCAGTACGTTTCGATGTACTGACCCTCGTTGAAACAGGTTCCCCGCGCTAGGAGAACCAAGCGAGGAGCAGGAGACAAACCCCCAATCCAGTCCAGCTGTAGGCACGCCTCGACCGTGCCACCTTTTGAAGCATTTGAAGAAGAAGCTAGCCACCAAGCAACCATGCAGCTTCGTGGCAAAGCAGTCGTTCCGACACAAGGTCTTATATTTTGAGTTTAGTAAGAATGTAATGTACATGACTGCTATCTCATTTTGTGTCAACACTTTTGTAAGCCCATGGAGGCAATCCTTATGACTCAGTTCAAGGAGTTTGTAATAGATGTTCATATTATCAATAAAAGAGAGAACTTTTCCATGTTTCAATATGTGTTCAATTATCTGCGTACTCTGAATATGTGCTCGCTATGCAAAACAAAATACTTAGCCTTGTGCGGAGCGCAACCTAGGCCCGCACGGCGGTCACGCCCGGGGGACGACTATCGATTCTACGGAATCGGGGCGTGACATGTTGGTATCAAAGCACAGCTTCAAAGTTCCTTTGATTCATGAACTGGAAAAGTTCCCTTAGAGATAACTTCCTATGCGAACTCCTGAACTCGTTAAGGCCAAAATGAGATACGTTCATGCAATAAGTCCATAATACATTATGATCCTGATCTAATTTACCTCTTTTGAAGGAATGACGCAAGCGCAACCATCAGCGCTAGCGCCAGGCGAGACACAGGCTCAGGAGAGCAGCTCCGGCACATCAGCTAGCTCTCGAAGCCAACGGGCATGTCTCGAGCGTACCCGCTTCAACAAGTGATGCAAATGTTAGAAGCACAACGACAGAGGAATGATGCCCGCCAAGCCAAGTTCGAGAGCAATCTAGAGGCCCGGCTCTCAGTCCAACAAAAGCAGGTAGATACCCTGCAGCAGCTTGTTCAGACTATGGCCTCCAACCAGTCCGCAGCAACAGCAGCGACTCCGGTGGACCAACCAATCCTTGAAGTAGAGACTCCGCTAGTGCCAAGGACGAGGGAAGTGACTGCCTTCACCTTTGGCAACTTCAAGAAGGTCTGCAACACGCCATTTAATGGGACTGAGGACCCGATCGTGGCCCTAGATTGGCTCACCGAGCTTGAAGATCATTTTTCTTTCCTAGAAGTGCCGGAAGACAAGCGCGTCACCTGTGCCCAACTACTGCTTCGCCTCAATGCGCACGACTGGTGGGACGTGCATCGACGATCTCTTCAACTTGGCCATGGAGAGGAGGCGATCGCGTGGACGAATTTTCGTGCCGTGTTTGAGGAGGAGTTTATACCCCCACCTGTACGCCGTCAACGGGAAAATGATTTCGTTCAACTCCGGCAGGGCAGCATGACGGTAAAGCAATACTCGGCAGAATTCAACAAACTGGCCAAGTTTGCTACCGCTTATCTACCGGATGCAGCGAGTTGTGCCAGGCGATTCGAGGGAGGGCTACGTCCTGGCATCCACGGGCACGTAGTCGTTCTGCAGTATCAGACGATGAGGAAAGTCTTAAACCATGCCCTTTCGCTCGAACCGCAGTATCCTCACGTTGCTGTCGGCGCTGTGCAAACTTTCAATCACAAACGCCAAGGCAACGATAGAGGAAACAACGCTGCAAAGCGTCCAAATAACGGCGGTAAACAGCGTGGAGACACCAACAAGACCTGCAACTTTTGCAGGAAGCCAGGGCATATCGAAAAAGATTGTCGCCGCAAGCTTGGGACTTGCCTCCGTTGCGGCGATCCAACCCATCAAATTAGCAGCTGTCCGCTCTCCCCACCACAACAGCAGAATCAGACACCGGCACCTCAGGAAAATCGAGCGGTGCCTCAGCAAGGGCGTAATCAAGCTCAAGGCCGGGTCTATACCATGACACGGGAAGAAGCTCTAGCTTCGGATACCGTTGTGTCAGGTACTTTGCTTTTCAATAATATACCTGCTCGTGTTCTATTTGATTCAGGTGCAACGCATAGTTTTATTTCCACAAATTTTGTCGTGGAGAACAATGTAAAAATGACTCCGTTGCACTTAAATTTAAGTGTTAGCACCCCCTCTGGTACGAAAATACCTGTTCGTTCAGTATGCCTAGGCGGTTACATTTGTATTGGAGAGAAGAAGCTGTCGCTCGATGTCTTAGTTCTAGATGTTAGGGACTATGATATCATCTTGGGAATGGACTGGCTCGGCGCATGCGCGGCAACTATTGAGTGTGCAGAGAAGCGAGTCATTTTCTGTCTGCCCGGAGAAGCCGTGTTCTGTTACACCAGTAGTCCAGCGAACGATGCGACCAGGGCCTGTATGGTGATTTCGGCAAAATCTGCTCGGCGAATGCTCTACACAGGCTGCGAGGGATTTCTAGCGTCAGTTCGGGACACACGGCTGGACTATGCAAACGTCGAGTCTACTTCCGTTGAGGCGAAGTTCCCCGATGTGTTTCCGAGCGAACTACCCGGCATGCCGCCAGACCGAGAGATTGAATTCACTATCGACACATTTTCAAATACACAGCCTATCTCAAAACCTCCGTACAGGATGGCCCCTGCAGAGCTGAATGAATTGAAATGCCAACTACAAGAATTACTTGATCGCGGGTTCATCCGTCCGAGCGTGTCTCCTTGGGGTGCGCCCGTGCTCTTCGTAAAGAAGAAGGACGGAACTCTACGCCTCTGCATTGACTACAGGGAATTGAACAAGGTCACAATCAGAAACAAATATCCTCTGCCACGGATAGATGACTTGTTCGATCAGTTACAAGGGGCAACGGTGTTCTCTGAGATTGATCTTTGCTCGGGTTACCACCAGCTGAAGATTAAGCCGGAAGACGTGCCAAAGACTGCTTTTCGAACCCGGTACGGACATTACGAGTTTTCAGTAATGCCGTTTGGATTGATGAATGCACCTGCTGCATTCATGGATCTGATGAACCGGGTATTTCGGCCTTTCATCGATAAATTCGTGGTAGTTTTTATCGATGACATCTTGGTGTACTCGAAGACTAGGGATGAGCATGCAGGACACCTATGGATGGTGCTGCAAACCCTTCAAGACAACAAGTTGTATGCCAAATTAAGTAAATATGACTTCTGGCTAGACAGTATCTCGTTTTTGGGGTATATCATCTGTCACGCCCCGATTTCGTGAAATCGTTAGTCGTCCCCCGGGCGTGACCGCCGTGCGGGCCTAGGTTGCGCACCGCACAAGGCTCAGTATTTTTGTTTTGCATAGCGAGCACATATTCAGAGTACGCAGATAATTGAAACACAGATTGAAACATGGAAAAGTTCTCTTTTATTTATAATATGAACATCTATTAAAAACTCCTTGAACTGGGTCATAAGGATTGCCTCTATGGGCTTACAAAAGTGTTGACACAAAATGAGATAGCAGTCCTGTACATTACATCCTTTACTACAACTCAAAATGTAAGACCTTGGGTCGGAACGACTGCCTTGCCACGAAGCTGCATGGTTGCTTGGTGGCTAACTTCTTCTTCAAAAGGCTTCTTCTTCAAAAGGCTTCTTCTTCAAAATGCTTCTTCTTCTTGTGCTACAAAAGGTGGCACGATCGAGGCGTGCCTACAGCTGGACTGGATTGGGGGTTTGTCTCCTGCTCCTCGCTTGGTTCTCCTAGCGCCGGGAACCTGTTTCAACGAGGGTCAGTACATCAAAACGTACTGGTGAAGGCAAGCTAACCCAACTATACCAATCAACATATTGTTTTAATGAAGCATGCACATTTATTGTGGGTTTCTATCTTGCCTTAGTTCATTTTACAACAAGACATAGATATAGAATCATTGAAATAACCCGCCACCATTCGGTGACATTTACCTGTCCGTCTGAACCACCTGCACAATACTTACCTTGCCTTCCCTGCCAAGAAGACACAAGTTAGTTGCAACAGGTTTAAATATACGAGGGGATCACTGGCTTTGATGCCATAATGGACGGTCTTAGTCTCAGGCTAAGGTGACGGAGGCACATGTATCGCTACACGCCATCCCGCCTATGGGAGAGACTAATCTTGAGGTTCCGTCCGGATCGGATCGGTGCCAGTGCCCCAGCGACCGTCCGCAGGAACCAAGGGGCCTTGTGCACAAGTTGTCCGTGATCAACGGCGTTTGTGTTAAGTTTGCCATTTATGTAGCTGATGCAATGAAATCAGGGGATATGTAGCATTGTATGATGTATTTTGCATAGTCTCCCTGAACAATTGATGCATGGCAAAGGGTGTTCTACATATAGCATATTTATAGAAGAAGAAGTAAGCATTCTAACTTGTATACATGCATATGGTAAACATTTTGAATAAGCAATCATGTAGTAAGTAACCGTTCACAAGTTTTAATGACAAGCAACAGAACCATATCTATTCCCTTATTATCTTGATATCTTTTAGTTATTACTTGGTATCGTTTGATCGGGGCAAGCACGAACACAAGATTCAGATGTGAAGACTAGCAAGATGGTCTAGCTAATCGGGATGGTAGCCACTCACTTTAGTAGTTGGAAGGAAGAAGAAAGAAGTGCTTTAGGAGTCCGCTCGAGCGACACCTACTGCTGGATCACCTGTATTGACACGAACAGCTGATCAATACTTCTTCCTCTCTATCCATTATCGGAATTGAAGTGCAGTCCTAAGAACGAAAGCAATGAAATCCATCGAAACCGTTCAAGAGAACCCAAGCAAATCCGAAAACCAACTCAAGGCACGAAAGCAACAAGCGACAGCGAAAACTAGGCAACAAAAGAATGCAGCGGAGAGGTCCCTCCTGACTCTGCCGCTAAGTCGATCCCGGGGGCACGGTCCACTGAATATGGGAATCGATTCCGAAGAAATAAATCCATAACGAGGACGAGTTCTTAATTCAATCTATCCCGATCGAACGATACCGTCTTGTATTTCTTAGCCGCGCTCCCCGAATAGGGGGAACGGGGCACCACATCATCTCCTCGGAACCATCTCAGTTGATCCGAAGAAGGTGGAAGCTATTACACAGTGGAAACATCCGGAGTCAGCTAGCGATATCCAAAGTTTTCTTGGACTGGCAGGGTACTACCGTAGGTTCATACAGAATTTTGCTAGAATTGCTTCGCCCTTGACTCAACTCACACGGAAGGGTGCAAAGTTTACTTGGACGGACGACTGTGAAGCTTCGTTTACGGAGTTAAAACAGCGTCTCGTCTCTGCCCCAATTCTCACTCTGCCGAACGGACCAGATGATTTTAAAATATATAGTGATGCCTCAGGAAAGGGTCTGGGATGTGTCCTGATGCAACGGGACAAAGTGATAGCCTATGCGTCTAGACAGCTAAAGCCTCACGAGCAGAACTACCCAACGCATGATCTCGAACTTGCCGCGGTAGTGTTTGCATTGAAGCTGTGGCGTCACTATCTTTATGGCGTGCCGTTTGAAATCTACACGAACCATAAGAGCTTGAAATATTTGTACACTCAGAAGGATTTGAATCTTCGACAGCGACGATGGCTTGAACTCCTTAGCGATTTCGATATCATGATCAGATATACGCCTGGCAAGGGAAACGTAGTAGCTGACGCATTGAGTCGAGTGTTCGTAGGGAGCTTGCCTATCAACGATATGCTGCGCCGGGATCTTGAATCACTGGGCATTACACTGAAAATAAGATATAAGAAGTGGGCGCAAGTATCACAACTGCGCCTCGAACCCGACTTGTTACATAAAGTGAAGACCGCTCAGAAGGACGACCCGTTCCTGCAAAAGATTTATGCCCTTATCTCAGCAGGGAAGGCGTCCGACTTTGCGGTAAGCACGGATGGGATGCTTCGAGTGAAGGGAAGACTGTGCGTTCCGAACGACGCGGCCCTCAGACAAGAGATACTCTCGGAGGCCCATTATGCTAGTTATACTTCTCATCCGGGTAGCACAAAGATGTATCGAGATCTTCGCACGACGTTTTGGTGGCACGGCTTGAAATGGAATATGGCGCAGTTTGTGTCGCATTGCATGTCTTGTCAACGAGTAAAGGCCGAACACCAGAAACCAGGCGGAGAGCTGCAGAGCCTTGCTATTCCGGAGTGGAAATGGGATGATATAACGATGGATTTTATTGTTGGCTTGCCGAGGACGCAACGGGGACATGATGCAGTCTGGGTTATCGTCGATCGACTCACCAAGTCAGCTCACTTCCTGCTTATCAAATCTACTTGGAGTGCCGACCACCTGGCTCAGATATATCTCAACGAAATCGTTCGACTCCATGGCGTGCCCGTAACCATAGTCTCCGATCGAGATGGTCGATTCATATCACGTTTCTGGGGAAGCCTGCAGTCAGTAATGGGGACAAAGTTGAAGTTTAGCTCCGCCTACCATCCACAGACCGACGGCCAAACCGAACGTGTCAACCAGATCCTCGAAGACATGCTGCGACTCTGCGCCTTGGATTTAAAGACTAGTTGGGACCTTCATCTACCTTTAGCCGAATTTGCTTACAACAATAGTTATCAATCAAGCATTCAAATGGCGCCGTATGAGGCGTTATACGGGCGGAAGTGTAGATCTCCTATCTGTTGGGACGAAGTTGGGGAACGGCAAGTACTTGGCCCTGAGCTCATGGAGCAGACCGTCCAGAAAGTCCGGCTGATTCGGAAAAGATTAAAGGTAGCTCAAAGCCGTCAAAAGAGCTACGCGGACACACATCGGAGACCGCTAGAGTTCCAAGTAGGCGACCGTGTATTCCTCAAGGTCTCGCCCATGCGAGGAGTCAGCAGGTTCGGGGCAAGAGGAAAGCTAAGTCCGAGATTTGTCGGCCCGTTCGAAATACTAAAGCGGGTTGCCTCAGTTGCGTATCAGATTGCTCTACCACCATCCCTATCCAGCGTACATGATATATTCCACGTTTCCCAACTCAGGAAATATGTGTACGATCCAAGCCACGTGGTAAACCTCGAACAGCTGAGTCTCCAGGCCGACTTGACGTATGTAGAACAACCAGTGCAAATCTTGGATAGAAAAGAAAAGCTGCTTCGGACCCGTTCGGTTCCTCTAGTGCGCGTGCTTTGGCGGAATCACTTTGTCGAAGAGTCTACTTAGGAGCTCGAATCAGAAATGAGGGAAAGGTTTCCCTCATTATTTCCTAGTGGTAGGTTCTATTCCTTAAGTTTCGGGACGAAACTTCCAATTAGTTGGGTAGGATGTGGTGCCCCGTTCCCCCTATTCGGGGAGCGCGGCTAAGAAATACTAGACGGTATCGTTCGATCGGGATAGATTGAATTAAGAACTCGTCCTCGTTATGGATTTGTTTCTTCGGAATCGATTCCCATATTCAGTGGACCGCGCCCCAAGGATCGACTTAGCGGCAGAGTCAGGAGGGACCTCTCCGCTGCATTCTTTTGTTGCCTAGTTTTCGCTGTCGCTTGTTGCTTTCGTGCCTTGAGTTGGTTTTCAGATTTGCTTGGGTTTTCTTGAACGGTTTTGATGGATTTCATTTCTTTCGTTCATAGGACTGCACTTTAATTCCGATAACGGAAAGAGAGGAAGAAGTACTAATCAGCTGTTCGTGGCAATACAGGTGATCCAGCAGTAGGCGTCACTCGAGCGGACTCCTAAAGCACTTCTTTCCTTCTTCCTTCCAACTACTAAAGTGAGTGGCTACCAACCCGAATAGCTAGCCCTTCTTGCTAGTCTTCACATCTGAATCTTGTGTTCGTGTGTAACGCCCCGCTCCGCGCCGGCGTTATGTATCAAGGTGAGTGGGCAGAACTTCGTTCTCTGATTCTTGCACGCCTTTATAATAACCTGAGTTTTTGCTTGCAATGTTTTCTTAAGAGAATGATAGAACCTGCCTTGCATGTTAATGAACGAACTCACCTAGCTTGTCTTTGAATCAATGTCTGCTTAACGAGAATCCTGAATCGCCTGCTTAGAATGCATGAACATGTTCACTATCGTCTATGCTTCGAGAGAACCATACTGTGCCTGAACGTGTTCATGTGATAAGTCGGATTGCCCCGCAACAATGATTATATTCTGATGGTTCGTCTTGTCTGCATACTAGAGTTTATTTGATAGTGTTCCATGCATTCGCACGCGGTCGGACAATGGCTTTTGGTGGAGAGCTGAACTGCATGCGTCCATGCCACCATGGGTCACAGCTGCCATTAGCTTCAGAGAATGAGTCATTGGTATGCTGTTCCACCAGCTGCCGATCCTGAGATACTCGGGGACCGCCCTGCATATAGCTAAGTCATTGTGTTGGCTTGGATAGTGACTGCCCCTAAGATCGTGCATTGTGTGTCTAGCTTTGCATCTGACCCTGGAGTCGCACGAGACACGCTGCGCACACCCTGAAACATGAACGGCTTGCTTGCTTGCATATTCAATATGAAACTCTGTTTCCAAACATGTTTCCAAAGCAATGTAATATGACTCTGCTAGAACTGCATGAAACGAACCTAGGTAAAACTAGAAAGATCACTAGTAATGTAATATTTTATAATATGATTACTTAGTGCCTGTTTGAGTGAATGCTTGTTTCTGTTCAGTTGTTTTATCTCACCAGTACTTGTATAAAGTGCTGACCCACCAACAGTTTACTTGCTCGCAGGTACTGGATCGTCCGAGGGAGCGATAGGCGTGCCACAGTCCCGAAGACCCGGAATCCTGGTTTCGATTGATGCCCCGAGAATGCTATCGTATAAGGGGGCATAATGTATGGAGCGAACGTGTGCCTTTGCTAAAGGAAACCCAAGTTGCCTCGATTGTCCCGAACGCTCAGTTGGCTAAATGCATTGCATTGCAACAAGTCCCTTCCGCTGCTTACTCGATTGATGCGATGATAGCCAACTATCAACTTAAACGATTGGCCTTGCACGGGCGCAACCCCAGGCCCGTGCGGCATCACGTCCCCCGAAAGCTCGAATGGGCCATTCGATTAGCTCCCCTTCCTCCCTCGCGCCCGCGGGATGGGCACGGTAATTCGCGTCCGGCGCGCCGAGGCACGGTGATTCGTGCCCGGTTCGTTAAATCCCGGCCGCACGGGGTGGGGCAGGGCGGAGCGGCGGCCCGGGCGGGACCGGGGCGTGACAGAATGGTATCAGAGCGGAATCGATCTTCTGGCCCAATCCGTTGCTATGACTCTGAGATATTATCGATATGGTATTGCAAAGAGCGTTCCATACAATAAGTCCATAGATATTCTCAAAGTACAAAATGTTTCCTGAACTTGAATTGCTTGATTGTTTCGATTGAGTACGGCGAGAGACGGCACTATCGCTACTCGGGATATCGAGAAGTTTATCCTTGAAGTTTCGAGGACGAAACTTTTTGTTGGTTGGTAAGTATGTAACGCCCCGCTCCGCACCGGCGTTATGTATCAAGGTGAGTAGGCAGAACTTCGTTCTCTGATTCTTGCACGCCTTAATAATAACCTGAGTTTTTGCTTGCAATGTTTTCTTAAGAGAATGATAGAACCTGCCTTGCATGTTAATGAACGAACTCACCTAGCTTGTCTTTGAATCAATGTCTGCTTAACGAGAATCCTGAATCGCCTGCTTAGAATGCATGAACATGTTCACTATCGTCTATGCTTCGAGAGAACCATACTGTGCCTGAACGTGTTCAAGTGATAAGTCGGATTGCCCCGCAACAACGATTGTATTCTGATGGTTCGTCTCGTCTGCATACTAGAGTTTATTTGATAGTGTTCCATGCATTCGCACGCGGTCGGACAATGGCTTTTGGTGGAGAGCTGAACTGCATGCGTCCATGCCACCATAGGTCACAGCTGCCATTAGCTTCAGAGAATGAGTCATTGGTATGCTGTTCCACCAGCTGCCGATCCTGAGATACTCGGGGACCGCCCTGCATATAGCTAAGTCATTGTATTGGCTTGGATAGTGACTGCCCCTAAGATCGTGCATTGTGTGTCTAGCTTTGCATCTGACCCTGGAGTCGCACGAGACACGCTGCGCACACCCTGAAACATGAACGGCTTGCTTGCTTGCATATTCAATATGAAACTCTGTTTCCAAACATGTTTCCAAAGCAATGTAATATGACTCTGCTAGAACTGCATGAAACGAACCTAGGTAAAACTAGAAAGATCACTAGTAATGTAATGTTTTATAACATAATTACTTAGTGCCTGTTTGAGTGAATGCTTGTTTCTGTTCAGTTGTTTTATCTCACCAGTACTTGTATAAAGTGCTGACCCACCAACAGTTTACTTTCTCGCAGGTACTGGATCGTCCGAGGGAGCGATAGGCGTGCCACAGTCCCAAAGACCCGGAATCCTGGTTTCGATTGATGCCCCGAGAATGCTATCGTATAAGGGGGCATAATGTATGGAACGAACGTGTGCCTTTGCTAAAGGAAACCCAAGTTGCCTCGATTGTCCCGAACGCTCAGTTGGCTAAATGCATTGCATTGCAACAAGCCCCTTTCCGCTGCTTACTCGATTGATGAGATGATAGCCAACTATCTGTAGCGCCCCGTTCTCCCGATGCGGAGAGCGCGGCTAAGAAACACAAGACGGTATCGTTCGATCGGGATAGATTGAATTAAGAACTCGTCCTCGTTATGGATTTGTTTCTTCGGAATCGATTCCCATATTCAGTGGACTGCGCCCCCGGGATCGGCTTAGCGGCAGAGTCAGGAGGGACCTCTCCGCTGCTATCTTTTATTGCCTCGGTTTTCGATGTCGCTTGTTGCTTTCGTGCTTTGAGTTGGTTTTGGGATTTGCTTGTTTTCCTTGAACGGTTTCGATGGTTTTCATTATTTTCGTTCATTGACTTGCACTTCTATTCCGAGAATGGAAAGAGAGGAAGAAGTATTAATCGAGCTGTTCGTGTGCAGGTGAACGAGCAGTAGGCGGCTTGCGAACGGAGTCGTGAAGCGCCTCTTTTCTTCTTCTTTCCAAAATCTAAGTGAGTGGCTACCAACCCGATTAGCTAGCTCTGCTTCCAGCTTCATTCCTTTGCCCCGATCAAACGATACCAAGTAATAATAAAAGAAACCAAGATAAAAGAGAATAGACTTGGTTATATGCTTGTCACGAACGAATACTTAAATTCATGCTTGTTCGCTTGGAAATAATCATAAAATATTGCTTGTCTTATGCAAATACATATTTCATACTCGTGTTGCCTGAAGTGCATGAATGCTTAACAATTATGGATATGTCGTGTGCTCGTGTTGCCTCGAAGGCGTAACTGATTGTTTAAGTAACGTATTGTTCGATCATGGACAACTTGTGCACAAGGGTAAGTTCTGCGGACGGTCGCTGGGGCACTGGCACCGTTCCGGTCCGGGCGGAACTCGTATGTAGTCATCGTGTGCTGGAGGGGATAGCTTGCAATGTATCGTGTGCTTGTCGTGTTCTGGTTGCATGCTATCCCTGTCCTTGACTATGTCCGTTATGGCACCACGCCAGTGATCATCGTGTATATTTAAACCTGTTGCATACTAACTTGTGTCTCCGTGGCAGGGAAGGCAAGGTAAGTATTGTGCAGGTAACTCAGACGGTCAGGTAAAATCCACCGAACGGTGGCACGTTCATTTCAGTAAATTTCTATATGCTGCTTAGTTGTAAATGAACTAAGGCAAGATAGAAACCCACAAAAATATGCATGCTTCTCTAAACAACGTGTTGATTGGTATAGTCAGGCTAGCTCGCCTTCACCAGCATGTTTCGATATGCTGACCCTCGTTGAAACAGGTTCTCCGCACTAAGGCAAACCGAGCGAGGAGCCGAAGTCGTCTTCCCGATCCAGTCCAGCTGTTGGCGCATCTTCACCGCGCCCCCGAAGCATTTTGGAGTCAGGAGCCTGCAACTCTTCATACACAAATGCAGCTCCGTGGCAAAGCGATCCTCCAGCCTGGAGGTCTTTATCGTTTGAGTTTATAAAAGGATGTAATGTACAGGACTGCTATCTCATTTTGAGTCAACCCTTTTGTAAGCCGTTCGGCATATTAGCTGACTCGTTCAAGAGTTTGTAATAGATGTTCATTATCAATAAAGAGAACTTTTCTATGTTTCAAATCTGTGTTTCAATTTATCTGCGTACTCTGAATATGTGCTTGCTATGCAAATCATTAAAGCCTTGTGCGGGCGCAACTCCAGGCCCGCACGGCGGTCACGGCTCGGGGGACGCCTCGGGGCGTGACATAGTGGTATCAGAGCACAGATTCAAAGTTCCTTAGACTTCGTGCTGGAAAAGTTCCTTTAACGATCAAATTCCTGTGCGAACTCTTGAACTCGCTAGGCCAAAATGAGATACGTTCATGCAATAAGTCCATAATACATTATGATCCTAATGTAATTTACCTTCTTTTGAAGGAATGGATCCAGCGCAATCTGCAGCGCAACCACCGATCGAAACACAAGAGAGCAGTTCGGGCAATTCGGGAAGCTCTCGAAGCCAAAGAGGCATGTCTCAAGTCGACCCGCTTGAGCGGGTAATGCAAATGTTAGAATCGCAACGACAACGAGACGATGCTCGCCAAGCTAAGCTCGAGAGTAATCTAGAGACCCGATTCTCAGTCCAACAGAAGCAGGTTGATGCCCTGCAATAAATC
The DNA here is from genome assembly GCA_036927795.1 of Iris macrosiphon. Classification (NCBI taxonomy): domain Eukaryota; kingdom Viridiplantae; phylum Streptophyta; class Magnoliopsida; order Asparagales; family Iridaceae; genus Iris; species Iris macrosiphon. The sequence goes on along the minus strand of JAYESA010000016.1, from coordinate 9,559,245 downwards.
GTTCAGACTTTGGCTGCCAACCATTCCGCCGCAACAGCAGCGACTCCGGTGGAACAGCCCGTGCTTGAAGTGGAGACGCCTCAGATTCCAAGGCCGAGGGACGTGACTGCCTTCAACTTGGGCCATTTCAAGAAAGTCTGCAACACCCCATTCGACGGGACTGAGGACGCAGTGGTAGCTCTAGATTGGCTAGCCGAGATTGAAGACCACTTCACTCTGCTAGAGGTCCCCGAAGATAAGCGCGTCTCCTGCGCGCAACTACAGCTCCGCCTCAACGCGCACGATTGGTGGGACGTGCATCGACGATCTCTCCAATTTAATCACGGAGAGGAGGCGATCTCGTGGACGACTTTTTATTCCACGTTCGAAGAGGAGTATGTACCCCCTCCAGTCCAACGCCAGAAGGAGACCGAGTTCGTGCAGCTGCGGCAAGGCAGCATGACAGTTAAAGAGTACGCCGCCGAATTCAACCGACTCTCCAAATTCGCTAGGGCCTATTTACCTGATGCAGCGAGTCGAGCTAGAAGGTTTGAAGGTGGACTACGCCCTGTCATCCATTCGTACGTAGCCGTTCCTCAGTATCGGACAATGCGTGAAGTCATGAATCACGCCCTATCGCTCGAACCACACTATCCTCACGTTCCTGCCGGCGCTGTGCATACATCCAGTCACAAACGCCAAAGCAACGAGAGAGGAAACAACGCAGCAAAGCGTCAAAACGACGGCGGTTCACACAAAGAGAACACAATGCCCTACTGTAAATTCTGCAAGAAGTCTGGGCATTCAATCGACAAATGTCGTATGAAACTTGGGTTATGCCTAGCCTGTGGCAGATCAGACCATTCTGTTCGTACTTGTTCCTTGAGTCATGATCGCCCCCAACGAAATAATCCCTAACGGTAAGTTCTACCCTAAGTTTCGGGACGAAACTTCCAATTAGTTGGGTAGGATGTAGCGCCCCGTTCTCCCGATGCGGAGAGCGCGGCTAAGAAACACAAGACGGTATCGTTCGATCGGGATAGATTGAATTAAGAACTCATCCTCGTTATGGATTTGTTTCTTCGGAATCAATTCCCATATTCAGTGGACTGCGCCCCCGGGATCGGCTTAGCGGCAGAGTCAGGAGGGACCTCTCCGCTGCTATCTTTTATTGCCTCGGTTTTCGATGTCGCTTGTTGCTTTCGTGCTTTGAGTTGGTTTTGGGATTTGCTTGTTTTCCTTGAACGGTTTCGATGGTTTTCATTGTTTTCGTTCATTGACTTTCACTTCTATTCCGAGAATAGAAAGAGAGGAAGAAGTATTAATCGAGCTGTTCGTGTGCAGGTGAACGAGCAGTAGGCGGCTTGCAAACGGAGTCGTGAAGCGCCTCTTTCCTTCTTCTTTCCAAAATCTAAGTGAGTGGCTACCAACCCGATTAGCTAGCTCTGCTTCCAGCTTCATTCCTTTGCCCCGATCAAACGATACCAAGTAATAATAAAAGAAACCAAGATAAAAGAGAATAGACTTGGTTATATGCTTGTCACGAACGAATACTTAAATTCATGCTTGTTCGCATGGAAATAATCATAAAATGTTGCTTGTCTTATGCAAATACATATTTCATACTCGTGTTGCCTGAAGTGCATGAATGCTTAACAATTATGGATATGTCGTGTGCTCGTGTTGCCTCGAAGGCGTAACTGATTGTTTAAGTAACGTATTGTTCGATCATGGACAACTTGTGCACAAGGGTAAGTTCTGCGGACGGTCGCTGGGGCACTAGCACCGTTCCGGTTCTGGCGGAACTCGTGTGTAGTCATCGTGTGCTGGAGGGGATAGCTTGCAATGTATCGTGTGCTTGTCGTGTTCTGGTTGCATGCTATCCCTGTCCTTGACTATGTCCGTTATGGCACCACGCCAGTGATCATCGTGTATATTTAAACCTGTTGCATACTAACTTGTGTCTCCGTGGCAGGGAAGGCAAGGTAAGTATTGTGCAGGTAACTCAGACGGTCAGGTAAAATCCACCGAACGGTGGCACGTTCATTTCAGTAAATTTCTATATGCTGCTTAGTTGTAAATGAACTAAGGCAAGATAGAAACCCACAAAAATATGCATGCTTCTCTAAACAACGTGTTGATTGGTATAGTCAGGCTAGCTCGCCTTCACCAGCATGTTTCGATATGCTGACCCTCGTTGAAACAGGTTCTCCGCACTAAGGCGAACCGAGCGAGGAGCCAAAGTCGTCTTTCCGATCCAGTCCAGCTGTTGGCGCATCTTCACCGCGCCCCCGAAGCATTTTGGAGTCAGGAGCCTGCAACTCTTCATACACAAATGCAGCTCCGTGGCAAAGCGATCCTCCAGCCTGGAGGTCTTTATCGTTTGAGTTTATAAAAGGATGTAATGTACAGGACTGCTATCTCATTTTGAGTCAACCCTTTTGTAAGCCGTTCGGCATATTAGCTGACTCGTTCAAGAGTTTGTAATAGATGTTCATTATCAATAAAGAGAACTTTTCTATGTTTCAAATCTGTGTTTCAATTTATCTGCGTACTCTGAATATGTGCTTGCTATGCAAATCATTAAAGCCTTGTGCGGGCGCAACTCCAGGCCCGCACGGCGGTCACGGCTCGGGGGACGCCTCGGGACGTGACACTATCAACTTAAACGATTGGCCTTGCACGGGCGCAACCCCAGGCCCGTGCGGCATCACGTCCCCCGAAAGCTCGAACGGGCCATTCGATTTGCTCCCCTTCCTCCCTCGCGCCCGCGGGACGGGCGCGGTGATTCGCGTCCGGCGCGCCGAGGCACGGTGATTCGTGCCCGGTTCGTTAAATCCCGGCCGCACGGGGTGGGGCAGGGATTAGCGGCGGCCCGGGCGAGACCGGGGCGTGACATCGTGCTTGTCCCGATCAAACGATACCAAGTAATAACTAAAAGACTACAATATAACAAGGGAATAGACTTGGGTTATATTATGCTTGTCAAATGAAACTTGTGAACGGTTATTTACTTACATGCTTGCTCGTTTGGAACGTTCTTCACATGCATAAATACAAGTTAGAATACATATTTCTTCTTAAATTTGTGCTATGGATAGAACTCTTCTTGAATGCCATAAACTGAACAGGTAGGCTATGCAAAAGTAAATCTTGCCCTGTTACTGCCCTGCTCCTGATATGCCCTGATTTGCCTCGATTGCTAACTTAGTGTACTGCGTTGATCACAGACAACTTGTGCACAAGGTCTTAGTTCCTGCGGACGGTCGTCGGGGCACCGGCACCGATCCGATCCTGACGGAACTCATGATAGTCGCCTGCTATAGGACGGAATGCCTTGGGACGTCCTGATCTATGCGTCGCACGGCACTCCGTACTGAGACTAGCCCGTCTATTATGGCAACGTGCCAGTGATCCCCCTCGTATATATAAACCTGTTGCTACTAACTTGTGTCTTCTTGGCAGGGAAGGCAAGGTAAGTATTATGCAGGTGGTTCAGACGGGCAGGTAAATATAACCGAACGGTGGCGGTTTATTTCAATGATTCTGTATCTATGTCTTGTTGTAAAATAAACTAAGGCAAGATAGAAACCCACAATAAATATGCATGCTTCATTAAAACAACGTGTTGATTGGTATAGTTGGGTTAGCTTGCCTTCACCAGTACGTTTTGATGTACTGACCCTCGTTGAAACAGGTTCCCCGCGCTAGGAGAACCAAGCAAGGAGCAGGAGACAAACCCCCAATCCAGTCCAGCTGTAGGCACGCCTCGACCGTGCCACCTTTTGAAGCATTTGAAGAAGAAGCATTTTGAAGAAGAAGCTAGCCACCAAGCAACCATGCAGCTTCGTGGCAAAGCAGTCGTTCCGACACAAGGTCTTATATTTTGAGTTTAGTAAGGATGTAATGTACAGGACTGGTATCTCATTTTGTGTCAACACTTTTGTAAGCCCATGGAGGCAATCCTTATGACTCAGTTCAAGGAGTTTGTAATAGATGTTCATATTATCAATAAAAGAGAGAACTTTTCCATGTTTCAATATGTGTTCAATTATCTGCGTACTCTGAATATGTGCTCGCTATGCAAAACAAAATACTTAGCCTTGTGCGGAGCGCAACCTAGGCCCGCACGACGGTCACGCCCGGGGGACGACTATCGATTCCACGGAATCGGGGCATGACATGTTGGTATCAGAGCACAGCTTCAAAGTTCCTTTGATTCATGAACTAGAAAAGTTCCCTTAGCGATAACTTCCTATGCGAACTCCTGAACTCGTTAAGGCCAAAATGAGATACGTTCATGCAATAAGTCCATAATACATTATGATCCTGATCTAATTTACCTCTTTTGAAGGAATGACGCAAGCGCAACCATCAGCGCTAGCGCCAGGCGAGACACAGGATCAGGAGAGCAGCTCCGGCACATCAGCTAGCTCTCGAAGCCAACGGGGCATGTCTCGAGCGGACCCGTTTCAACAAGTGATGCAAATGTTAGAAGCACAACGACAGAGGGATGATGCCCGCCAAGCCAAATTCGAGAGCAATCTATAGGCCCGACTCTCAGTCCAACAAAAGCAGGTAGATACCCTGCAGCAGCTTGTTCAGACTATGGCCTCTAACCAGTCTGCAGCAACAGCAGCGACTCCGGTGGACCAACCAATCCTTGAAGTAGAGACTCCGCTAGTGCCAAGGACGAGGGAAGTGACTGCCTTCACCTTTGGCAACTTCAAGAAGGTCTGCAACACGCCATTTAATGGGACTGAGGACCCGATCGTGGCCCTAGATTGGCTCACCGAGCTTGAAGATCATTTTTCTCTCCTAGAAGTGCCGGAAGACAAGCGCGTCACCTGTGCCCAACTACTGCTTCGCCTCAATGCGCACGACTGGTAGGACGTGCATCGACGATCTCTTCAACTTGGCCATGGAGAGGAGGCGATCGCGTGGACGACTTTTCGTGCTGCGTTTGAGGAGGAGTTTATACCCCCACCTGTACGCCGTCAACGGGAAAATGATTTCGTTCAACTCCGGCAGGGCAGCATGACAGTAAAGCAATACTCGGCAGAATTCAACAAACTAGCCAAGTTTGCTACCGCTTATCTACCGGATGCAGCGAGTCGTGCCAGACGATTCGAGGGAGGGCTACGTCCTGGCATCCACGGGCATGTAGTCGTTCCACAGTATCAGACGATGAGGAAAGTCTTAAACCATGCCCTTTCGCTCGAACCGTAGTATCCTCACGTTGCTGCCGGCGCTGTGCAAACTTTCAATCACAAACGCCAAGGCAACGATAGAGGAAACAACGCTACAAAGCGTCCAAATAACGGCGGTAAACAGCGTGGAGACACCAACAAGACCTGCAACTTTTGCAGGAAGCCAGGGCATATCGAAAAAGATTGTCGCCGCAAGCTTGGGACTTGCCTCCGTTGCGGCGATCCAACCCATCAAATTAGCAGCTGTCCGCTCTCCCCACCACAACAGCAGAATCAGACACCGGCACCTCAGGGAAATCGAGCGGCACCTCAGCAAGGGCGTAATCAAGCTCAAGGCCGGGTCTATACCATGACAAGGAAAGAAGCTCTAGCTTCGGATACCGTCGTGTCAGGTACTTTGCTTTTCAATAATATACCTGCTCGTGTTCTATTTGATTCAGGTGCAACGCATAGTTTTATTTCCACAAATTTTGCCGTGGAGAACAATGTAAAAATGACTTCGTTGCACTTAGATTTAAGTATTAGCACCCCCTCTGGTACGAAAATACCTGTTCGTTCAGTATGCCTAGGCGGTTACTTTTGTATTGGAGAGAAGAAGCTGTCGCTCGATGTCTTAGTTCTAGATGTTAGGGACTATGATATCATCTTGGGAATGGACTGGCTCGGCGCATGCGCGGCAACTATTGAGTGTGCAGAGAAGCGAGTCATTTTCTGTCTGCCCGGAGAAGCCGTGTTCTGTTACACCAGTAGTCCAGCGAACGATGCGACCAGGGCATGCATGGTAATTTCGACAAAATCTGCTCGGCGAATGCTCTACACAGGCTACGAGGGATTTCTAGCGTCAGTTCGGGACACACGACAGGACTATGAAAACGTCGAGTCTACTTCTGTTGAGGCGGAGTTCCCCGATGTATTTTCGAGCGAACTACCCGGCATGTCGCCAGACCGAGAGATTGAATTCACTATCGACATATTTCCAAATATACAGCCTATCTCAAAACCTCCGTACAGGATGGCCCCTGCAGAGCTGAATGAATTGAAATGCCAACTACAAGAATTACTTGATCGCGGGTTCATCCGTCCGAGCGTGTCTCCTTGGGGTGCGCCCGTGCTCTTCGTGAAGAAGAAGGACGGAACTCTACGCCTCTGCATTGACTACAGGGAATTGAACAAGGTCACAATCAGAAACAAATATCCTCTGCCATGGATAGATGACTTGTTCGATCAGTTACAAGGGGCAACGGTGTTCTCTGAGATTGATCTTCGCTCGGGTTACCACCAACTGAAGATTAAGCCGGAAGATGTGCCAAAGACTGCTTTTCGAACCCGGTACGGACATTACGAGTTTTCAGTAATACTGTTTGGACTGATGAATGCACCTGCTGCATTCATGGATCTGATGAACCGGGTATTTCGGCCTTTCATCGATAAATTCGTGGTGGTTTTTATCGATGACATCTTAGTGTACTCGAAGACTAGGGATGAGCACGCAGGACACCTGCAGATGGTGCTGCAAACCCTTCGAGACAACAAGTTGTACTCGAAGACTAGTGATGAGCATGCAGGACACACGCAGGACACCTTCTAGACAGTATCTCGTTTTTGGGGCATATCATCTCCTCGGAAGGCATCTCAGTTGATCCGAAGAAGGTGGAAGCCATTACACAGTGGAAACATCCGGAGTCAGCTAGCGATATCCGAAGTTTTCTTGGACTGGCAGGGTACTACCGTAGGTTCATACAGAATTTTGCTAGAATTGCTTCGCCCTTGACTCAACTCACACGGAAGGGTGCAAAGTTTACTTGGACGGACGACTGTGAAGCTTCGTTTACGGAGTTAAAACAGCGTCTCGTCTCTGCCCCAATTCTCACTCTGCCGAACGGACCAGATAATTTTAAAATATATAGTGATGCCTCAGGAAAGGGTCTGGGATGTGTCCTGATGCAACGGGACAAAGTGATAGCCTATGCGTCTAGACAGCTAAAGCCTCACGAGCAGAACTACCCAACGCATGATCTTGAACTTACCGCGGTAGTGTTTGCATTGAAGCTGTGGCGTCACTATCTTTATGGCGGCACTGGAGGAGCTCGGCGGAGCTGGCTGGGCTCGTCGGCGGGGAGAAGGTGGTGGCTGCGGGTTTGAGGTCGGCCGGGGACGGCTCGTCGGGGCTCGGGGCTAAGGGTTGCGGGGAGAGAGGCTGATGGCGGTGGAAAGAGGTGGAGCTCGGGGAGACGACGGGGTGAGGCGGAGGGCGGCGAGGACGACACTGGTGGAGGCGGGTCTCGGGCGGAGAGGGGTATTTATAGGAGGAGAGGGAGGTGAAGGGCCGGGGGAGGCGGAGCGACGCCGGGATAGTTGCGGGGAGGCAAACCGAGAGGTCGCCGGCGACCACTGCGGTGGAAACGGCCGCCGGGGAGATGAAGCGGCTGGGAGAAATTGGGTTAGGGATAGGGTTTCAGACGGGTTAGCTAACACCCCGTTCCGCTCAAGCGGACTGCCGACTCAATCGGCAATAGTGCAACTGTCCCGACCTGCCTTGCCTCAACGAGAAGCAAAAGATATCCAGACTTGTCCCTACAGGAATCCGGCTTGGGCTTTCAGAGGTTCGCTCAGGCGTATCGCTCTACCGAGGCGAATCATCGCTAAGGTGGGTGGCTACGGTGAACTTGTCTTTGCTTAGCCAGCACACATAAAATCTGGAATATTTATGCTAGTCGCTAGGTGATTCACCCCTGCATGCTAATAAATCCAACGCACCTAGCTAAGGGAGTAATCCCAACTTGTATTGCTTATGCTAGAACATGGAAATTGAAATACTGCTTATATTCAAACCCTCGTATGCTAAGTCCCTAACAGTTTCATCTCTCGGCTTACCTTCGGGCCCGAGCCAACGTGCTGCTTACGTTCCTTAGAAACGCATGCTTGTCTGCTTGTAATGTTGCCATGTTTTCATCCAAACCCCGGAAGACTATTACGTAGTCGTTCCGTGCCTGAACGAACCTGCAAGTATTCGGGACCGCTAGGTCACTAAGGCAATCTCCGCCCAAGGAGAATTGCATCAAGGCAAAAGTCATTCACTGAACAACGAAACAGGCAAAGCATCTTGTCTTGTACTATTGTTGCCACAACAGCTTGCCTCTTGTCTTGTACTCTTGTCTTGTACTCTTGTTGCCCCAACCAAGGTCCCGTTCGATCATGGACAACCAGTGCACAGGGTAACGGTCTCGCGGGCGATGCTGGGGCACTGGCATCGACCCGGTCCGGGCGAGACAATTGTTCTTAGTCTCTTGTTCGGCGAAATGGCTTGCAGCGCCCCTTGTACTTGTTGCACACCATTCTCGTCAAAGACTAAATAGTCTCTTGTTCGGCGGAGTGGTTTGCAGCGCCTCTTGTACTTCGTTGCAAACCATCTCGTCAAAGACTATACCGTCCATTATGGCATACGCCAGTGATCGCCTTGTATTTAACTTGTTGCATGCTTGCTTGTAAACGAAAGAAAAACTTAAACGAAGGATAAATAATTCATCCTCGCTTAGCGGCTATCCGCGTGCGAGATACTGTATGGCATGAAACAATTAACTGAACACCTGAACGATCTTGAAATAAGTACTCGTGTTTGCATACGTTATGCCTCCTGAATGCTTATACATGCTCCTGCTTAAATTAACAATGTTTGCCTTGGACAGGGAAGGAGATGGTAAGTTGGTAAGTCTCGCCGTGTTTCCTCAAACATCGCACGGCGCACTGCCCGACACGTTAGGCTAACCAAATCTTGCATGAAACTGATCCTAAGGCAACTAGAAAGACAACTTAATAGTTGTGCACGGAACTTGTATTACGTGTTTGGATTTGTCGAGCGGGCGAGTAGCTTCCCCACCAGTGCATTCAATGTACTGATAATCCACCAGTTTGTGTGCAGGGTCCGGGAGAACCTCGTTCGGTGCGGACGCCTCCAACGTGCGTGCTAAGGCATGGACATCACTCCGAAGCAACGGTGCGTCCGGGACTGAAGCACTTATACAAGACATAATATTGTGAACATAGCCCGAACTCGCCTGTACAATCATTCCACAGTTGTAGCCACTTGGCACGCTTTTACTGTTTCAGAGAGAGAGGCTTGAGCGACTTGTAATCTCGGCTATACGCCGCCTGTAACACTTGTTCATATCAATAAAAGAGTTGCTTACTTCAAACTTGTGTTTCAATGCTTCCGCTATATTTGTCAACTCTGAGAACTCGTTACCGAATCGCTACGCGTTCATGACTCCGCTACACTCGGACTATCTGTGCGACTCTGTGGCTTAGAACTCTTACCGCCAGCCAATGAATCATGGCCTTGCACGGGCGTGGTTCACGCTCGTGCGGCATCACGCCCGGATGGGTCAAGCGATCGTTCCGCGGGAGCGCTGGCGAGGGTGATTCCCGCCTAGCGGGAACGGCCGATTTGTCTGCGGAAGATCGGGGCGTGACAGTTAGCGGGTCAGATTTCGGGTCGGGTTCAGACCCGATCCGACCCGCAGGGTTTGGGTTTGACTAAACCGGGTCGGGTTCAGTTCGGGTCAGTTCAGGTGGGTTTTGTTCATTAAACCGGATTTTATTTGGGGTTTAATAATTAATTAGTTTTTAGGTCTTTAAAAATATTTTCGGGGTCCAATAAAATCCAAGAAAATTACCCTATGTCTATTATTTTATTTTACACCCAAAAATATTATTTTTATAATCTTTTAATATTATTTAAAAATATTTAAAATTACTTTAACCAGAATACCTTAATTTTAATTAGTGAAAAAACACAGAAAAATTCCAGAAAAATTCTGAAAATTGATTTTTTAAAATTCTGAAAAATCAGGGAGTTTGCAGGGAGCAGGGGAGCCGAAGGAAGGAGGAGCCGGAGGGAGGGGGGTTTAAATTTGGGAGAGGGAGAGATCGAAGAAAATGGAAAAAATAGCCCTAAATGAAAGTTATTTAGCGACATTTTAGCGACGTAAATAATGACGTCGCTAACTTAGCGACGTCTGCGACATCGCTAAATGTCTAAAAGAGATACGTCGCTAAGTACGTCGCTAAACGTCGCTAAATGAAATATATTAGCGACGTTTAGCGACCTTAATTGAACTTATAGCGACCTTAATGAAACATATTCCCGCTTAGGTCTGTTGTCTTTTCCAATCGCAGCTCTTGGCTTAAGAAACTGTTTCTTTGCAGGGTTTCTGTTCTGGGGGTTGTTTCTCTGTTGATAGGGTTGGCCCTTAGGCTTTCCCTTGGTTTCAACAATGTGTAACTTTGCCTCGAATTCAGTACTAAGAGGTTCCTTGTCTCTAGTTCTACCTTCTTCCTCAATGCGGAAGGACACAAACAGGTCATCTAAAGACATGTGTTCCTTATTATGTTTTAGTTTTAAACCAAATTCCTTCTAAGAAGGGGGAAGTTTATTAATGAAGGCAGCAATTAGAAACTTATCAGCAAATGGCATGTCTTTCTGAGACATCTCGTGTATGATTGTTTGAAGGGTATTAGTCTGTTCAACAACAGACTTCTCATCTACCATTTTAAACTCTAAAAATCTGTCAACAATGTAAATCTCAGAACCCGCTCCTTCATTGGAGTATTTTTTATCGAGTGCTTCCCAAAGCTCTCTGGACGTAGAGGTAGTGCAGTATATATCATAGAGGGTGTCAGAAAGACAACTGAGAATTTTACCGTGACAGATAAAGTCTGTCTCGTTGTAGGACTCTAATTCGTAGGTCCTGGCAGGTTCGTGTAAGTCAGGTTGGATTTCCGGTTCTTTGAGAACCTTAACCAGTTTCAAGCAAGTCAACCAGTAGGTCATCCTACGTTGCCATCTCTTAAAATTCAGGCCATCAAACTTCTCCGGTTTGGAGGAGTTATGAATGTTCGTGGTCAGTTCTTCTACGGTGTTCATCATGTAGATAGGAATTTTTCAACCAGAAAATAGAAAGTGGACAGAAGCTACGAAAAATTCTATTCTAAGATTGTTGGTTAAATTCCTAAATAATGCAAATAGGAAGATGTAAAATTAAAACAAGAAATATTATAGGATTCGAGGCACGTTATACGATGTCCTTAGAATAGAATTTCGTCCCACGAACAGTGCAGTGGGTTCCTGGCGATCTATCTGTAACACCCCGTTCCGCTCAAGCGAACTACCGTCTCAAACGGCGAAAGTGCAACTGTCCCGACCCGCTTTGCCTCGAAGGAGAAGCAAAGGATATCCAGACTTGTCCCTACAGGAATCCGGCTTGGACTTTCAGAGGCTCGCTTGACGTATCGCTCTACCGAGGCGAATCATCGCTAAGGTGGGTGGCTACGGTGAACTTGTCTTTGCTTAGCCAGCACACATAAAATCTGGAATATTCATGCTAGTCGCTAGGTGAATCACCCCCTGAATGCTAATAAGAATCCAACGCACCTAGTTAAGGGAATAATCCCAACTTGTATTGCTTGCTAGAATATGGAAAATGAAATACTGCTTATATTCAGACCCTCGCATGCTAAGTCCCTAACGATCTAACTCTCGGCTTACCTGTCACGCCCCGATCTCCCGCAGGCAATCGGCCGTTCCCGCTAGGCGGGAATCACCCTCGCCAGCGCTTCCGCGGAACGATCGCTTGACCCATCCGGGCGTGATGCCGCACGAGCGTGAACCGCGCCCGTGCAAGGCCGTGATTCATTGGCTGGCGGTAAGAGTTCTAAGCCACAGAGTCGCACATATTGTCCGAGTGCAGCGGAGTCATGAACGCATAGCGATTCGGTAACAAGTTCACTGAATTGACAAATATAGCGGAAGCATTGAAACACAAGTTAAAGTAAGGCAAGCTCTTTTTATTGATATGAACATGTATTACAGGCGGCGTATAGCCGAGATTACAAGTCGCTCAAGCCTCTCTCTGAAACAGTAAAAGCGTGCCAAGTGGCTACAATTGTGGAATGATTATAGAGGCGATGTTCACAACTTATGTCTTGTATATGTGCTTCAGTCCCGGACGCACCGTTGCTTCGGAGTGATGTCCACGCCTTAGCACGCATGTTGGAGGCGTCCGCACCGAACGAGGTTCTCTCGCACCCTGCATACAAACTGGTGGATTATCAGTACATTGAATGCACTGGTGGGGAAGCTACTCGCCCGCTCGACAAATCCAAACACGTAATACAGGTTCCGTGCACAACTATTAAGTTGTCTTTCTAGTTGCCTTAGGATCAGTTTCATGCAGATATTGAATAGCCTAACGTGTCGGGCAGTGCGCCGTACGATGTTTGAGGAAACACGGCGAGACTTACCAACTTACCATCTCCTTCCCTGTCCAAGGCAAACTTTGAGGCAAACATGTTAATTCACGCACGGACAAGTATAAGCATTCAGGAAGCAAGCATATGCAAACACGAGGGTCATTTTTAACAGGATCGTTCAGGTGTTTAGTTGTTCTTGATGCGATGCAGTGACTCGCACGCGGATAGCCGCTAAGCGAGGATGACTTATCTATATGAACAGGAGTCGCTGGCATAGCCATAAAGGACGATAGTCACTGGCGGTAATGGTATACAGCAAAAGTACAAGGGGCGCTACATGCCATCCCGTCCAACACAATGGACTATACAATACGGTTCAGTCACTGGAGAGAATGGTATGCAACGAAAGAACAAGGAGCGCTGCATGCCATCTCATCCAGCACAATGGACTGTACAATACGGTTCAGTCACTGGAGGGAATGGTATGCAACGAAAGAACAAGGAGCGCTGCATGCCATCTCGTCCAGCACAATAGACTGTACTATAACGTGAGTTCCATCCGGATCGGAGCGGTCCCAGTGCCCCGGAGACCGTCCGTAGAACTATACCTCGTTTCCGAGTTGTCCGCGACATGCACTTTCTTTTGGGTCAATCAATTATCACGAGATACACGAGAACAATAGTGCACTAGAACAAGAGAACACGAGTGCACACAAGAACACGAGTACAAGAGATACTTGAATCATGATTCTGTACAGTGAATATCTTGCCTTGATGCATTCCCCTGGTTCGGGGCTGCCAGGTGACCTAACGGTCCAGGATACTTGCAGGGTCAAACATGCACAGAACGACTACTTAGTAGTCTCCCGGAGTTGGATGAAAACAAGGCAACTTTACAAGCAGACAAGCATACGTTTCTAAGGAACATAAGCAGGCACGTTGCTCGGACCCGAAGGTAAGCCGAGAGTTGAAACCGTTAAGGGACTTAGCATGCGAGGGTCTGAACATATATAAGCAGTATTTCATTTTCCATGTTCTAGCATAGCAATACAAGTTGGGATTATTCCCTTAGCTAGGTGCGTTGGATTTATTAGCATGCAGGGGGTGAATCACCTAGCGACTAGCATGAATATTCCAGATTTTATGTATGCTGGCTAAGCAAAGACAAGTTCACCGTAGCCACCCACCTTAGCGATGATTCGCCTCGGTAGAGCGATACGTCAAACGAGCCTCTGAAAGTCCAAGCCGGATTCCTGTAGGGACAAGTCTGGATATCTTTTGCTTCTTGATCGAGGCAAAGCGGGTCGGGATAGTTGCACTTTTGCCGTTTGAGACGGCAGTCCACTTGAGCGGAACGGGGTGTTACATCCTACCCAACTCAGAAAAAGTCTCGTCCTCGAGACTTACTGAGGACAAGCAGTAATCTAGGGTTGAGGCAATCCTAGACAAGTCGTTTGTACTTGTTCATTTGGATCTTCACTTGCACAAGCGTCGAAATCAGCATATCGCTTAGACTGGATCGTGCGCACTTTCAAAGTGCACTTCTAGCGTGAACACGTCAACCAGCTCAGTGATAGTGAAGTCTTAGCACTCGAGTTCACCTTTTCTTAAGTCTTGGATGGTGCACTAGTTCAAGACGTCCCTCGAATAGATGCATTCAACCAAACTTAGAGTTAGTGAAAATCGGACAAGCTACTAGCGATACTCTCAAGGGTTCGCACAGGTTGGCACAAAGGCCACTCGCAGCATACAACCAGACAAGCAAGCATATCATTCAAAATATATTTTAAAAGTATTTAGACTTATTGTTGGAACACCCCATCGAGGCATTGAGAGAGAGCGTGCACATAACCCACGAACGAGCTTTCGAAAAAGAGATATCGAATCGAAGTCCAAAGGCGTAGAAGCCAGGCTCTGATACCAACATGTCACGCCCCGATCTCCCGCAGGCAATCGGCCGTTCCCGCTAGGCGGGAATCACCCTCGCCAGCGCTCCCGCGGAACGATCGCTTGACCCATCCGGGCGTGATGCCGCACGAGCGTGAACCGCGCCCGTGCAAGGCCGTGATTCATTGGCTGGCGGTAAGAGTTCTAAGCCACAGAGTCGCACAGATTGTCCGAGTGCAGCGGAGTCATGAACGCATAGCGATTCGGTAACAAGTTCACTGAGTTGACAAATATAGCGGAAGCATTGAAACACAAGTTGAAGTAAGGCAAGCTCTTTTTATTGATATGAACATGTATTACAGGCGGCGTATAGCCGAGATTACAAGTCGCTTAAGCCTCTCTCTGAAATAGTAAAAGCGTGCCAAGTGGCTATAATTGTGGAATGATTGTAGAGGCGATGTTCACAACTTATGTCTTGTATATGTGCTTCAGTCCCGGACGCACCGTTGCTTCGGAGTGATGTCCACGCCTTAGCACGCACGTTGGAGGCGTCCGCACCGAACGAGGTTCTCTCGTACCCTGCATACAAACTGGTGGATTATCAGTACATTGAATGCACTGGTGGGGAAGCTACTCGCCCGCTCGACAAATCCAAACACGTAATACAGGTTCCGTGCACAACTATTAAGTTGTCTTTCTAGTTGCCTTAGGATCAGTTTTATGCAGATATTGAATAGCCTAACGTGTCGAGCAGTGCGCCGTGCGATGTTTGAGGAAACACAGCGAGACTTACCAACTTACCATCTCCTTCCCTGTCCAAGGCAAACTTTGAGGCAAACATGTTAATTCACGCACGGACAAGTATAAGCATTCAGGAAGCAAGCATATGCAAACACGAGGGTCATTTTTAACAGGATCGTTCAGGTGTTTAGTTGTTCTTGATGCGATGCAGTGACTCGCACGCGGATAGCCGCTAAGCGAGGATGACTTATCTATATGAACAGGAGTCGCTGGCATAGCCATAAAGGACGATAGTCACTGGCGGTAATGGTATGCAGCAAAAGTACAAGGGGCGCTACATGCCATCCCGTCCAGCACAATGGACTATACAATACGGTTCAGTCACTGGAGAGAATGGTATGCAACGAAAGAACAAGGAGCGCTGCATGCCATCTCGTCCAGCACAATGGACTGTACAATACGGTTCAGTCACTGGAGGGAATGGTATGCAACGAAAGAACAAGGAGCGCTGCATGCCATCTCGTCCAGCACAATGGACTGTACTATAACGTGAGTTCCATCCGGATCGGAGCGGCCCCAGTGCCCCGGAGACCGTCCGTGGAACTATACCTCGTTTCCGAGTTGTCCGCGACATGCACTTTCTTTTGGGTCAATCAATTATCACGAGATACACGAGAACAATAGTGCACTAGAACAAGAGAACACGAGTGCACACAAGAACACGAGTACAAGAGATACTTGAATCATGATTCTGTACAGTGAATATCTTGCCTTGATGCATTCCCCTGGTTCGGGGCTGTAACGACCCGCTCCGCTCAACCCGGAGGGCCGATTCAAACGGCACAAGTGTAGCTATTCAACCCGCCTTGCTCAGCGAGATGGCTCGTTCGATGCAAAGGCTTTCATGCTGGGATCTTCAATGGAGTCAGACTTAGGCTATCAGAGGCGCGTCCGGAGTCTCGCTCGACCGATGCGATACATCGCTAAGGTGGGTGGCACCGGTGAACCTGTCTCTACTTAGCTGCACACTAAGAAAATGATTATCACATGCTAGTTTATGGGCGATAACCTTTGCATGCTAATAAAAGAGATAAACGCACATAGCTAAGGGGATAACCCCGCCTTATCATCGTATAGAACATGGAGATTTTACTTGCTATTTGCATAGTCGAGATTGCTGGGTTGGAATGTAGTAATTTCTTCATATATGTTGTAAAGTAGTGTGAGTTCATACTGAGGCGTTGTACCGCACGGAACATGACACAGGACGGAGTAAAATTATGTTGCATGCATAGACGAGGAAGGCTATCAAGTAGTCGTTCCAAGTCAGGAGATAAAAGGAAATGAATGTACTCGGGATATGCAGATCGCCGAGGCAGTCTCTAATCAGAGAGCTGCGTAAAGAAGAAAAGATCCGAGTGTAGTCCTCGGCAAGGATTGATCCGAGTGTAGTCCTCGACAAAGATTGATCCGAGTGTTATCCTCGGCTAGGATTGGAAGTTGGGGGAGTAGTTGCATGGTCACGGACAACTGGTTGCGCACCAGGTAGAGAGAGTCCTCGACACGATTGCTGAGGCATCCGAATCGTGTCGGCCCGGAAGGACAGAGTGCCAGTGTAGTCCTGGCGATACGCTAGCTGATGACTAGCGGGCGAGAGCGAGGCATCCAGCAAGGCTTGCTACCGACCTGGATGGGCGTCGACTCGTTAGACGGCTAGGAGGCCCAGCAAGGCTAGCAACCGAGCTGGGGAGGCAGCCGTCCATCGCAGATATTGTCCAATATGGCTAACAGAGCCAGTGACCTTCATATAGATAAGTCATGTTTGCATAGCGGCTATCCGCACTGAGAAAAGGAGAAACGGGGAGGAGTGTGTTTGCACGACATTATGCATAATTAGAATGGATGCATGGTATCACACATAGTTCTAGTAAAAAGGGTCTTATGAGGCAGAGGCACGGCATAACACTTGGGTTTATAGTTGCTTCTTGTTATTTCGTAGATAATTGTTTATATTGCTGCATATGACAGGGAAGGCCGAATGGTAAGAAATGGTAAGGTGAACTCAATTGTTCATGAATATGACACTCTTGAGCTGACACGGAGATTACTTCCTTTATATTGCCATGAAACTGATCCTAAGGCAAAAGAATAGAAAGACAACGGAACTAGTCGGTGCACATAACTAATGAACGTGCTTGTTTTGTGGCGTGGGCGAGAGGCCTTCCCACCAGTGCATTCAATGTACTGATACCCAACCAGTCTGCATGCAGGGTGCAGGGGGAACTCGTACGGATTCGGAGATCGCTATCGCAATGAGGCGCCGGACCGCACTTGGCGTCTTGGAGCGTGGCGCACGGACCTGGAGCTCGCATATACGGGACATAATGTATGGGAACATCATCATCCAGATCGTTTGTATTGGTTCCAAGCCTAAGGGCATATTCAATGTAAGAGAGAGAGAGAGAGAGCATGAGCGATTTGTAATCTCGGCTTAGCGCCGCTTGTAAATCTTTACTTCATATCAATAAAGAGCTTAATTTGGATTCAATACTTGTGTTCATTTTATGTTTCCGCTATCACGACTCTGTGAACTAGTTATCAACGGCCGTTTCGGTATTTGCCTTGCGCGGGTGCAACCCTAGGCTCGCGCGGCATCGCGTCCCGATGGAAACGTACGTCCCGCGGGAGCGCTGGCGCGGTGATTCGTGCCTAGCGGGGACGGCCGATTCCGGCGGAAGATCGGGTCGTGACATATTGGTATCAGAGCACGGCTTTACGTCCTTGGAATTCGTTTCGATTCTCTCAGTTTTGAACTTGTGTATTGAAGAAGTGGTAGATGCTCTCTCTCGATGCTTCGATGGATGTCCCATACAATAAGTCTAAATATTTTCGAAAAGTGCGTGTGAATTATACGATGGCTTGAACGGGATTGTGATGCGAGAGCTTTTGTCCCAACCTGTGAAAGACATTGTGAGAGTAAACTCGTGTTATAATCGGCAAGTTATATGTCGATATGAAAACACCAAGCGAGTAGAGTGCGAGACGGTATATCGTTCAGACAGTGGTCTTTGCACATGGCCTTTTGGCCAAGCTGTGTTGAGTATCGTGCACCAAGACCCTTGGTGCTAGTGAGTTGCAGCGAGATTAGGTATTGTTGGGATGAGAATAAAGTTGACTTGGAGGGAAATCGATAGAGACGTTATCGGATTGTCGCTAAGGCGAGTAATGGGAATCGTGTAGGGAATTTTCAGAAATAGTTTGGACGGTTATTCATAGCGGTAAGTTATGATTTGAAGCATAGTCTATATAGAGGACTATGAATAGAGGTGTGTACGAGTCTAAGATCGCTAAGGCGATAAATAGGGACCGTGTTGGAGTTCTAAGGAACG
This sequence comes from Iris macrosiphon, assembly GCA_036927795.1. NCBI lineage: Eukaryota > Viridiplantae > Streptophyta > Magnoliopsida > Asparagales > Iridaceae > Iris > Iris macrosiphon. The sequence continues at coordinate 9,540,791 of JAYESA010000016.1, read as the reverse complement.
AATTGGGAATACGAGTGAAGGATGCGAACGCGAATCAGGAGTTATTAGGATAACTCGATTCCTGAGTGGTGTATACGATAGTCTCCTGTTCGATTATGCGAATGGTGGATATAATGAGTTGTAAAGATTCAGGGAGTATAACTCAAACCCTGAGTGGTGTATTGGTCGGCTTAGAAATGCTAGAACGAAGTCGTAGATTCGGAGTTAAGCGAGTCTAGCGGCGTACGACGAGATTGGGTAAAGCCTTAGTATAAATAAACAATGCCTAGCAAGTAAGCAAACTCGGAAGAATCATGCAATACTTGGTTCGAACGAGTTACGATGAGTTGAATAAGAGATAAGGCATGCATCGAATAGGAATTCAGGACAATTGAAATTGATATCGTGGTCGGGAGAACTAAGAGGATTGTACGAGCGATTTGAGTTGAAACAAGTGAATTAGAAACTTGAGTTGAGATTGAATAATCTGAGATGCGATCGGAGTAAGTGCAATTGGAAATAATGCAGCGAACGAATGAAAGCGTGCATGGAAAATTTGGATTTGAGTAGGATATCGCTCGATAGAGTTCGGTTTGAGTACGAATGTGATAATTTCAATTTTGGGAGATTTAGACCATAGCAATGGTTGGAAGATAAGTATGGATTGATGCTATTTAGTATAATGGTGAGTTGATGCATCGAGTTAAGCGGTAATGGATTTGGTTTGGAGTTTGGAAGAACGATCTTGAAATCAAGTTCGAAAAGATAACATCCGAAATCTGTCCCAGTGAGAACGATTATTCTGCGGGAGCGCCGGCGTGGTGATTTCACGTACGACGGGGATAATCGAACTCGGGGGAATAGCTTCGGTGATTATTCCAAACGAACACGATGAATGGATACGTGTCAAATGGGATAGACTTTGAGTTTGGGATTTGAACTTAGTTGTTTGAGGAATGCTAAGAGTAGACAAAGAAATGTTCAAAATGGTAATATTGAAGTTGGATATTTTGGCTTAGCGAATTTTGATTGCAGTAAGAACGGTAGTTGGAAGAACATGACTTAAGGGATCAATGTACAACTTGGGATAAAACGAAAATTTATGATGAAGTGTCTGTTCGTTCGAGGATAACCATAACGATTGACCTTCTTGTCTTGTGCGGGTATAACTTCTTATTCGCACATGCGTCACGTCCGGATAGGACGATCATTCCGCGGGAGCGTTGGCGTGGTGATATCATGTCCGACGAGGATGATTGAACTAGCGGGAGACCGGAATGTGACAATTGAGGGATCATTCTGACTTGTGGTTTAATACGATAAGACAAGTTTCGGGATAAAATGAGTCTAAGGATTTTCTTGAGGAGTTAGTCTAGAAACGTGAAGTAAGAGATGTTGGATGTTTTCATGAACGGATACATAGATTGTGCTGGACGACTTAGAGTTCATGATATACATCGATGATTTATAATAGAATTGTGGCTTAGTGATACAGGTGTAGAAAAGGATGGATTGGTGAATTCTATCAACGTGATAAAAGAGATAGTGTGTGCGAGTCGATGGGTTCACCCTGAAACATGGGCGTATCATGGGTTCGGTTGGACGAGCGTGTGGTGTGATAGGATGAACTGTGCTCGATGTTTAGAAATCTGAGTGAAACGAGCTTGGGTAGAATACCCGTGTAAAGGAACAATGGTTTGACCTTAGGGTGTTTGGGGCGAGCGTTGTGCAACGCGGTTGCGCGATGAGTCGCAAACTTGAGTTGTACCTATGACTGTGTGAGCTGACCTAGTGGCTAGGCAGACGACCTTGTGCCTTGAGTTAAACTGGAGTGGCTGACTTCAGGGTATCGTTCGGGAAGAACGATAGAACTGGGGTAACGAGACTTAGAGTTAGAATTTGGAATTTGGAATAAACACTAGCAACGTTCGCGTTGAAACAAACGTGATGCAAGATAGGACTCGGGTGATAATTGATTTGGTTGGATAGGTTACGCGACGGTAAAGGATAAAGACGATAGCTGGATCGAACAAGAGTTCGGTCATACGTGTAGCAGGACGATCTGCGTTTCGAAAGATTTTTACGAGTAGCTTGTCAGACTTAGCTGTCACTGAGCTTGGTTGAAATACACATATTTGGGGGACGCCTTGAATATGGGTACGATCCAGACTTAGCGATATGCATAACTCGGATGCAGCTGCGAAGGAAAATGTTCGGATTCGCATGGATGAGTATGGCAACTGAAATGATTTAGCCTCAACCTAAATTTTCATAAGAGGAAAGATTGTATCGTTCCTCGTGCTACCGGGATAGTTCTGCGCTAAGGCGCAGTACGAGACTGAGTTTGGGGATGCAATAGTTGAGCTAATAAATCATTCGGATAAAATGATTAAGCACTCGGGCGAACGGAACGAGTAAAAACGGATAGGAAGTTAAGTTCGATTGAGCCAAAGGTGCGAAGGACTTGAGCGTACCCCAGGTGGGCAATTTAGCTCTGCGTTAAGGCGCAATATAGACTGAGTCAGAAAGCGTAGGTGATTGGTTGCGATTTACTTAGCGAGATTGGACGGTGACTCAAAGAGAGTGATGCAAACGAGATTGGAAAATTAGCCCAAATTCAAACCTTTGGTTTAGGCGTAACGATGGGTTTCGATAGGCGACGTCAAGTAAACTGTCGGATGTGTTCGGATGCATTTGGTTCCTATGAGAGGTAATATAATAAGTTGGACAAGTCCACCCGATTTTGAGTTGTAAGTGCCCATTAAGTTATAGAATACCATGTGCTTGGGTATTATAGCCCTGCGCCAGGTGCAGTAGATTTTGAATCGGGAGTGCAACGAGTGAGTTGAGTATAACTCGATAGCGTTGAACGATAGAGTCGTTCGATGAGAATTGGCTAACGTTGGCGTAACGCATGGTGAGAGAGTAAATGATTGTGGTATTAAGACAGTCCTTGGAAGTTAGGCAAGGTGTATAAAGTTGGGTTTAGAAGATGTGTGATAGTACGAGTTGCGCTCAGGAAGTCTCGAGGACGAGACTTGTTCTGAGTGGTGTATGATGTAACGACCCGCTCCGCTCAACCCGGAGGGCCGATTCAAACGGCACAAGTGTAGCTATTCAACCCGCCTTGCTCAGCGAGATGGCTCGTTCGATGCAAAGGCTTTCATGCTGGGATCTTCAATGGAGTCAGACTTAGGCTATCAGAGGCGCGTCCGGAGTCTCGCTCGACCGATGCGATACATCGCTAAGGTGGGTGGCCCCGGTGAACCTGTCTCTACTTAGCTGCACACTAAGAAAATGATTATCACATGCTAGTTTATGGGCGATAACCTTTGCATGCTAATAAAAGAGATGAACGCACATAGCTAAGGGGATAACCCCGCCTTATCATCGTATAGAACATGGAGATTTTACTTGCTATTTGCATAGTCGAGATTGCTGGGTTGGAATGTAGTAATTTCTTCATATATGCTGTAAAGTAGTGTGAGTTCATACTGAGGCGTTGCACCGCACGGAACATGACACAGGACGGAGTAAAATCATGTTGCATGCATAGACGAGGAAGGCTATCAAGTAGTCGTTCCAAGTCAGGAGATGAAAGGAAATGAATGTACTCGGGATATGCAGATCGCCGAGGCAGTCTCTAATCAGAGAGCTGCGTAAAGAAGAAAAGATCCGAGTGTAGTCCTCGGCAAGGATTGATCCGAGTGTAGTCCTCGGCAAATATTGATCCGAGTGTTGTCCTCGGCTAGGATTGGAAGTTGGGGGAGTAGTTGCATGGTCACGGACAACTAGTTGCGCACCAGGTAGAGAGAGTCCTCGACACGATTGCTGAGGCATCCGAATCGTATCGGCCCGGGAGGACGGAGTGCCAGTGTAGTCCTGGCGATACGCTAGCTGATGACTAGCGGGCGAGAGCGAGGCATCCAGCAAGGCTTGCTACCGACCTGGATGGGCGTCGACTCGTTAGACGGCTAGGAGGCCCAGCAAGGCTAGCAACCGAGCTGGGGAGGCAGCCGTCCATCGCAGATATTGTCCAATATGGCTAAACAGAGCCAGTGACCTTCATATAGATAAGTCATGTTTGCATAGCGGCTATCCGCACTGAGAAAAGGAGAAACGGGGAGGAGTGTGTTTGCACGACATTATGCATAATTAGAATGGATGCATGGTATCACACATAGTTCTAGTAAAAAGGGTCTTATGAGGCAGAGGCACGGCATAACACTTGGGTTTATAGTTGCTTCTTGTTATTTCGTAGATAATTGTTTATATTGCTGCATATGACAGGGAAGGCCGAATGGTAAGAAATGGTAAGGTGAACTCAATTGTTCATGAATATGACACTCTTGAGCTGACACGGAGATTACTTCCTTTATATTGCCATAAAACTGATCCTAAGGCAAAAGAATAGAAAGACAACGAAACTAGTCGGTGCACATAACTAATGAACGTGCTTGTTTTGTGGCGTGGGCGAGAGGCCTTCCCACCAGTGCATTCAATGTACTGATACCCAACCAGTCTGCATGCAGGGTGCAGGGGGAACTCGTACGGATTCGGAGATCGCTATCGCAATGAGGCGCCGGACCGCACTTGGCGTCTTGGAGCGTGGCGCGCGGACCTGGAGCTCGCATATACGGGACATAATGTATGGGAACATCATCATCCAGATCGTTTGTATTGGTTCCAAGCCTAAGGGCATATTTAATGTAAGAGAGAGAGAGAGAGAGAGCATGAGCGATTTGTAATCTCGGCTTAGCGCCGCTTGTAAATCTTTACTTCATATCAATAAAGAGCTTAATTTGGATTCAATACTTGTGTTCATTTTATGTTTCCGCTATCACGACTCTGTGAACTAGTTATCAACGGCCGTTTCGGTATTTGCCTTGTGCGGGTGCAACCCTAGGCTCGCGCGGCATCGCGTCCCGATGGAAACGTACGTCCCGCGGGAGCGCTGGCGCGGTGATTCGTGCCTAGCGGGGACGGCCGATTCCGGCGGGAGATCGGGTCGTGACAGGGGCTGCCAGGTGACCTAACGGTCCAGGATACTTGCAGGGTCAAACATGCACGAAACGACTACTTAGTAGTCTCCCGGAGTTGGATGAAAACAAGGCAACTTTATAAGCAGACAAGCATGCGTTTCTAAGGAACATAAGCAGGCACGTTGCTCGGACCCGAAGGTAAGCCGAGAGTTGAAACCGTTAAGGGACTTAGCATGCGAGGGTCTGAACATATATAAGCAGTATTTCATTTTCCATGTTCTAGCATAGCAATACAAGTTGGGATTATTCCCTTAGCTAGGTGCATTGGATTTATTAGCATGCAGGGGGTGAATCACCTAGCGACTAGCATGAATATTCCAGATTTTATATGTGCTGGCTAAGCAAAGACAAGTTCACCGTAGCCACCCACCTTAGCGATGATTCGCCTCGGTAGAGCGATACGTCAAACGAGCCTCTGAAAGTCCAAGCCGGATTCCTGTAGGGACAAGTCTGGATATCTTTTGCTTCTTGATCGAGGCAAAGTGGGTCGGGATAGTTGCACTTTTGCCGTTTGAGATGGCAGTCCGCTTGAGCGGAACGGGGTGTTACATTACCTTCGGGTCCGAGCAAACGTGCCTGCCTACGTTCCTTAGAAACGCATGCTTGTCTGCTTGAATGTTGCCTTGTTTTCATCCAACTCCGGGAGACTACTAAGTAGTCGTTCCGTGCATGTTTGACCCTGCTAGTATCCGGGACCGTTAGGTCACCAGGCAGCCCCGAACCAGGGGAATGCATCAAGGCAAGATATTCACTGTACAGAATCATGATTCAAGTATCCCGTGTACTCGTGTACTCGTGTTCCCGTGCACTCGTGTTCTCGTGTTCTCTTGTTCTAGTGCACGCGTGTTCTCGTGTTCTCGTGTATCTCGTGATAATTGGAAGACCCCAATTATGCATGTCGCGGACTAGTTCTACGGACGGTCACCAGGGCACTGGGGCCGATCCGGTCCGGATGGAGCTCGTGTGTAGTCGTCGTGTTCGGGACTGGGAAGCTTGCAGCGCATCGTGTACTCTCGTAGCATGCTATCCTTGTCTTCGGCTACGTCCATAATGGCTTTGCCAGCGACCGTGTTCATATAGATAAGTCATCCTCGCTTAGCGGCTATCCGCGTGCGAGTCACTGCATCGCATCAAGAACAAATAAATACCTGAACGATCCTGTTAAAACGACCCTCGTGTTTGCATATGCTTGCCTCCTGAATGCTTATACTTGTCGTGCTTGAATTAACATGTTTGCCTCAATATTTGCCTTGGACAGGGAAGGAGATGGTAAGTTGGTAAGTCTCGCCGTGTTTCCTCAAACATCGCACGGCACACTGCCCGACACGTTAGGCTATTCAATATTTGCATGAAACTGATCCTAAGGCAACTAGAAAGACAACTTAATAGTTGTGCACGGAACCTGTATTACGTGTTTGGATTTGTCGAGCGGGCGAGTAGCTTCCCCACCAGTGCATTCAATGTACTAATAATCCACCAGTTTGTATACAGGGTACGGGATAACCTCGTTCGGTGCGGATGCCTCCTTCGTGCGTGCTAAGGCCAGGAGTTCCCTCTGAAGCCTTGCAACGGTGCGTCCGGAACAAAAGCACATATACAAGACATAATGTTGTGAACATAGCTGAACATCGCCTGAATATCGCCTCTACAAACATTCCACTGTTGTAGCCACTTGGCACGCTTTTACTGTTTCAGAGAGAGAGGCTTGAGCGACTTGTAATCTCGGCTATACGCCGCCTGTAACACTTGTTCATATCAATAAAAGAGTTGCTTTACTTCAAACTTGTGTTTCAATGCTTCCGCTATATTTGTCGACTCAGTGAACCTGTTACCGATCGCCTATGCGTTCATGACTCCGCTGCACTCGGACAATCTGTGCGACTCTGTGGCTTAGAACTCTTACCGCCAGCCAATGAATCATGGCCTTGCACGGGCGTGGTTCACGCTCGTGCGGCATCACGCCCGGATGGGTCAAGCGATCGTTCCGCGGGAGCGCTGGCGAGGGTGATTCCCGCCTAGCGGGAACGGCCGATTTGTCTGCGGGAGATCGGGGCGTGACATGTTGGTATCAGAGCCTGGCTTCTACGCCTTTGGACTTCGATTCGATATCTCTGTTTTGAAAGCTCGTTCATGGGTTATGTGCACGCTCTCTCTCAATGCCTCGATGGGATGTTCCAACAATAAGTCTAAATACTTTCAAAATATGTTTTGAATGATATGCTTGCTTGTCTGGTTGTATGCTGCGAGTGGCCTTTGAGCCAACCTGTGCGAACCTTTTGAGAGTATCGCTAGTAGCTTGTCCGACTTTCACTAACTCTAAGTTGGTTGAATGCATCTATTCGAGGGACGCCTTGAACTAGTGCACCATCCAAGACTTAGGAAAAGGCGAAACTCGAGTGCTGAGACTTCGCTATCACTAAGCTGGTTGACGTGTTCACGCTAGAAGTGCACTTCGAAAGTGCGCACGATCCAGTCTAAGCGATATGCTGATTTCGACGCTTGTGCAAGTGAAGATCCAAATGAACAAGTACAACGACTTGTCTAGGATTGCCTCAACCTAGATTACTGCTTGTCCTCAGTAAGTCTCGAGGACAAGACTTTTTCTGAGTTGGGTAGGATGTAACACCCCGTTCCGCTCAAGCGAACTGCCGTCTCAAACGGCGAAAGTGCAACTGTCCCGACCCGCTTTGCCTCGAAGGAGAAGCAAAGGATATCCAGACTTGTCCCTACAGAAATCCGGCTTGGACTTTCAAAGGCTCGCTTGACGTATCGCTCTACCGAGGCGAATCATCGCTAAGGTGGGTGGCTATGGTGAACTTGTCTTTGCTTAGCCAGCACACATAAAATCTGGAATATTCATGCTAGTCGCTAGGTGAATCACCCCCTGCATGCTAATAAGAATCCAACGCACCTAGCTAAGGGAATAATCCCAACTTGTATTGCTTGCTAGAATATGGAAAATGAAATACTGCTTATATTCAGACCCTCGCATGCTAAGTCCCTAACGATCTAACTCTCGGCTTACCTTCGGGTCCGAGCAAACGTGCCTGCCTACGTTCCTTAGAAACGCATGCTTGTCTGCTTGAATGTTGCCTTGTTTTCATCCAACTCCGGGAGACTACTAAGTAGTCGTTCCGTGCATGTTTGACCCTGCTAGTATCCGGGACCGTTAGGTCACCAGGCAGCCCCGAACCAGGGGAATGCATCAAGGCAAGATATTCACTGTACAGAATCATGATTCAAGTATCCCGTGTACTCGTGTACTCGTGTTCCCGTGCACTCGTGTTCTCGTGTTCTCTTGTTCTAGTGCACGCGTGTTCTCTTGTTCTAGTGCACGCGTGTTCTCGTGTTCTCGTGTATCTCGTGATAATTGGAAGACCCCAATTATGCATGTCGCGGACTAGTTCCACGGACGGTCACCGGGGCACTGGGGCCGATCCGGTCCGGATGGAGCTCGTGTGTAGTCGTCGTGTTCGGGACTGGGTAGCTTGTAGCGCATCGTGTACTCTCGTAGCATGCTATCCTTGTCCTCGGCTACGTCCATAATGGCTTTGCCAGCGATCGTGTTCATATAGATAAGTCATCCTCGCTTAGCGGCTATCCGCGTGCGAGTCACTGCATCGCATCAAGAACAAATAAACACCTGAACGATCCTGTTAAAACGACCCTCGTGTTTGCATATGCTTGCCTCCTGAATGCTTATACTTGTCGTGCTTGAATTAACATGTTTGCCTCAATGTTTGCCTTGGACAGGGAAGGAGATGGTAAGTTGGTAAGTCTCGCCGTGTTTCCTCAAACATCGCACGGCACACTGCCCGACACGTTAGGCTATTCAATATTTGCATGAAACTGATCCTAAGGCAACTAGAAAGACAACTTAATAGTTGTGCACGGAACCTGTATTACGTGTTTGGATTTGTCGAGCGGGCGAGTAGCTTCCCCACCAGTGCATTCAATGTACTGATAATCCACCAGTTTGTATGCAGGGTGCAGGATAACCTCGTTCGGTGCGGATGCCTCCTTCGTGTGTGCTAAGGCCAGGAGTTCCCTCTGAAGCCTTGCAACGGTGCGTCCGGAACAAAAGCACATATACAAGACATAATGTTGTGAACATAGCTGAATATCGCCTGAACATCGCCTCTACAAATATTCCACTGTTGTAGCCACTTGGCACGCTTTTACTGTTTCAGAGAGAGAGGCTTGAGCGACTTGTAATCTCGTCTATACGCCGCTTGTAACACTTGTTCATATCAATAAAAGAGTTGCTTTACTTCAAACTTGTATTTCAATGCTTCCGCTATATTTCTCGACTCAGTGAACCTGTTACCGATCGCCTATGCGTTCATGACTCCGCTGCACTCGGACAATCTGTGCGACTCTGTGGCTTAGAACTCTTACCGCCAGCCAATGAATCACGGTCTTGCACGGGCGCGGTTCACGCTCGTGCGACATCACGCCCGGATGGGTCAAGCGATCGTTCCGCGGGAGCGCTGGCGAGGGTGATTCCCGCCTAGCGGGAACGGCCGATTTGCCTGCGGGAGATCGGGGCGTGACACTATCCCCGAGATACAACGAATCCTTCGATTCACTTCACCATGCACCCGGTGGCGAATCCCACGAACGATCACAACCTTGCTCGACAAATAGAAATTGGACGGAGGAGTTTTGAAGGAATTTTGGTTCTGGTGTTTTTCTTTTCTTTTTCGTCTCTGTGAGATTGTTCTTCCGTCCGAACAGAGAGCGAGAGAGAGAGAGAGAGAGAAAAGAAAAAACCGATTTCTGTTTTTCAGATCTCAGGATCGTGTCCTGGATATATCTCTCACGTAACCTTTCCCACTTTTTCAGTAACGGGATTACGTGAGAACAGTTCCGCCGAAGACCAGCAACCCACCAGACCAAATCAACGGAAATAAAAAATAAAATAAAATAAGTTATGAAATTACCTTTGTACCCGTGTCCGTTCCGCGGCGCGCAAGCGTGCAAAGTGCTAAGTGCGCGAATAATAAACGCGTAAAAACGCGCATTAAATCGCGCACCCGCTCGCGAGTTGGATGAGATCAAGCCCATCCCCTATAAAGCCCACTTACCCACTAAGAGGGGTAAAGCAACATATGGAAAGGAGAATGACTTCTCCTTTCCCATGTGGGACTAAAAGAAAGGAGTGCTTTGTTGAATCATATAGTTTAGATAAATCTAACAATAAATCTAACAATCCCCCACATGATTCAACAAAAGAAGAAAGGAAGGTATAGCACGATATGACATATAGGAAGGAAAACAAGATATGGGCAATCACACTGTGTATCAGGGGAAGGTGTCTTCCGGACTTGAACCTCCCCTTAGTGTTATACATCTCATCTATACAGACCCAAAGTGACTTAAGTCTTGAACTTAGGATCTAGCTTGTACAGACTCAACATACACACAAACACATTGTAGTCATTTGATCGTATCAACATTTGTGCACTTTTCGGCCATGTGCTATCTCGTTTTCTTAAGAGCTCTAGAGAACAGCCCGGGTTCCCATAGAAAGCGGCCCCACTTTCACTCTTAAATAGGTGAATCTTTCTAGGTATTCTGCAATTTATATACCCTGCTTTACAAGCCACATATTCATTGAGATTTTACAATCACCCTTTTATTTATTGCAGATCAACACTATACATTAGAGGAATGGTTCTTTACAATTACTATCATATAGTGTTTCCAGTCACACATCAATTTTGTTGTTACCCATTAAACCTTTTCTTGGTGCTTCCAATCAAAGGTTGGGTTGCCTTTGAGGTGACACAATCTATGGGCTTTAACCCCATTCCTCTTGCCGTCTCCAACACAAGTCTCCTTGAGAGCCCTTTAGTTAGAGGATCTGCTAGATTGTTCTTTTGATCTGACGAAGTCAATTGCAATTACTCCACTGGATCGCAATTGCTTCACCCGATTGTACCTCATACGTATATGTCTGGATTTTCCACTAAGAGGAGTAAAGCAATATATGAAACATTTTTCATGTGGAACTAAAAGAAAAGAGTGCTTTGTTGAATCATATAGTTTAGATAAATCTAACAATAAATCTAACACACATTGATGATGATTCAGATTTGCCACCATCAGAAAATTGAGAGCATAATGTTAAATCCATCCACAAATTTCTGCTTGACGAGTAGAAGCTTTTTTGAGCATGGTCATGCTCTCATGTACCTGTGTACACAAACAAACAAACGTCAAGGCAACGTAATTCTCATATGCCAATTTGATGCTCGAGTTAGATTTGAGACATGACGATTATAAAAATCGCCAAAATTTTAAGGTCAAATTGTGCATGTTACTTTGAAGCAGAGGCGTAGACTTTATATACTAGTAAATGCAGTGCGGGGCACGTAAAATATTTTTTTATATTAGTCTAAAATTATTTAAATGCTAAAAATATTTTAATTCTAATTTATTATGGAAGGAAAGAGCCGGTTACGAATGATGAGAAAGAAGTTGGTTTTAGATTTTTTTTTTTTTTTTAATCTCCCGTTAGTTTTTTTTGTTAATTAAATTAAATGAGTATTTATTAACAGTTTTGATGGATAAGACTAAAGTTAGTTTAAGGTCTTATTTATCTCCTATAATTAATTTTAAAAAAATCTAATTGATTGAGTATTTACTTATGGCTTAGACGGATCACTTTCGAACCGTCTAGAAACCGTTTTATATTATGGAAGATAGTCCTTTATGATAATTATCAATTGATTTCGTACTTATTAAGTAATATTGGTGGTAAGGATATATTCCTATAACATACAACCAACTTATCTTTAAATTAAGGAGTAAGTCGAGTTCATTGTATTAACCAATATTGGGCACACATAAACACATAAAAAAAATTCATATAAAATAATAAAATATAATATAATTAAATTATGTATAAGATAATAATTTAGAAAAATTACAAAAAAAAATGTGTCGCCAATGTTATTGGCAGTATGAGTACTGCAAATGTTAGTGGCAATATGGGTACAAAAACGTTTTTTAAAGCATTCGTATCACCAATAGTTTTAGAAATTTGGGGACCAAACCGCCAATAGCTTTCTATACATCATTAACAGTGACGATATAACAGCATGACAAATTATGCATGCATGGATCTGTGCATGGCAAATGCATTCATGCACAAATGTGTTGTCAAGCACACTGAGCACACATGTACAGCATGGCAAATTCATGCATGCACCTGTGCATGGCAAATGCAAATGCATGCATGCATGCACAAATGTGTTACAAAATGTGACTGTGCATGACATGAACAAACGAGCACAATAGTTAATGGCGAGATAGAGCACAATACGGCATTAGCAATGGCGTGATGGGACAAAATTCTTTTTAAATAGAAAAATTCTAATTACATCAAAGCTGTTACTAACAGTTTGGTTCCAAAACCACCAAAATTATTCACAATATAAATATTTTTTTTTTAATTAATTTTTTTTTCGAAAACTTTGATGTTTTCGTGCCCATCTCGTCACTACCATTGGCAGTATGAGTGACACATTACTTTTTTATAATTCCTCTAACTTATTATCTTGACCACATTCACGTATCTTACTATTAATCCACCCAAAATTATTTACTCATAAGAGCTTTGTTAAAAAAAAAAAACATATTTTCAGTAAAACAAGCATAAAATAATAACACAAAATTATGTTTAAGAATATAAAATATTTTTCATATTTTTAGTACCAACTCTTCTAGTTAGAGAGGTAACAACCACCTAATTGTCATGGTAGAGATTTTCCAAAAACTAAATAACATGTTTTAAATAGTCTTAACCCATGACATTATTTATTAGTATTTAGAAATATGCATTTTCATATATTTTGATTCTGGTCAAACAAATAAATATTGGAGTTGGAGTGAAGAAACTAAATTCCTATCATTTAAATTACGATAGTGCCCCTCTGCCATCATCATCCCCTCCTCTCCAAATTGAAGAAGGAAAGAAAGAAAGAAATGACTTCATTCAACACCTTCCATTTTTCCTTCCTCCTTCCAACGGAACTTATCATTACAATAAAAAAAACCCAAAAAAACCCAAATTCTCTTCCCAAAATGCACCTATAACTTCTGAAATCCCTCTCCTCCAGTAATAAAGCTGCCACCTTTCCCTCTTCCTCTTCACTCCTTCACAGTCAGCCATGTCGACGGAACCCTCGTCGCCGGACCCCAATTTCTCGAACCTGAGGGGAGTCCGGTGGAGGATGGGCCTGGGGGTCCTTCCGCCGTCTTCTCCCGCTTCGATCGAGGAGCTCCGTCGCGTTGCCGCTGACTCCAGAAGGAGGTGATTTTTTTTTTCTTTGCTTTGTCCCTCTTGGAACTGAGTTAATTTAGGAAATCTAGGGTTTGTTGAAGTGCCCATGAACTTTTCTGATTCTTGTTTCAATTTTCTGTTCTCCAATTTGATCGTTGGAAGTTTAGGTTTTGAAGCGTTCAAAAAGTTTCCTTTTTTTTTTTTGCTCTAAATTAAGATTTGTGAAGTGCCCATGAGTTTTTTCCCGCGAAGTTTATTGGTTGTTGATTAAAGTTTCAATCTTTCTATGCTTCATTTTGTGAATTATATTGACCATACTAAATAGGGAAGCATGATTAAGTTGGGAATCTTTGGTTTTTTTTTTTGTTGGGGGGGGGGGATGTAAAAGATCCATTTTTTGCACTTATTTAGGGTTTATTGGAGTTCACATGAGTTACTCATGTGAAATTTGTAAAGCTCCAATCTCTCTATTTTTAGTATGGTGATCTTACCATATAGAGAAATATGCGTACAATTACAGTTGGTATGATATAGTACGGAAACATTGCTTGATTGGTTGATTGTTACTTGAACAGGTATGCAAGTCTGAGACGCCGTCTTCTTGTAGATCCTCATCTCCCGAAAGATGGCACTAGATCTCCCGATCTCACTGTGGACAATCCCCTATCGCAAAATCCAGGTATCTTTGCCCATTTCAGAGCTAGGACACTAAAAAAAAAGAGGTGTCGTGTCCGTTTCGTGTTTGGACATGACAAGACACTCTTTACGTTTTAAGGATACTCCTCTGGAGGACCTTATCAGGATTCTTCCTTGACCTCCATGTCAAATATGGCTCAAACATTTCCAGGTTCCTAAGGGGCCGCGTCAAAAATGACGTATTCCGAATTCCTATTGTGGCAGTATCTGAATAGGTGTCCCATGTCCACGACAAACTACACTAGGAATGCCAAAGTATGTGACGTGTCCATGTCTCCGTATCTGCATTGTATCGTGTTGTATTTGTGTCCGTGCAACATGGCTTTAAAGAAATCAAGAAGACGTGTATTGCAGTTGTGGTTTTTCAATTTATATGTATGTTATGGCTGTATATAGAGTTGATGATTATGAGAGTTATAAAATTGACATGTTTCATTTTTTTTGCAGATAGTACCTGGGGTCGCTTCTTCCGAAGTGCAGAGTTGGAGAAGACGGTCGATCAGGATTTGTCACGTTTGTATCCGGAACATGGCAGCTACTTCCAGACACCTGCATGCCAGGCCATGTTGAGAAGAATATTATTGTTGTGGTGTCTTAGGCACCCAGAGTATGGATACAGACAAGGTGAGCAATCGATAAAGCTAGTGAATGGTATTGGTTTAAGACTAAACAATGCCAATGCGATGGAAACTCACCTTCAAACCTGCAGGATGTTTTATAGATTTTTAAATGGATATTTATATTTTCCATGTTTTAAAATCATATGGTACTGTTATACCCACGATATACTGGCATATTATTTGGATGGTTATTGGATACTGAGTTGGCTCTATTGGAAGAATGGCTGTCTCTTGACTGTTCACTGGTTATTTATGAGCATTATCAGGTTTTCCATGAAGACACAGTTTGGTGATGGAAGAACCTACAGCAGTGTCAACAAGGGCGTAAATTCCTAGACTAGAACAAGAGTTGTAGTTGAAATTAAAGAGTAAAGGTCCCTTCCTCTTAGGAGGTTAAGAAATTAGTCTTGATGTTTAAGAATTTTGCAGAAACTAAACCATAATTACACACATCTCGAAATATGAGGGTAATATTTGATGGATGGATAGAGAAGTTTAGCTGCAGCCCTTGAACTAAACAATCCTTTATCTAAAACCAAGGATGATAGTTTGCTATACTGATCTGTGTTCATCTCCGTACTGAATATATTTTGAGAAGAAAGAGTCAAACTGAAGCACATCCCTTTAGAAATACAATTGTGGAGAAATTGGGACTGTTCCTTCCCCTTATAGAACTTTAATTTGCCGATGATTTTATATCGAAGTTTAACTGTTCCTTTTCTATTTGAAACAGGAATGCACGAACTATTGGCTCCTCTACTCTATGTGCTCCATATTGATCTCCAGTACCTGTCCCAAATACGTGCAGTCAATGAAGATTACTTCAACGATGAATTTGACGAAATGCCTTTCCCCGCTGGTGACCCGGTTTCTAACTACAGATTCACAAAGTCGTCCAGCTGGGATTTAGAAGCCACCAACAAAGATGATAACTGTCATGAAGAAGGTGCTCTAAACGTCACCAGCATTGACGACCTTGACCTTGAAACAAAAAACTTGTTCTTACTAAATGATGCCTATGGAGCGGAAGGTGAGTTGGGTGTTATCCTATCTGAGAGATTCATTGAGCACGATGCCTTCTGCATGTTTGACAGCCTAATGAGTGGGGCCTATGGTGTGATTGCAATGGCCGATTTCTTCGCCCCTTCCCCTGTCGGATCGAGCACAGGCTTACCACCTGTAATCGAGGCTTCCTCGGCACTGTACCATTTGCTCTCCATCATCGACTCATCTCTCCACAACCACCTTGTGGAGCTTGGTGTCGAGCCTCAATACTTCGCCCTTCGATGGCTTCGAGTTCTCTTTGGGCGGGAATTCTCCCTTAATGACCTTTTACTGATTTGGGATGAACTGTTCTCTTCCTCTAATGCTTCTTCCATGGAGAATGAAGCAGATTTCAGCTTTAAAATCTTATGTTCTCCTCGAGGAATCTTCATCGCGTCAATGGCAGTCTCAATGCTACTTCATCTAAGGTCATCCTTATTGGCCACGGAGATTGCCACCTCTTGCCTCCAGAGATTGCTCAACTTTCCAAACAACATTGAAGTCAAGAAATTGATAGAGAAGGCAAAGTCTTGGCAGGCTCTTGCTCATGAGACGAATATCTCTTCATCTTTATCACATAATAGTTATAGAACAGAAATTAGCAGAGTTCACAGCCTTCCAACTGCTTCAGCTTCTCCTAAGCCTCCAAACCTGCCTGATAGTTATTGGGAGGAGAAGTGGAGAGTATTGCATAAAGAACAAGCAGTTCAAAAGAATGGAAGCTCCATCTCAAGGGGAAAGATGAAGGCTTTATTGGGGGAAAGATTTAGCTTATTAAGAACTGATTCTGATCCTTCTCCGGCTAAAAGGGATGCTAAATCTTCATCTGCTAGGCGTTGGCTTCTTGATGAATTTTCTGATGTTTCTAGTAAGTTGGAACGAAATGGAGTTCCAGAACTTTCTAATGAGAAAGATCCTCTTCCTTTTGATATGGATGTAGGGAAAGTTTCACGTGTGGTCCCCTTGGACCAAAATATTACAGAGAGGACCTCGGACTATACAGCTGATGAAACTTGCTTGAGTGGAGAGAATTCTTCTGTATTTTCGACGGCTAACAGTCCTCATAGTATGGGAAGTGACCATGAGAATGATTCGGACAAGAGTAGTGTGACTTCTAATTCGTTTGTCGCTGGTGATGGCCTAGAGTCTAATCGAATGGATGAGGTTCAAAACCCGGAAACCTCCTCTGCTACAATTACTGTTGCTGAAGTAGGACCCAAAGATGAGGGCCCTTCAGCTACAATTAGTGTTAGTGAAGTAGGATCTAGAGATGAGGAAGTTAAACAGGTAATTGGATCAAAGGACCGGAAGTCTGGTAGGTTTCAGTGGCTTTTGAGGTTCGGTAGAGCCTCTGGTGAAGCCAACTCGGACAAAGGCTCATCCAATGTTGGGAATGCTTGCAAGGAAAATCCAGACAGTTCAACAACATCAGATAATAATTCTTCTGGAGATTGTGAGAGGATGGAAGTTGGAGACAAGAAAGTGGTGGGAACTCTGAAGAATCTTGGACAATCTATGCTTGACAATATTCAGGTAAGAGACAGTTTAGATGTGTTCTCAGATGTGGTGTTTTTTTATATAATTTCATTTATTGTGCCATAATGCAGTTTGAGAATCAATTAAATCACTTGTGCTGTTTCTCCTTCTTCAAATGTATAGACAGCAGTCTGATTCTTATGAACTTGTAATTAATTACTCGAGGAATTCATTAGTTTTGACTTGCATTTTGTCCCTAAGATCCACGTTAGATTGATTGGTATTAAAAGTTTGCTTATTATGTAAGCTGTTGTTACTTTTTCCTTATCTGAAACTTGAAGCAGAGACCATTGAACTTATTTCATCTTTTGCCTACCTCAGGTTATTGAATCAGTGTTCCAGCAAGATCGTGGTCAAGCAAGCAAGATTATTGGGGGCAAAGGTCAGGCCACGGCGGTTGCAGCTCTCAAGGAGCTTCGGAAGATAAGCAACCTATTATCCGAGATGTGAGGTGATCACTGTCTCTTATTTGTGTATACAAATTGTTAAGTGCCATCCTTCTCTTGCCTATCAATAAAATTCAAAGTTTCTAGGCCGCCTTTTTTTCTTTCTTTTTTTTTCTCTCGCGACATTGTTGTGATGTAAATAGTCCCAATTTAAAAATGAGGTATGTGTAATTCTGAAGTGCATTCCGGATCCTTGATACTTTCCGAAAGACAACGAGTAGAATGGCAGTTTTGCAGTTAAATGTACGATGTTAAGAATAAATGTTGGTGGCTGATTTCAGAAGTTAACAGTACATATAAAGAGTGTTCTTGGCTATCAATTTTCTTGTGTATGTCTTCATTAGATTAACAATATAAAACTCCACATTTATGTTTGAGTTTACTCGTGGATTGGATTTGGTGACATTCTGAAGCAAGTAGAAGCAATCAAATCAAGTTATCCCTACATTCAGAAATCAGACTGCCAACCAATGCTTGGATGGGTCCCCTTCTCTCTCTCTCTCTTCTCTCTCTCTCTCTCTCTCTCTCTCTCTTATGGAATCTTAATCTTGTGAGATATCAAAATTCTAGTGCTGGCAGAAGACTATTCTGATCTGCCAACATTATATCAGATGATGAAGTCCTAAGTACCAGCATTTTGGGGCTTCTTGTTTTGTTCTAGTCCTTGCCATGTTATTAAACATGTGTTGTTGAGGGGTGAAATGTGTTTCTTTGACTTATAGAATAAGGATGTGTTTAGTATGCACGGTTGGACGATGGAATGTAATCTTACATTGTAAATCTAATTCAAGATATAATGTTTTACAAGCTTAATTGCATTTCAACAATTTATGCTTAGGATAACAAAGTTTGACAAAATTACAAAGAAAATACCTAAGTTTGGGAAATGCAAGGATATACAAAACGCCAATAGCAATGGCAGTATGGACCGCCATTACTATTCGCTGAATGAATGCATGCGCTCACACTCTCTCATTTCATTTTAAAATTATGGATTTAAAAAAAAAAACAGAACAACCAAGTCGTTTACATTATGTTGTACAACCCTACAAATCAAACTGGCCCTCCGTATTATTGTTCATACCTCCTCTTGGATTTTATTACTTGATTTAGATTCTATTTGTTGAACTGTTTCTTTTCTTCTTCTTTTTTCTGTTTAAAATACCATACATCTTCTAGACTCGATAAATTGTAACTTTTCCTGTATTTTCAAATACATTTGGATTAGTTTCTTTATTGATTGAAGGTCTGAGTTTCTTACAGTAGTGCAAGGAATATGGAGAAGAGGGTGTCAGGGTGAAGGGGAGGATAGAATAGCCTTCTCCACCGTTAATACAATGATTGGTTTCTTCTGAAAACAAAGGGGGAGGGTGACTTCTAACTCACATTACTTAAGGGACTTTTAAACAAATAACAAGGTTTAGGTGATTAATCTAAAAATATTGTAGATTTAAGGAACTTATGCAGGAAAAAAAAAACCTTTATATATAAAAGGATTCAGCCATCTAACAATAATCACACAGCATTTTGCTGATAGAATTTGCGAACAGGCCCTTAGGTCAGCTTTGAGCAAATAACTCAGAGCTAGTCTCTGATATAATATATAGAGCAAAACACATTTAGGTTTATGATTCATTCCAGCATACATATATACATACATACAAAATGCTCCTTGATAAGAGCATGATGCAAATTGTTACATGAATTATACTGGATGAGAGGTGATTGCAAGCAATCACGCTTCCGATTGGACCTGGTCTCGCAACAATGCAGTCCGATACTACATTAATTCTCGATGTTGCAGAGACCAAATTAAACCCAAGAGCTCAGTATATCCCAGGTATGATCCTATAAGGCACCTTGTCACAGTACAACTTCCAGTATTTCTTGTACCTGTAATATAACAAGCCCAAAGAATGATGAGAAAGAAAATCCAGTACCCCGCACCAATAGACACAACAGGTAGATGAAAAAAAATTGGATGGTGGTGGAGAGGATATGATATATTTTACAAAAGTTAGCATGATTCTTACAACTTTAAGATTCAGACGAGTGCAAACATTCACACTTGGTTGCAAACATTCACACTTGGTTGTATGTGTGGTTTAATTAAAGGCTAAAGAACACCAAATAGCGCCTGGTTTCCATAAAGTTATTCAACTATTAAGTTATTGGATAGCATAGAAAAGGGCATTCCTGTCCAAAAGGCTCCGGCTTATGCAGGGTCTAGAAATAGAAAGGGTGAAGATGTAGGCAGCCTTACCCACATGTATATATGGAGAGGCTCTTTCTGCAGCTCAAACATTCATCCTCCAGCACAAGAAGCCTCACCCGTCATGCTAAGCGACAGCCTCTAAAAGAAAAAAGAACTTACTGCTACCACAAGGCCTCTTGCTAATGTGAGGGAGTCAAAGATGCAGCAGCCAAACCTCCATACATGGAGAGGCTGTTTTCACAGCTGAAGCCTGCACATCCTCCAGGATTCAAACGAGTGACACCTTAGAGAATTTCAAAGGTGGAAATAATTTGGTAGGGTCCAGATATACGATTATCAATTGGAGAATAATAGCAGCATTGAGAATGCCAAAGGTGGAAATATGACGAACCACAGGAATGATGACAAGTGGAGTGGGGGTTTCCGAGTGAGATGCAGCCTAGAGGTTACCCACCTAGCACAAACACTCCAAACATGTTTTGTTGTCTGTGTCTGTGTCTGTGTCTGGGTCGCATCATGTCGAACATGTATTCAATACGACACAAACTCCAAAATATACTAGAACATGCCAAAATATCTGCCATGCTGTCTCTGTGTTCTTATTATGTCATGTCTTATTAGTGTTAGTATAACATAGTTGCCTCACTGAGGACTTGGTGACAAGAAGCAGAAGAACCAATCATGATGGCAAATGGCATATTTACACTGGCAGAGCTGAGGGGTTGTGATATAACCTAATACCCTTGTAAACAACATATGGTTGTAAGCTGCTATTAAGCATGATATTTTCCGTAAAAGATCACAAATGACAGTTGGGTTGTCAAGAATGCATGGTCCAAACTGTTGGAAAGTAACGATCTACACAGACAGAACAACGTAAAAGAAATGACAGAAGGTCAAAATATAATGACCAAGTTAATGAGTAAATACTCAATGCAAGCTGCTGGAAATGATTCGAAAGCGAGTCAAGCCAGCTATCTGGTATGAAAATGCAAAGTAGAAAATTGAGGATACTCCAATACAAGAGCTTCTCAACTTTCAAGTATACAAGGGAAGTAAGGCCTAATATGACATTTTATAAGATTACCAATGGATTTGGGAAAGCCTGTTAAGGGCACCTGACAGCCATTTATCGAGAGTAATTAGCAATGGAGGATTGTAAGTGGGAAAAAATGATTAGGGCATGGCTTGATGTCTGTGCTATTAAGCTCTAAAGCATCCACTTATTCCAATAATATTTACCTAGACATAAAATGTGGGATAGAGACTTTGTTGTTGTTGTAGACACAAAAAAGTCTTCAACCATCGAGCATTTGCTCAATGAAGCTTTTACGGGCTTTCTTTTCTTGTTTTGGGAAATTATTGGACCCTTTAAAGGAGGGATTAATAAGAGACGTTTGTCTATTGATAAACATAGCATGTGAAATTCTAGTAGAGTAACCTTCAAAACTTCGTATACTTTACATATGACATTTATCTTTGGCATCATTTTTCACTGAAGAGCACTGTTATTTGACTAAAGGGTGAATAGGACACTAAAATTAACTGAACTTTTGTAAGGTTTCACATGTGCTGATTGATTTGAGGCCACTTGTTACAGTAGGTGTTGTGTATGGGGTTACAATAAATGTAACCAATATTTTACAGAAATCCATGTGATACGTATTTGTTAGACTAATAATATGAATTTTCACAATAACATGGATTAATACAGAGGGTTTATCATTTGCTTACTTGGATGAACAGCGATCATCGTCCCTCTTTGCTCGATCAAAAAGGAGAATGGTCAGAAATATTACGTAGAAGTATGGCAAAAACTGGAGGGGTTTGAAAACAGATGCATTAGTACAAAATTTATCATAAAAAGAACTAGTACTAGACTGCAATTTGCTTACGTGGCTGAAAAGGGCTGGCACGCTCCAGAAAAATGCAGCTGATATTTCTGGCGCATATTGGAAGTGACGAGCTAATCCCCACCACAAAATCATAAAAAGTAGAACAATCAGGATTGAATGCTTACCGGCACAATCTCTAGCTTTCTTTCTTTCTTCTATATCTCAATTTTCAGGAGAATATTCATATAAAACAAGACCACACATCTTGGTATTGAAAATTGTAATGCTAATATATCAAAAATGGAGTCACTCATAGCTTACCAGCCTGAAGTTAGAAGAAGGCTGCTTTTTGTTTCACCTTTTGTGGTTTGATAGGAGGCCACTATCTGTAAAATGTAGGTAGAAAATCATGAAAAGGAAAGAAGGATCAAAAGATTTCTGCCTAAAACTTAATTATATCGAATATGTTGGACCTTTGATGGAGCTCTACCCCAAATTAGACATTTCCCATTTGTTCGGCGGAATTCTTGTCGTTGCCTGTCACAGTCATAATTGATGTATATGCACAGAATTCCTGCTACAAGAATAGATAGTGCAAGCTGCAATGCATAAGAATTCATTAGAACAGCAGCACAAATGTCATCCAGTTGGAAATTGCAGATAACATGATTGCCAGAGTATACAAAGAGTTGCAGGAAGATGAAACAAAAACTCTCTTGGCAACTTATGGTTTCAGTACAGTTGAGAAAAAAAGTACAAGAGGGCTATTACCTGGGTACCAAGTTTTACAGGGTGTTTCACCAGATACAAACCAGGAGAAGTATAAACTGATGGAACCCACACCAAACATCCCCAGCAGATATAGAATCCAGCTGATAGAATGGCATAACAGAAACAAAATCATACATCAAAATATAATATCGTCAAGAAGCCAACTGTGCTAACAGAGAGAGAAAAGCGGCAAGTCTTATCCCCACTTACTAAGTACATTGAATGGAATAAAAAAAAGATACAGTTAATGCTACGAAGCTGAATTTAGGAACTTATAAAACATAGAAAAAGGCAATTAATTTAGCAAGATAACGATCTCAGGCAAAAAAGATCATGTGCCATAAATGTTACATACAAAACACTGCAAATTTCTTCTGCAAAAGGTATTTTACAACAATAACAAGGCCTTTACACAAATTTGTGTCAGGCTTGGGGCTGCAATCGAGCTGAGTCGAGCTTTGCATTTTCAAGCTCGGCTTGTTTGTGAAAAGAAATTATCGAG